>JAWVWS010000609.1:0-25000 GCA_033807775.1 Saussurea involucrata
AACAGTCTCTAACACTGAGAAGGAATCTAACTCTGATAATTCATCAGAAACTGATCCTTCAGAACTTGATGAATCTCTAGCACTCCTGAGTAACTCTTTCAGGAGATTCGCTAGAAATAGTAACTTCAAAAGAAATAAACCTCTCACTATCAGTGACAAGCCCAAATCATCTCCTATTGATAAGGCTACTTCCACTTGCTATAACTGTGAAAAGATAGGTCACTTTGCTAGTGAGTACAGGTCAAAGAGTGTTTTCAAACCCTCTTCATCCTTCAAGAAATCCTCTACTTCTAAGACTAGAGATGACAAATACCTCAAACTCAAAGAAAAATATGGAAAACTGAAAAGCTACAAGAGAAAAGGTAAAGGTCTGATCGCTTAAGGACACGATTGGGCTGAATCTGATGAAGAGTCAGATTCTGATGAAGAAGATGAGGACAATCTCTGTCTTATGGCCGAAATCCAAGAAGTAAAGGAAGAACCAACTAAAATTCCCTCTACTTCTACGTCTCAGGTAACAATCTTTCCTCTTCCAGCTATCATTGATGTTGATAGACTTCGTGTTATTGATGTGCTAATAATTGATTTATATGACGCTCTGAATGGAAGACCAAAGTTGAACAACAAAATCTAGGCTTAACTAAACAACTTTAAAATTGTCATTTAAAGATCCAAGAGCTTTCTAAAATGAAAGAAAACGTGAAAGATCAGGTCTATGTAAATCAAGTAATCAACATTGAACGCGAACAAGCTATCGCTGAACTGAAAGCTGAGAAAGCTACTATTGAAGGATGGTGTAAATCCTCAGCAAAGATCACTGAGATAATCAGTGCTCAGATTCCTGTCAATGACAAAAATGGTCTTGGTTATAATGCTAACGTTGAAGAACCAACCAAAGATCGTTCCATGCTTAAGTTTGGAATGTTCGTTTCCTCCATCCCCGACACCTCATCATCTCAGTGCTCTTCTTCTAATAATCCTATCCCTGAGGACAAATCCTCTTTAAGCCCCAAACTTAAAGATAAAGGAAAAAATGTTTTAGAAAAACCTCAGAAGGTACCAAAGTGTCAAAGATGGAAAAGATTACGCCTTTAGCTAATCAACCTTCTAACTCAAAGAACAAGATCCCTGAACATGTTCAGCGATCAACTCCAAAAGTAAAGGTTGATGTCATAGGTAAGAAATCTAAAGAACCTAAGGTTCCTCCGATCCCTGATGCTAAAGGAATTCTTGGTACATGCCTTGCTCATTTAAAATTATCAAATGCTTATGCCTATGGTTCTAAAGCTACTTTCAGCTATATGAAATGCTATCACTGCAGACTTACTGATCATATTGTCAGTAAGAGCCCCACAGCTACCAAAGCTGAGAAATCAGCTAAGGTGAAGATAAATGCCTCCAAGGCAAAGAAGATCACCCCAAGTGAAAACCAAGCAAATGTGAAAAAAACCACTAAGGTTAAGAAATTAACCAAAGTGAAGATTACCAGTGACGCTGAGTCATCAGATGCTATGAAGACTGCCGATCCTTCCACTTTCTCTTCCACTGACAAATGTGGACCCATTGTAAAGTGGGTACCAACTTCAACTTAATCTTCATTTTGTTTGCAGGTCTTGAAGGGTATCTGTTATCTTGATAGTGGATGCTCTCGAAACATGACTGGGAAAAGAAACCTGCTCACTGAATATAAGGAAGGGAAAGGTCCCTCAGTGACCTTTGGTGGAAATGGAAAATGATACACCCGAGGGTTTGGTGTACTTTCTAATGGTACAACCACCTTCAGAAGAGTCGCTTACGTAGAAGGACTGGAACACAATATTCTAAGCATCAGTCAGCTATGTGATAAAGACTACAAAGTTTGCTTTACTAAGGAAGCATGCTTTGTCACTGATAAGAAAGAAAAGATCGCTCTCAGCGGCTATCCTTTAAAGAACACTTGCTTTCTATCTAAAGCCACTTCAGATGTCAACTGGCTATGGCATAAAAGGCTCTATCATCTCATCTTCAAAACGCTGAATACTCTTTCCTCTAAAGAGTTGGTCACTGGCTTGCCTCAACACTCATACGCTAAGGAATCTCTCTACTCAACGTGTGAAAAAGGAAAACAAACAAAGGCTAGTTTCAAATCAAAGCAAGTATCTTCAGTGACAAACCCTCTTTAACTCCTCCATATGGATTTATTTGGCCCTGTCAATATACAATCCATCGCTGGAAATAAATACACTCTTGTCATAGTAGATGAATTCTCTCGTTATACATGGGTTATGTTTCTCCGTGCAAAGAGTGATACCTCAGAAGAACTCATCTCTTTTGTCAGGAAAATGGAAGTCCTGAACAATATGATTGTTCGCTCAATAAGGAGTGATCATGGAACTGAATTAAAAAATAGTTCCCTTGATAACTTCTTTGAGAGTAAAGGTATTTCTCACAACTTCTCAGTCGTAAGAACACCTCAGCAAAACGGCGTCGCTGCAAGAAGAAACGAAACGATCATCGAAGTTGCTCGATCTATGCTCAACGATTCTCATCTTCCAACTCAATTCTGGGAAGAAGCTGTAAACACTGCCTGTTTCACTCAAAATAGGTCGCTGATCGTCCAAAGATTCAACAAGACTGCCTATGAACTTTTCCATGGAAGAAAGCCATCTATCAGCTTTCTTCATATCTTTGGTTGTCAATGCTTCATCTTAAACAACAGGGATTCTCTTGGAAATTTTGATCCCAAAGCTGACGATGAAATATTTCTAGGATATGTTTCAGTCTCCAAAGCCTTCAGAGTCTTCAACAAGAGAAGACAAACTGTAGAAGAAACCATTCATGTCACCTTTGATGAATCTCGTTCAGCAAATTCAAGACCTACTGCTGAAAACGAAGAACTGAATCAGTGGATATTTTCTCGTTATGGGGAATCAGAAGCTAATCTCAACCCTGAACCTCAGATCAACAACCCAATCGTTGATGATGATCCTATCATCGTTCCTAGCATACAAACAAGTGAAGTCGAATCCTCTTCTTGGGTATCAGCTGTTCCCATACTTTGCCTCCTTCTGAACCTTCAAACTCTGAAAATCCATCCACTCTCAGCAATCAGTAAATGAAAATTCATCTGAGCCTCAACAAATCTTGCCTGGTATACCTGAATCTACTGCTACTGAAGCTTCCTCTTCAACACCTCCAGAAGTTCTATTTGAGTTAGTGATTCAAGATCTTGCTTAGTGATGGACCTTAAATCACCCAATTGATCAAATCCTTGGTGATCCAAACGCAGGTATTCAGACTCGACGAAGTTCAGGTAACATTTGTTTATTCGTTAATTTTATTTCTTTGATTGAACCAAAGAAAATAGATGATGCCCTCAGAGATCCAAACTGGGTCAGTGCTATACAAGAAAAGCTGACTGAATTTGAAAGAAACAAAGTTTGGAATCTTGTTCCCAGACCATCGGACAAAACTGTGATAGGTACCAAATACGTATATCGAAATAAGTAAGATGAATTTGGAACTGTAACCCGCAAAAAAGCTAGACTAGTTTCTCAGGGATACAACCAAGAGAAAGGCATAGACTATGATGAAACTTTCCCCCCAGTGGCAAGATTCGAAGCAATTCGACTCTTCTTAGCCTATGCAGTTCACAAAGACTTCAAAGTTCACCAAATGGATGTCAAGTCAGCGTTTTTCAATGGAAAGATAAATGGAGAAGTCTTTGTTGAACAACCACCAGGATTCGCTGATCATAAGCATCCAAAGTATGTCTATAAACTGGATAAGTCCCTCTATGGATTAAAGCAAGCACCTCATGCTGGTATGACACTTTATCCTCCTTTCTTATCACTGAAAATTTTGAAAGTGGTAAAATTGATAATACTTATTTTTCAGTAAGGTTAAAGGTCATATTATTCTTGGTCAAATATATGTCGATGATATTATATTTGGTTCTACTAACCCATCTCTGTGTACTTGATTCGCTGAAAGAATAAAATCTGAATATAAGATGAGTATGATGGGTGAACTAACATACTTCCTTAGACTTCAAATGAAGAAAAGTGATAAAGGCACTTTCATTTACCAAGGTAAGTACGTTAAAGATATGCTGAAGAGCCGATCTTACTCAAAGTTCAGCTATGAAAACTTCTATGGCACATCCACTGACACTTAATAAGGATCCCTCTGGAAAACTATTAATGTCACTGCCTATAGAGGAATTATCGGATCTCTTCTCTATCTTACAGCGAGTCGTCCTGATATCATGTATTCTACTTATCTTTGTGCACGATATCAATCTGAACCCAAAGAATCACACCTAATCGATGTAAAGCGAATTTTCAGATATCCGAAGGGTACACCAAACCTAGGTCTTTGGTATCACAATGATTCAGGGTTCGATCTAACTGCCTATTCAGATAGTGATTTTGTAGGTTGCAAACTGGATAGAAAAAGCACTACAGGAGGCTGTCAGCTCCTGGGTGGAAAGCTGGTAAGTTGGACAAGCAAAAAGCAAAACTAAATGTCCACTTCTACCGCTGAAGCTGAGTACGTAGCTGCTGGAAGTTGTTGTGCTCAGGTCTTATAGATGAGAAATCAGCTATTAGACTATGACCCTCAGCTATCAAAAATTCCAATCTATTGCGACAGCAATAGTGCCACCGCTATAGCAAACAACCAAGTGCTACACTCAAAGACAAAACAAATCGAAATCATATATCATTTTTTCAGAGATCATGTGATGAATGGAGATATAGAACTTGATTTTATTCCAACTGACTATCAGTTAGCTGATCTCTTTACCAAACCTCTTGATGAGACAAGATTTAACTTTCTCATCAACGAGCTTGGAATGCTGAACCTTGAAGATCAACCCTTCAGTGGTTACGCATTATGTCAGTCATAAAAAAATTCTATCTCTCTTATTTATCATCTAAACTCTGAATAAATGTTCATTGATATAAAGGTATGTTTCTCTATCCCTAATCACCGAAGTTTACTTCAGTAAGTTGTATTTCGAAAATAAAATTCAATCACTGACATTTATCTGTTAGTGAATTTTCTTTGAAATAACATAAACTTTCGTCACTGATATTTCTCATCAGTGACCCTTCATTAAAATCAACCCTGATAACTTCCAAATTATCAGGGCTGCCCTTTTGAAAATGAAAAGACAATCTCTTTTTGTGACGTCATCAAACGGATAACCCTTGGCACGACTTTTCGTCTGACACGTTCGTCCGTTAGAATTCTTGACCAATACGCTTCGTGGGACGTGTCACGTGTCATGATGAGTTACTTTTCCTGCTCATCAACCTTTCTCTCTCCTCTCACTATATTAAAAACTCATTTTATATTTTTACCTTTTACGCGCTCAAAACATTCCTAAGCAAGAAAAACCTTCTTGTGCTATTGTGTTCTCGGATTTTTGATTAAAACTTAAGACTAGTTCATCATCATCTTCAACAACACAATATTTTTTTCTTCTCTTCTTAATCTATTCTAGATCTTCAAAAACATGATTTTTGATCTTACATTTTTGTTTTTAAGGATCAACACCAACCTTTTCTTCAAAAACAAAATCATCTTCTTCATGATTTTTTTAGATAAAACTTTAACAAGTTTTTCTTAAAGTTTAAAACTTATTTTTAAACTTTTTTCTTCTTCAAATACGTTTTTCCAGAATCCTTCTTCAAAAGGAAACTGGAAAATCACCTTTTTATGTTTCTTTCCTTATAAAGAAACTGGTAAAACCCTAAACATCTTATTTTGGAATTATTTCCTCACTAAGAAACCCATTTCTTCTTTCCTTCTATTTTTGGTATTTTCTCAGAAATGGCACCCACTCTACTAACGATGGTCAAATCGAAGAACATGCCTGGTGAACTGGACCAGATCACTTTTGCATCAAACAATCACTTGACAATGCTTGAATTCACCAAGAAGAAACCCTGCCCACATCTCGCTGAGGTAGTAATATTCCTCAAGAACTCGCCTATCTACAAAGCCATTACCATCGCTCCAGCTGCTCATCGCCATCTCCTTCAGCAGTTCTGGTACACTGTTGAAAGGACCATCCACACCACCAAATCTGGGAAGAAAGTCGTTGTCATTGGCTTCCAAACTGAATTTGGAGAAGGCTTCATCACTGCCAGTGGCATATAGGAGTGTGCAACGGTCGGGTCGGGCCCAAAATAACCGAACCCGATCGGGTATCAGGTGGAAGCCTCAATCCCCGAAACCCGTCCAAACATATATCGGGTTTCGGGTTTCGGGTGGCAGCTCGGATCGGGTCTGTCGGGTTGGGTCTGCAGATTGGGCCTGATCTGAGCCCAGCTGTTAAAACTCAAAAACTAATTTTTACAGATTGGGCCTAGTTTTTTTGGGTTATTTTGTTGTAAATTTGTAATACAAATATAACAAGTTGTATTTTGTCTACAACTAACTACAACTTAGAATTAAATCATTAATAATAATATAACTACAACTCTACAAGTTTAATTTATAAATTATAACTACAACTCTACAAATCAGACATTAAGAGTTCAGACCACACAAATCAGACATTCAGAGTTCGGACCACACAAATATTTAATTGTAATTTGTAAATGTAAACAAATGAGTGATGAGAATGAGACCACACAAATCAGACATTCAGAGTTGAGAGTTCAGACCACTTACAAGTTACAAGTTACAACTTGATTCAGAGTTCAGACCACACACGAGAGGTCGACTGGTCGTCGTCTGGTCGCGTGTGACTGTGTGAGACGAGAGAGACGAGAGTGAGAGTCGCGTAAAAAAACCCCCTGAAATGAGTGAAATCTAAACCCTAAAATCTAAATACCTAATTTTTTTTTATCAGAGTAAATCGGACGGGTTCGGGTGGGATCGGGTTTGGGAAACCGTGACCCAAACCGAACCGATAAAACCGCCTAAAGTCTTCGGGTTCGGGGGGATCGGGTTATCGGGTAGCCGGGTAGCTCTTTTTCGGGTTCTGGCGGGTCGGGGCGGTCGGGGTTTTCGGGTTGGATGGGTTCTGCACACCCCTAGTGGCATATGTACAGCGCTGGAACTCCCCTCTGGCCCCTTCGAGCCCCTATAAAGCGAAGAGGAACTCATCAGGTTTATAGACCTGATGAAGTACATGTGGGACAACAAGCCCCGCACTGAAGAAACTGACAAGAAGCTCACCAAGGTGCTCAAGGCAAAAATGCCTTCAGAGCTCAACTTCATTTTCTCTCATGTCATCTCCTGTATGAGTGGCAAAACTGGATCGTTGGACCAAGCCAGCCACTACCAACTTCAAATGGGGTATTCACTGATTACTGGGCGAAAAATTGACTATGCTCGCCTCATCTTTGACGACCTCATGGGGAAGGTCGAGAAACCTGCAAGGGAAATGAAGGTTCCCTATGTACGCTTTGTGTCAGCGTTTCTGGCCATGTTCCTTTAGAAGGACTACCCCAAACAAGGAGATTACAAACTCTCCCAGCTAGGCTGCCGAATCCCGACTTCGAGCGCATGGAAGGTGAGGTATGTCTCTCTGAACTCTTACTCCTTCTCGCTCTCAAATCTTCTACTTCGACGACTACATCAGCGATACAACCTCCCGCTGCACCCAAAGCCACCACCACCAAATCCTCGTTGAATAGGAAACCCTCAGACACTAACCTTGGCTCTCAAAATGCCCAGAAGATTACTAAGGAGAAGGCGAGCTCTTTTAGTTTATGGAATCAGTGATCGCTTCTTCACAACCGATACTTGAAAACTTTGTGGTCCTCTCTACCACATCTGAACCTGCAACACCAACCACTTCAGCGCCTTCCACCGCTGAAGCTTCTCTGGCAACTTCCCTAACATTCTCAGTGCCCCAAAGCACTGAATAAGCAGTTCTTGGAAATGCTAGTTCCTCTCCAGTTCACAGTACAACCTTCTCAGCAGTTTCAAGAATCGTTGCTCCACAACTTGATGCAATAGAACTCTACAGGACCTAATGGTTTACCTCTCGGGACCGGTCAGAGTATACCCTCCACATTCGTTTCTGACATGGAACGTGATATGGAATACTATGTTGGCACCAGGAATTTCGATATTTTCTCCCACCCATCAGGTATCCAAACCAATACACTTTCTACCTCTATCCCTTCAAAACCTCTTCCCACTTTTGAGTTTTCCTTGACTCAAAATTTTTCTTCTTTTACAGGTCCTAATTTGGGCACTATCGCTGCCTCGGTCAAGGAGGTGTTCGATAAAGTGGATTCTCTCTCTAAGTATCTCATGAATAACACCAATGACGTGAACTCTGCCAGCGACTCCCTGATGAACCTATCCACTTCCATCAGTGACAAAGCAGACAACGCTCACTTCTCAACGCTGAACAACTCCACCTTCACCCAAGCTCTCAGCACAACCATCTCCACCCTCAGCACCAACGTGGGTACTCTTCAAAGAGCGGTTCTACCATCGGTGAAAAGGTTGATGCACTCAAGGGTCAGGTATCCACCCTTACCTCAAAGGTTGATAACTCCAACAACCTACTCTCTCAGCTCCTGGATCGCTTGAATGCACTGGTGGCTCCCGCCCTATCCTTTACAGCTGGCGATAGGACAAAGCCGGGGATAACGGCTGACTTCATCCTGTAAGCCACCACAACGATCCCTGGCCTTGAAGCTAGGGTGGACTCTTCTGAAACCAAACGTGCCTCCGCCTCAGTGGAACGTGACCTGGAAGACAGGTTCGCTGATGTTGCTGATGTTGATATGCCTCCCCCCGTGATGATGACAAAGAAGGGAGATGAATGCTGAAAAAGACCCTCCTCATGTTGAGGGGAGGGAGCCTCTGACGAGCAACACGCTGAAGAAGACCTATATCTTTCTGAGGGAGAGAAAGAAGAAGAAGAAAAATAGGTAACTCCTCCCTATTCTCCCATGGACATCGCTGATTCTGAAGAAGAAGGAGAAGAGGATGACGACGAGTTGGAGATCATTGATGAAGAACCCTCCACAAACCCTGGTGGCAACAACAATGATGATGATGATGAAGAGCCAGAGTGCTGGTTCAAGCCTACTGCCATCAGGGTCCCTGAGCCAAAGGGGGTTATTTTGAAAGAAGCAGGGGAGACGACGAAGAAGTCTCCAGCGAAGAAAATCTCCAAGATAAACAAAAAGGAGTTGCTTCTTTAGGAAACTTAAAGATTCTCTTCCAAGCTGAGAATGTTCCTACTTCTCAGTTATGCCTCTCTTTAATCCCATACTCTGCTTCTACCCATCCTCTCATCAAACACACTCTATACACTTAGCCTATTTTTTTTTATCTTTTTCTTCCCTCCCGCAAAAGAATCTAACTCTATGTTCTTTTGATTCAGCTAGTCCTCTACCCTGCTTGAGGGAACCGTTGAATAACCTCAACCTCAACAACAAATAATCCCAGCTTCTACAGTAGATGAAGTTCCAATAATCCTAGTTTCAGTGCTTGAGACTGATGATCAAGAAGAAGAAGAAGAGATGCTCTCACACCTAAACATACCCTCTCGACTTCCTCAAGGGTCAGAGGATGAACAAGCAAGAAGAGCAACGATGATTAATCATCTAGAGAGTCAGCGCTTATGAGTTATCCCTCCGGACTAGGCTTCCTGTCCTCTGAAGAAATTGAAGAATTCATCAGGGCTGAAAAGCTTCTTGATGAAAACCAAAAGGCTGCACTTAAAAACAAAGATATTGCGCTTAAGGTTGCTTAGCAGTCAGTCGCTGATAAAAAGCTGAAGAAGTTCCCACTCAGGGTTCAGGAAGAATTGCTCAAGGAAGTCGGTAGAGAGATTCAGAAGAAGAAAAAGGCCAGTGACACTACGTTGAAATGGTGCAGAGAAAGAGTTGACTTCAGATATCACCCAGTCGGATCGTGAATGTATCTCTGAAAAGGAAAATCGGTAAAGGGCGTACCGATGGTGGAAGTCTCAATAACTAGAGAGAATGGGGAAATACGCACAAGCTACATGTAAAAGCTCGATGTTCTTGGGTTTGCTGAATGGCTAGAGGTCAGGAGTGATATTCAGAAGTCTAAATCAAAGTTCAAGCCTTATGTTGAAAAATTTCTGAATGCTTTGATCAACCAGGTTAATTCTAATATTGACGTGCCTCCTCCTCCAGCTCTTCTCCAAAACCAAAGACCCGTTCCTACCGAAAGAAAACGTGCATCCTCTTCCTCAGGGCCTGCTATCCGTAATGAAACTGGAATCGAATTCTCAAGGGAAGCAGTGCTCGGACCTCCTTCTAACTTATCAGCCCTAAACCTATCCCTGCCACCAGATGGACCTTTCATCCCTGGTCAAGTTGTCAGTGATCCCTACAGAATAATCTTCTTGGACTGGACAGGTGTTATGTGCTTTCAAAGATATTAAGAACTCTCTATCTGCCATGTAAACCAACTTAGAGATCTTGTCTACTGGTGCAACAAATCAAGATCAGGTGTCTACTTCAAAACCCATGTGCTGAATGAAGCCAAGATTAGAAGACAACAAGGTGAAGTGGTCCCTGATTGGATAATCCCAAAGACAAATTCCTTTGATGAAATGATCTTCAAAGATGAACCTCTATAGCTGATAGATCACATCTTTGTATTCTTCTTGTATTTATCAGTAGTGAACTTTTTGTACTTGTAATTTTATTTCATTGTACTTATAATTCAATCTTCCCTTGTAAATTTATTACGAAGTAAATGAAAATTTCAATGAGTCCTTTTTATCCTTATGTTTTTATACTTATCAATTTTCTTATATTGCTTTGTCATCATCAAATAGGGAGAGATTGTTGATCCAAACCCTCTCAGAATTACTTAGTGAACATTATGAATAACATTTGTATGTATTAATGTTTTGCCATTAGTGATAAATATACTGAGTCTGTTCAGTATCACGGATGGTAGTCATTGTTCTTCATTATTCAACAGTGATAAATGTACATCAGTGATAACCGAGTCTGTTCAACTGTACTGATGATCACTGATTAGTTCATCTGTAAACAATGTTGTTTGTAATCTCTGAAGACAAGTTTCACGACAAAGAGTTCATCACTGAATCGAAGACAAAGCGAATGAACAAGTGACAAGTCTACTAATTATCTTATGCGGATATCAGTGAAACCAAGACAAGTCCACAACACGCGATATTTTAAGTAGAAGACGTCAACGATAGCTAACTTACATCAGGTCTCACTGATGGAAGATCAACTCAGCGATCGTTGATCATGAAGCCTGCTCTACAAGAAATGTTTGTCTTATCTTCTTGCACACTTTTGTACCATTTGTCAGAAGGATATACCTTTTGTCCAGAATCGTACAAACGACTCTACCACTACACTGTTCACCATGCGGCCCAAAGTATGTTTGCAAAATTCAGAAGCATGCGTCCTACCAAATGGTGACACGTGTAAAGTCCTCCTGACATGCACTAAATGCATGTAGTATAAATAGGAGGAATGCAACTTCAGTTTAAAGGTGGTCATCCCTGAATCTACTTAGTGCCTTAGAAAATTATCCTTAGTTTTCTATCTTCTTTTCTCTCCATTTCTTAGTGCAAGAAACCTTTGTGATTCTCATAGTTTGTTTTGATTGAGTCTTGTACTTAGTCTTATTCCGCAACAAACTGTAAATTATTTGATTTATCAATAAACAATTTAGAAAAATAAAAATCTTGTGTGTTTGTATTCACCCCCCTTCTACAAACTTAATACTTGTATAACCCTTAGGGACCAACAGAAACTAATTCATGACATACATGGAGGAGGATTAAACGGTCATCTCGGACGGGACAAAAGCATTGGTAGTTTGGAAAAACGGTATTATTGGCCACATCTAAAGAAAGACGCATGTTTGGTTGTAAGAAAATGCTACATTTGTCGAACCGTAAAAGGACGAACACAAAACACCGGTCTTTAGATTCCTCTCCCGATTCCCAAAGACATTTGGTAAGACCTTTCAATGGACTTCGTGTTGGGTCTCCCCCGTACTCAAAGGGGGGTGGATTTTATCTTCGTGGTGGTTGACCGTTTCTCCAAAATGAGCCACTTCATCGCTTGCAAGAAAACCGCCGATGCAAGTAATATCGCAAGACTTTTCTTCAAGGAAGTGGTACGTCTAAATGGTGTCTCAAAAACTATCACTTCTGATCGAGACATGAAGTTCCTTAGCCACTTTGGATCACGCTTTGGCGATTGTTCGGAACGACTCTCAAGAAAAGTAGCACCGCTCACCCCCAAACCGATGGTCAAACGGAAGTTACTACCGGACTTTGGAAAACATGTTTCGAAGCATGTGTGGTGACATGCCAAAACAATGGGATGTGGCCTTAGCACATATCGATTTTGCTAACAATAACGCCATCCACACCGCCACTGATCTCTCCCCTTTATCCTTGGTATATACGTCATCTCCGAAGTACGTGGTTGATTTGGGCAAACTCCCGAGAGATCCCAAAGTTAGCATCACGACGGGTAACATGGCTAAAGAATTGCAAGCAATAAAGAAGGCCGTCAAATTACGCCTTGAAGCAACCAGATTGAAGAAGAAAGCGGCGACCGACAAACACTGCCGGATGAAAGTATTCAGCGAGGGAGATGAAGTAATGGTTTTTCTTCAGAAAGAATGATTTCCTATTGGAACTTACAGAAAGCTCCAACCCAGAAAATATGGCCGGTTTAAAATCATGAAAAAAAATCAATGACAATGCTTACGTCGTTGCTCTTCCGAATTCATTACATTCTTAAATACCTTCAACGTTGTCGACATATACGAATACCACAGGGATGATCCAATGCCTTTAGACGAGAACTCGGGGTCGAGTTCTTCCGAGGTAGAGGAGACTGATATAGAGAAAATGGCAACAAGAATCGAAAGTCAAGTCGGAAAAGTCGAAAAACGAAACGACGCAGGAAACCGAGCGGACTAAGCCGCGCCACCCTCCGCGCGAGACTTTTTCTTACCATAAAATTGTCGCCGCCTTTTTTTCTTCACAAACCAAAACCACCCCACCGTCCCACTTTGCACCGTCCATTTTGGTTTCCAATTCTAATTCCTAGTTTTATTCAATTGTTTATTTTTTCAATTATCTCTATAATAAATTTTGGTGATTATCGTTTTCGAATTTAGTTTATAAATAGGTTTAAGTTTTCAATTGTAATCAATTCATTTCAACAAAACTTTTACTTTTCCTAAAGTATTCTCTCGATTTCGAGTTTACGTTAAAATTCTCGGATCATTCCAAGAATTTAGACGCATGTCGATCCTTTCCCAAACCTACGTTGCGTCAGATTGATGCGTACTATTAATTTTTTGTTAATTGTTAGGGTTAGAGTTTAATATTTTTATATGTGGAATTGTTATTTTTATGTTAACTGTTAGGGTTATGATATGTTAGTTGATGCCTATTTTTTTGTTAATTGTTTTCGCTGCAAAAATGAATTTTTAAATAAAAATAACAATATCCGGAATTGACAGCGGTAGTTATACTTCTCGTAATATTCCTCAACTAGCTCTACTCATTTGATGGCTAAAACTATTGATTTGGATTATCACTCCTGAATCCGTTACCGAGTATTAGTACATTTGAAAATTCTTAATCGGATAGTTGTAAATAGCCCTAGGGCTATTATTCAGACCTAGATGAAAGTGCTGACAGTGATTTTCACATCTCCTAAGTAAGATTCCAACTTGAATAACCTTATTTATATGGAGTAGTTGTTGCCTTAGCTTTGAATTGTTCCTCCTTTGTTCATGACACGATATTGTTGTGAAAATTGTGGGTGTGTCTTTGATTTTTTCTTGCTTTGTAATAGCTATATAAGCTACGATAGTGTTCTGTTCATCAATAAACAAGTTTTTCCAGCTAATATCTCTTAATTGTCTCTTACATTTATTATGAGTTACCAACAAAATTAAGTCATAAAATGATCATTGAAAAGTATAGGATTTTGGATGGGGAAATGGAAAGGAATAAAAAAGTGGTGAGGAATTTGGAGGTGATTGTCGAAAATAGAAGGTCTTGATAAAAATGAAAGAAAAAGATGGTTAGAAGCCCGTAACAATTGGTTGCACGCGAAAAATAGAAAGATTGAAATTGCATCTCAAAAAGCAAAAGTAAAGTGGGTGAATGTTGGTCCCAAAGGGTTATACAAGTACAAGTTTGTAGAAGGCGGGTTGAATACAAACACACAAGATTTATGGTTTTCTAAATTGTTTATTGATAAATCATAACAATTTACTGTTTGTTGCGAAATAAGATTAAGTACAAGACCTAATCTAAACAAACTTGAGAATCACTAAGTATTCTTGCACTAAGAAATTGAGAGAAAAGGAAATTTTAGAAAATGAAGATATTTTCTAAGTCACTAAGTAGACAGGGAGAGGCCACCTTCAAACTGAAGGGGTATTCCTTCTATTTATATCCCATGCATTTAATGCATGTCAGGAGGACTTTACACGTGTCATCATATGATTGGGAGCATGCTTTCTGACCTTTTGCAAGACATGCTTTTGGCCGCATGGTGAACAATGTAGTTGCCAAGTGGTTGTACGATACTGGACAAAGGGATGTTCCTTCTGACAAATCGTACGAGGTTGTGCAAGATAGATAAGACAAACATTTCTTGGAGAGTAGGCTTCATGATCAGCGATCGCTAAGTTGAACTTCCATCAGTGCAGACCTGATGTAAGTCAGCTATCGCTGAAGTCTTCTTTTTTAAACGTCGCGTGTGTGGACTTCTCTTGGTTTCACTGATGTCCGCATCAGATCATTAGTAGACTTGTCACTTGTTCATCAGCTTTATCTTCGATGTCAGCGATGAACTCTTTGTCACAAAACTTATCTTCAGGGATTACAAACAACATTGCTTACAATTTAGATTATCAACGATCATCAGTGATAAGCGAACAAGCTAAGGTTATCACTGATGTACATTTATCGCTGAGAAATACTATGAAGAACAATAGTTACCATCAGTGATTCTGAACAGACTTAGTGCTATCACTGATGGCGAAACATTAATACATACTAATGTTCTTTGTAATTTTCACTATGTAATTATAAGGGTCATCATCAAATCACAGAGAGAGTTTGGATCAACAATCTCCCCCTATTTTATGATGACATAGCAACAAAAGAAAATTGCTAAGTGTGAAAAACATGAGGATAAATTGGACTCATAGATGCGTGTCCCATTTACTGTTTTCATGGATCTTTTCTACTACTGATGAAGTAAAGTACTTCCCTGAAATTTTCATTAAATCTTCATAAAAAGTTTACAAGGGAAGATAGAAAATCATAAGTACAAGTGAAGATAAATACAAGAAGAGAATACAAAAAGATATATATCAGCTATAGAGGTTCATCCTTGAAGAGCATTTCATTAAAGGCATCTGTCTTTGGGATCATCCAATCAGGAACTACTTCACCCTGTTGTCTTTTGAGTTTGGCTTCTTTCAGCACGTGGGTTTTGAGGAAGAGTCCTGGTCTTGATTTGTTGCACCAGTGGACAAGATCTATGAGTTGGTTAACGGGGTAGATAGGGAACTCTGAAAATCTTTGTAGGCATAGGATACCATTCCAGTCCAAGAAAACTTTACCATAGGGATCACTGATCACTTGACCAAGAGTGAAAGGTCCACCTGGTGGCGGTGATAGGTTTAAGGCTGAGAGATCAGGAGGAGGTCCGAGCACTGTTTCTCTCGAGAATTCGACCCCTGTTTCATTTTGGATAGCAGGTCCTGAGGAAGAGGAAGAATGCTTTTATTTGGCAGGAGCAAGTCTTTGGTTTTGTAGAAGAGCTGGAGGAGGAGGCAAGTCAATTGTAGAAGTAACCCTGTTGATCATAGCATTCAAGAATTTTTCAACGTAGGACTTGAATTTCGATTTTGACTTCTGAATGGCACTCCTGACTTCTAGCCATTCATCAAACCCATAGAGATCGAGCTATGATATGTTGCACCGCTGCGTTTCCCCATTCTCTCTGACAACAGAGACTTCCACCATCACTACACCTTTCACAGTTTTTCCTTTCAGGCTTACATTGATGATTTGACTTGGATGATATCTGAAGTCCACTCTTTCTCTACACCATTCCAACGTCGAGCTGCTGACAGCTTTCTTCTACTGAGTCTCCTTACCAATTTCCTTGAGTAGTTGTTCTTAAACCCGAACAGGAAATTGCTTCAGGTTTTTATCAGAGACTGAGCACTGAGCAACCTTAAGGGCAAATTCTCAACTCTGACTAATTCTTCTAGTTCTTTAGGGGACAAGAACTCTAGCCTGGTAGGAGGGATGACTCGGATGCGCTGACTCTCTAGCTGATTGATCATCGTTGCTCTTCTTTCCTTTTCAATATCCTCTGACCTTTGAGGAAGTCGAGAGGGTCTGGATGAATGTGTGAGCAGTTCTTCATCTTCTTCTTGTTCATCAGTCTCAAGCACTGAGACTGGGATTATTGGAAGTTCATTATAGGAGTTGGGATTATTTGTTGAGGCAAGGGTTCTTCAGTAGGTCCCTCAAGCAGGGGAGAGGACTAGCTGAATCAAAAGAACAAAAAGTTAGATTCTTTTGATGGAAGAAAGAAAAGATAGAAAAATAGGCTAAGCGTATAAGATATGTTTGAGGAGAGGATGGGTAGAAGCAGAGAACGGGATTATCGAGAGGCATACCAGAGAAGTTGGGACTTTCTCAGCATTCAGGAGAATCTTCTGGTTTCCTAAAGAAGCTACTCCCTTTTCTTTACCTTGGGAAGTCTTCTTTGCAGGAGACTTCTTGGTCTTCTCCCTTGCTTCGCTGAACACCACCCCCTTTGGTTCAGGGACCCTGATGGTTGTAGACTTGAACCAGAATTCAGGTTCTTCATCGTTGTTGTCGTCATTATTTCCACCATCAGGGTTGGTGGGTTCATCGTCCATGATTTCCACCTGCTCCTCATCTTCCCCTTCTTCTTCATCTTCATAGATGGAATATGTACAAAAGAAGATGGAGGAGTGGTTCTTTGTCTTTATCCCCCTCAGAAAGACAAGGGTCTTTTTCAGCATGTCTCTCCCCCTCAGCGTGAGGGACGTCTTCAGTAGAGTTCTTCTTTCCCTCTTTGTCATCATCACTGGGGGGAGGATTTGATGGAGCAGCAACAGTAGAGTCAGCGGACCTGTCTTCTAGGCCCGGTCTCGCTGAAGCAGAGGCTCGAGTAGCCTTAAGAACGTCTACCCTGGCTTCAAGGCCATGGATTGCTGCGATGGCTTGCACAATGAAATCAGTCGCCATCCCCAACTTAGCTCTATCATCAGCTGTAAAGGATGGGGCAGGAGCCACCGGTGCATTCAGGCGGTCAAGGAGTTTGGAGATAAGGGAGTTTGATGAGTCAACCTTTGAAACAAGGTTGCTCACTTGACCCTAAGACCATCGACCTTTGTGCCGATATCAGCGACGACAGTGCTGAGTGAGGAGATCATGGTGGTCAATGTGTTGAGGGATGAATAATGATGGACCACGTCTCGCTGCAGAGTCTTCACCTCCTCAGTGAGCGTTGAGAGATGGGCATTATTGGCCTTGGCGCTGAGAGAGGTGGAAAGATCCTTCAGTGAATCGCCGACAGTGTTCACGGCATTGGTATTGTTGGTGAGATCCTTCGAGAGAGAATCCACCTGATCGAATACCTCCTTGATAGAGGCATCGATCGTGTTCAAGTTAGGACCTGTAAGAAAAGAAACATATTGAGCAAAGGAAAGCTCAAAAGTAGTAGTGGCTTGAGAAGAAGAAAGTGTATTGGTTGGGATCCCTGACGGCCGGGAGAAAGCATCAAAATCCCTATTTCCACTATAGTATTCCATTTCGTGTTCCATGTTAGATACGGAAGTGAAGGGCATACTCTGAGTGGTCCCGATAGAGAGACCATCAGGTCCTGTGGCGTTTTGCTGACTCAGACTCTATAGCAACAGTTCCTGAACCCAGTCAACTGTAGTCGCTGGTGCAGATGTGATGACGTAAAATGGAGGAGTAGAAGCAATGGTGGAGAAGGTTGTGCAGTGCGCAGGCATGGCACTGGTGTTGCCAAGAATTGCTTCTTCGGTGCTTTGAGGCACTGGGAAGTTGGGGGTAGATACCAGCAAAGCTTCAACGGTAGAAGGCACTGAAGTTGTTGTCGTTGTTGTTGTCGTTGTTGTTGTCGTTGTTGTTGTTGTTGTTGTTGTTGTTGTTGTTGTTGTTGTCGTTGTTGTTGTTGTTGTCGTTGTCGTTGTCGTCGTCGTCGTCGTCGTCGTTGCCGTCGTCGTCGTCGTCGTCGTTGTTGTTGTTGTTGTTGTTGTTGTTGTTGCAGATGTGGCGGAGTGGTCCACGAAGGCGTCGAACGTTGCTTGTGAAGAAGCAACCACTGAGTCAGTAACCGGAGGGGGTTGAGGTTTCCCTTTAGAAATCCTCTTGGTTTTGTGAGAACTGAGGTTGGTGTCTGATTGTTTCCTCTTCGATGAGGATTTGGTGGTTGTGGCTTGGGTAGCAGCGGGAGGTTGTACCGCTGATGTTGCCACCGAAAGAGAAGAAGGATGAGCGAGAAGAATTTGTTTAAGTTCAGAGAGACGTACCTCATTGGCGATAGGCTAGAAATCGAGGATGCGGCTGCCAAATTGAGGGAGTTGGTAATCTCCCTTTTCAGGGTAATCCTTCTGGAGGAAGAGGGCGAGTAGTGCTGATACGAAGCGAAGGTAAGGGACTTTGTTAGTACCAAAATGTATTCAAGATTTATATATCTTTGCAATAGTCAAAGTCAAGGTCAAAGTCATTGTAATAGTTAGTAAATGTCAAAGTCAATGGTATATATAGTGAGTTGTAAGGGTTAGACATTGTTAGCACATTCCATACGTGAGAGAGCTTGTAATAGAGGGATGACTCTAGAGAGAGAAAGTAGATTTTAATTCTTATATTGTATTCTCTGTCGATCTATACAAGTTCTAGCAATTCTTCCATTGTTACTTGGATTCTCAATTGGTATCAGAGTGTAAACAGATGAATTTGTGCTTTCGTGAATTTTTCGTCAAATTTTGAGAGATTTGAAGAATTTTTGAGTTTTGAAATATTTCCAGAATTTTGAAAAATCATTGTGTTTTGGATCGATTTGTTTCCACATATTGTTTTCATTGTTGATTTTAAGAGTATAACATGGTTCAGATTTGATTTCCATCTTAAAAATCTTGTTTTCGCAAATTTTGGAAGTTTACAGTGAGTTTCGAAGTTACCTTCATAAAATGGTGATGGATCTTTATTTTTGATTGTTGATTGATGTTATTGTTGTTACAGATTAATTTTTCTGTTGGTTTAAAACAGGTTTTAATCATTCAGAATCATTGTTTAGCCACAAAAAGTGTGAGTTTGACAAATCTGGATCTCGACAGGGTGTTTATGTTCTTCGAAAGCTCTATGAAAGATGATAATCGATCTTGAATTCTAGTTTGTTTTGATCATGTTAAATCTCACACACTTGTTCGTTTTTGAATTTCGAACAAGTGGAAAGTTTCAGAATTAAATTTCGTCAAGAAATCAGCAAGCTAGGTGACTTGAAAGTTGGTTCGCCGGAAAAAAGGTTTCCTCGCCGAAAACTGCTTGTGTTGTCAGAAAACCGATGGAGTTCATGTTTGTCGCACGAAATAAGCTCATTCTTATCGCACATGATTTTTTATCGAATGTTCTTAATCCTCGCACGTCATTTGTGCGATAAAACCTTGGATGCGATTTCTTTAGTCCTTTTCCGTTAGTCTGTTAGTTTCGTCAGTTTTCTTTACATTTTTGGTTCTTCTGTTAGATGTATCATTAAGTGTCTGTTAAGTCTATTAGACAGTTTCAGTTTATTACATTTTTAGCCCCTGTAGTATAGTTTTTAGATTTTATCACTTTTAATCCTTTTACTTTTAGTTTCAGTTTCTGTCAAGTTTAGTCCGTATAGTTTTTAGTTTCTGTTTTGGTCAGTTTTAGTCCTTTTAGTTTGTATTTTTAGAATGTTTCACTTTTAGTCCTTATAGTTTAAGTTTAGAATTTTGTCATTTTTAAGCCCTTCGAGTTTTAATTTTTAGATTTTGTGA
Source organism: Saussurea involucrata (assembly GCA_033807775.1). Classification (NCBI taxonomy): domain Eukaryota; kingdom Viridiplantae; phylum Streptophyta; class Magnoliopsida; order Asterales; family Asteraceae; genus Saussurea; species Saussurea involucrata. The sequence goes on from JAWVWS010000609.1 coordinate 20,068, forward strand.
AGTTTAGTCCTTGTTTTTGTCAAGTTTTAGTGTTTTACATTTTTAGTCTTTGTTTTCATTTTAGTTTCATAAGTTGTCATTTTTAGTCCTTATTTTTCGTTATTTTCCAATTTTTGTCGATTTTATCAATTTTTGCCTGCATTTAACCATAACTGATATATTTTTCTCGTGTTTTGCAGGTTTGTCGATTTTATCAATTTTATCAATTTACGACTTGTTTTTCATTTTTTTTTTGAAAATTATTCTGACTTTAATCGTGTTTCTTTGATTTTTCAAGCGCACAAATTCTACTTCTCACGAATTAGCTGTTAATGATCTTTCATTTTAACATTTCATGTATCAATGTCAAAATATCCAAGTTGGAGGAGTAATAATATGAAGATAACACATTTAGAACAGGAACTTAAAAAGGAAAAAAAATGAGTGGTAGCGTACTTCAGAGTATTACAGAAAAAGCTTCGGAATGAGAAAAAGCTACTGAATGAAGATCAGTATATTACAGAAAAACATTCAAGATCTCCAACAACAACTTTCTGATCTGAAGCCACAAGATGATCTGAAGACATGGGATTGTGAATCTAAAGCAAGTCTGATGATTTCTTTAGAAGAAAAGAATGTCGAGCTGACAAAGAGGATATCTGATTTTGAACAAGTGATGAGAAAAGAAAGAGATGACATAAAGGAGATTGAGGAAAAAGCAAAAGCCTTGGAAACTGAAAATGCTAAGTTAAAGTATAAGAATTCTGAGTTTGTTAAGGAAGTCTCTAAGTTGCAGATAGAGATTGCAAAAGAAAAGGAAGATTTTCAAAAAGCAAGAGACGAGATTAAAATAGAAACATAAATTTATGCAAAAGAGAGAAAATATTTTGAAAATGAACGAAATCTTTTTGCAAAAGAGAGAAAAGATTTTGAAAATGAACGAAATACTTTTGCAAGTGAACGAAAGATGTTTAGACAAAAGTTTTCTTATTTTTTTGAAGAAATCAATTGAAGAAAAGAAAGATATTGAGCTGAAATGCATAAAACTTTCAAAACAAAACTCTGGTTTTGAAAAGGTTTTATTTCTTGAAAAGGAAAAGCTTGAGAAGGAAAGAGTGGATTTTGATCTGAAAGAAAATTATTTGAAGCAAAAAGTGTTAAGCTTTCACTGAAAATATCTAATTTGGATAAATAATTAGAAATCGAAAGAAAATAATTTGAAAAAAAGAAAGTTGAAGATTTTCAAGCAAAAAGTGTGAAAGATGTCTATGCAAATGAAAAAAAGATTTTTCAGAATGAAATAAAAAAGCTGACAAATAATTTATCTGGTTTATCTGTTGAAATTATGATAGAGAAGAAGGTTAAATCTGACATTCAAAAGAAATTTGAGTTGTTATCCAAAGAAAGAAATGTCTTGGTCAACAAAGTTAAAGAACTTGAAGACATCATCTTTAAAGTTGAGGTTTTAAAACAAGTTAGACCTGACACGATTGTTCAGACTCCACTTGTAAACTCAATTGATTCTGAATTTTCGTTTAAGACGGCTTCAAGTTCAATCCTTAAAGATGTTTCTTCAAAAGGATTTGACAGATCAAAGGGTTTTTGAAAGGATCAGATTCGTCCTTCCAATCTCTTTTATAATCATTCTGTTGATACTTCGGATGCTTCTATTTCAAGGCCTATAGAAAATCTTGTCTTCAAAAGAGTAAAGATGATTTGGAAATTCAAAGGATCTACTCCTCATAAAGATGCCCCAAAGTCATCTGTGCCTACATCTTCGGTGAATAAGAAGAACAAAGCTTATTAAGGTAAGTCTTTTGTTAAACATAATCCTGTTTATTCTGCAAATCATTTGATTAGGTTAGCACAAAAGCAAGTTTGTTGTTCTAATTGTGGAACTCATGATTTTGTTAAGCAAGAAAATGCTCAATTTTGGTATGGTACTTATAATATTTCTTCAAAAAGAACTGCACATAACAAGCCAGGACCCAAGTTTCGTTTGGTACCAAAATCAACTTAATCTGTTTTGCAGGTTCATCATGTGTAGTGCATAATGCCTAAAGTAAACCAAACACATGACTAGAAAACAGAAGGAAAGTGTGCAATTTGAAGAAAAGTACTTATGCTGAAATATATGCATAATTTCAGGGGGGAAATTTTAAATTTTTGATTTATTTGTGCTTATTGATAAATCTTTTTGTTTGATTCTTTATAGGGGGAGCATACACAATAATGGTTTCTAAACACCTCGGTTTAGAACCTGAGCATCAAAGATAATTGACTTCTGATTATTTCAGATCAGAACTCTTTCTTCAATGTCATTGGCTTCTGATTAATTCAATTCAGAACTCGTTTTAACTAGCTGTTAGACTTTGATTGCTACATATACTGATTTTGGTCAATATTTTGAGGGGGGCTTATATGATTTTTAAATCAGTCTAACATGATTTGAGGGGGAGCTTAAATATTTGACTGTAAGTATCTTCTGAACTCAATCTGAGATTGTTTGAAAGAAGAACGACTTTCAAGCATGAAAAATGTGTTCTTAAATGTTCAAACCACTTCTCTATTTCAAACAAATTTCATAAATTTAGAAGTGTGATTTTAAATGTTTTTCATGTATATCTCGGATTTCATCATTATTTCTGACCGTGTGTTTCCAAAGATTAATACTTGCGTATTATCTTTTCTATACTTTCAAGTATTCCTACACACCGGTTTAGCTTCTTATTGACTTTGTTATTACCATGTCTCAAAATTAAACATTTTTTGATGGTAATACTCCCGTTTGTATTCTTAGTTGTTGAGCATCATATATTTTTATTCAACGTGAGAACTTAAACGTTTCATTCAACGATTATTTATATTTGTTCATATAAACAACATTCAAATTCTTTGATACCATAATCCTTACATGATTGTCTTTCATATTTGATCTGATTGATACATTGTCAGATTATCAAACAAGTCTTTCGAATTCATTTCATTCATTCAATATTCTTGTTGTGAGAAATTTTCAACGTTCAAATGCTCAAATATTTCATGATATTCTTGAGGAGCATACATTCTGATGACAATGTTATTCATATGCTGAGATTCATATTTGTTCAAAATAAACTGTTGAACAACACAATCTTTTTAGGACAAAATTTCATGGGAATCAGTGTGAGATCATTAAGAACTTCTATGTATCCACGTTAACCAGTGTTTCCTACCCAAGAAGTTATCCTTGAGTGATTGAGGGGTGAAGGGTCTGTATCAAAGAGTGGGGGAGATAACTCATACGGTTAAGTAATCTCATTGTGCTAAGGTAAAATGAAAAAGAGAGTTTGGTTAGAAGTGAGCGGATTAAAAACAGAAAGTGGGTGTGAGAACAAAGTTAAAAGAATACGAGAACTCTGCACCAACAACTTTCTGAGTAGGGCAACCACATTACTGATTGGTTCACATTCTTTGGTGACCATCATTGAAACAGGCAAATAACCCATGCCAACTCTTGCATTAACCCCACCAGCTACTCATTTCTTTCTCAAAAAAGAAATGTTTCAATTTTTTTGGGTACGCAACATATTATCTATCTAATCTAGAGAGAGAGAGAGTCTAGAGAGAAAAAGTAGATCTCAATTCTTATATTGTATTTCTCTCACAATTTATACAAGTTCTAGCGATTCTTCAATTGATACGAAGCGAACGTAAGAGAATTTCATCTCCCTCTTGTCCTTCTCGACCTTCACCATGAGGTCATCGAAGATCATGCGGGCATAATCAATCTTCAGCCCGATGATCAGTGCATACCCCATTAGGAGTTGATATTTGCTGGCTTGGTCTAGCAAACCGATCTTTCCACTCATGCTGGAGATGATTTGGGAGAAGAGGTAGTTGAGTTATGACGACTTCTTGGCCTTAAGAGTTTTAGTGAGCTTCTTGTCCTGTTCGTCAGGGTTTTGGGGCTTGGGGTCCCATGTGTACTTAATCAGGTCTAGGAACCTGATAAACTCGTCATCGTTGGGTGGTTGATCAAAATGCCCAGCGGGTAACTCCATGGCGAACGGATTCCATTTGCAGTGATGAATCCCTCCCCTAGTTGAGTTTGGAAAGTGTTAGGACCATAAATGTCCTACATATTAGAAAGATATATAAATAATTATATATAGCTTAATTAGTTTAATCATTATTTGTAATAAGCCTTTAATGTTAAATTGGGCTTAGAGTTGCTTAATGGGCTTAGGCCTTGTTGTTTAAGGCCTAAGTATATAAACTTTCCTTAACCTTAGAATTAGATTAGAGTTTTAATAAGCGATTCATGAGATAAGTTGAGAGCTTAATTGTTTAGAGAGAGATAGTTGTGTTTTTCATTCATACCTTTGTAACTATCTTGAATCATGAATATGAGAGGGATGACAAGTTGAAATCATCAATCGTTCTTGTTATTTCTCATTGAATCGTTGTTACCTGATCAATCTAGGATTATCAATTGGTATCAGAGCAGAATCGGTGATTTGAAGATACGAAAGAAATCGAACGAAAGCAAGAAAAAACAAGAAATTCGTATTGAATTTTCTGGAAAAACGCAGCGAGCCGTTTTGCCTATTCCCGGAGATTGAACCGTCGGATCGTCACGATATTTGGACAGTAGTTTCAAGACATTCCGTTTTACATTCTGAACGGTTGAATTAATCGTTTGAGGTCTAGAAGTCAACCAGATTAATCTCGACACCCTGCAGTTTTTCTTGAGGAAAATTGTTCTTCAATCGGGTTTGCAAAGTTATTTCGTTGATTTATTTATTCGTTTGTTAGATTTCGATTATTTACTCGTTTTATCTTCTATTGATCTGCATCTACATCAATTCTCAAAGGAATCAAGTTTTCAATTTAAAATCAATTCTTGAGTTTTTGGTAGTGTTCTAAAAGTTTTGTGGTGATTGTTGAAAAATAAGATATGTTTTGCTTAGAA
>JAWVWS010000610.1:0-25000 GCA_033807775.1 Saussurea involucrata
AGGATGTATGTTAGTTCACCCATCATACTCATCTTATATTCAGATTTCATTCTTTTAGCAAATCGAGTACACATAGATGGGTTAGTAGAACCAAATATAGTATCATCGACATAGTGAGAAAACATCCACTGATTTAGTTCATCGTTTTCAGCAGTAGGTCTTGAATTTGCTGAACGGGATTCATCAAAGGTGACATGAATGGTTTCTTATATAGTTTGTCTTCTCTTGTTGAAGACTCTGAAGGATTTGGATACTGAGGAGTATCCTAGAAATATTCCATCGTCAGCTTTGGGATCAAACTTTCCAAGATAATCTTTGTTGTTTAAAATAAAGCATTGACAACCAAAGATGTGAAGAAAGTTGATAGATGGATTTCTTCCAAGGGAAAGATCATAGGCAGTCTTGTTGAATCTTTTGACGACCAGCGACTTATTTTGAGTAAAACAAGCAATGTTGACAACTTTTGCCCATAATTGAGTTGGAAGATGAGAATCCCCGAGCATAGATCTAGCAGCTTTGATGATCGTTCTGTTTCTTCTTTCAGCGACTCCATTCTGCTGAGGTGTTCTCACCGCTGAGAAGTTGTGAGAAATACCCTTACTCTCAAAGAAGTTATCAAGGGAACTATTTTTGAATTCAGTTCCGTGATCACTTCTTATTAAGCGAACGGTCATATTGTTCAGGACTTCCATTTTCCCGACAAACTAGATGCGTTCTTCTGAGGTGTCACTCTTTACACGGAGAAACATAACCCAAGTATAGCGAGAGAATTCATCTACTAAGTCACGAATGTATTTCTTTCCAATGATGGATTGTATGTTGACAGAGCCAAATAAATTCATATGGAGAAGCTGAAGGGGATTTGTCACTGAAGATACTTGTTTTGACTTAAAACTAGCTTTCGTTTATTTTCCTTTCTCATACGCTGAGCAGAGAGATTCAGTGGTTGTTGAGTCCATGTTTATTACATAAACATTTTCCAAACGATAACTGCTGAGAGCGATCATGTCTTTCTTATCAGTGAGAAAGCATGCTTCCTTAGTAAAACAAACTTTGTATTCTTTATCACATAGATGACTAATGCTAAGAATATTGTGCTTAAGTCCTTCTACGTAAACGACTCTTCTGAAGGTAGTTGTACCATTAGAAAGTACACCAAACCCTCGGGTATATCCTTTTTTATTTCCACCAAAGGTCACTGAAGGACCTTTCTTTTCCTTGTGTTCAGTGAGCATGTTTCTTTTTCCAGTAATGTGTCGAGAGCATCCACTATTGAGATACCAGATATCCTTCGATACATGCAAATAAAAGAAAGATTGGGTTGAAATTGGTACCCACTTTACAATGGGTCCACATTTGTCAGTGGAAGAAGAAGTGGATGGATCAGCAGTCTTCACAGCATTTGATGATTCAGCGTCAGTGGTAACCTTCACTTTGGTTAATTTCTTAACCTTAGTCGTATTTTTCACCTTTGCTTGGTTTTCACCTAGGGTGATCTTCTTTGCCTTGGAGGTATGCATCTTCACCTTAGCTAATTTCTCAGTTTTGGTAGCTGTGGGGCACTTACTAGCAATATGATTAGTAAGTCCGCAGTGATAGCATTTCTTATAGTTGAAAGTAGCTTTATGACCATAGGCATAAACATTTGATAATTTTAAATGAGCAGGGCCTGTACCAAGAATGCCTTTGGCATCAGAGATCGGAGGAACCTTAGGTTCTTCAGATTTCTTACCTATGACATCAACCTTTATTCTTGGAGTTGATCGTTGAACATGTTCAGGGATCTTGTCTTTGGAGGTAGAAGGTTGATTAGCTGAAGGTGTAAACTTCTTTAGCTTTGGCACTTTGGTACCCTTCTGAGGTTTTTATATAACATTTTTTCGTTTATCTTTAAGTTTGGGGCTTAAAGAGGATTTTTCCTCAAGGATAGGATTATTAGGAGAGCACTAAGATGATGAGGTGTCAGGAATAGAGGAGACGAACATTCCAAACTTAAGCATTAAACGATCTTTGGTTGGTTCTTCAGCATTAGCATTATAACCAAGACCACTTCTGTCATTGACAGGAATCTAAGCACCGATTATCTCAGTGATCTTTGCTGAGGATTTACACCATCCTTCAACAGTAGCTTTCTCAGCTTTCAGTTCAACAATAGCTTGTTCGTGTTCGATGCTGATTACTTAATTCACATCGACCTGATCTTTCAAATTTTCTTCAATTTTAGAAAGTTCTTGGATTTTTAGATGGCAGTTATTTAGCTGTTCAGTTAAATCTAGATTTTGTTGTTCAGCTTGGGTGTTTCCATTCAGGGCACCATATAAATCAATTGTCAGCAAATCGATAGCACAAAGTCTATCAACATCAATGATAGCTGGAGAAGGAGAGATTGATACCTGAGAAGTAGAAGTAGAGGGAATTTCAGCTGGTTCTTCCTTTACTTCTTGGATTTCGGCCATAAGACAGAGATTAGCCTCATCTTATTCATCAGAATCTGACTCTTTATCAGATTCAGCCCAATCGTGTTCTTCAACGATTAGACCTTTACCTTTTCTCTTGTAGCTTTTCAGGTTTTCATATTTCTCTTTGAGTTTAAGGTATTTGTCATCTCTAGATTTAGAGGTAGAGGTGTTTTTGAATGATGATGAGGGTTTGAATACTTTCTTTGACCTGCACTCATAAGCAAAGTGACATTTCTTTTCACAATTATAGCATGTGGCAGTAGCATTATCAATAGGAGATGCTTGTCAGCGATGGTGAGAGGTTTGTTTCTTCTGAAGTTACGCTTTCTATCGAATCTCCTGAAAGAATTTGTCAGGAGTGCTAGAGACTCATCAAGTTCTGAAGGATCAGTTTCTGATGAATCATTAGAGTTAGATTCCATCTCAGTGAAAGTGAAGAAGATCGCTGAGTTGGCATTAACTCTGATGAGAGTAAAGCAACATGTGTGCTTTTTGAATCTTTTACAAGATTCTTCTTAAGCTGACACGACTGTTCATGATTGAGCATAGTGCCAAAAAGTGTGCTTAAGGTCATATATTTCAGATCCTTAGAGAGTTTAAGACACATGGTATAGTTGTCCCAACTTTCAGGAAGACATTCCAAGAATTTTTTCAGGATCTCAGAGTTAGAGTAGGTCTTACCAACAGTTTTCAAATCAATGACTAAACAATTAAAACATTGGCGAACTTCAGATAAAGTTTAATTCTTACCACAAATAAAACTTTGGTACTATCTTACCAGATTTATTCTTTTGGACTCTTGTACATCAGTTGTACCTTCATATTGAACACAGATTGTGTCCCACATGGCTTTGGAGCTTTTGAGGTTCATGATAGAATGTTAGACCTCATCAGGTAGAGCCATAGATATGATTGATCTGGCTTTGGTATCGATGGCCACCTTTTTCTTATCTTATTCAGTCCATTGGGAAACTTCTTTGACAAGTTGCCTTTCAGGAATGGCAGGAGTGGTAGAAGTGGCAGGAACAACACCATTTAGGATGAATGGGATGTAGGGTCACATAATAAGGTATAGTGGGATCTACACCTTCAAGGAAAAGCATCATTCGATTTTTCCAGAGATTGAAAATTTCTTTACAAAATCGAGAGGTTTGGCAAGAGAGCCATTATCAATGTAGTTTGTGTTTGTGTTTTGTGCCATTTAGAAAATAGCAAGGAAGAGATTAGTATAATCAAGATCTTGTTTATTGAGATTAAACAATCTGCTCTGATACCACTTGTTGGTCCCGAAGGGTTATACAAGTACAAGTTTGTAAAAGGGGGGTTGAATACAAACACACAAGATTTATGGTTTTCTAAATTGTTTATTGATAAATCAAAACAATTTACAACTTGTTGCAAACTAAGATTAAGTACAAGACCTAATCTAAACAAAATTGAGAATCACTAAGTATTCTTACACTAAGAAATAGAGAGAAAAGGAAATCTTCGAAAATGAAGATATTTTCTAAGTCACTAAGTAGACAGGGAGAGACCACCTTCAAACTGAAGGGGTATTCCTCATATTTATACCTCATGCATTTAATGCATGTTAAGAGGACTTTACACGTGTCATCATTTGATTGGGAGCATGCTTTCTGACTTTTTGCAAGACATGCTTTGGGCTGCATGGTGAACAGTGTAGTGGCAGAGTGGTTGTACGATTCTGAACAAAGGGATGTTTCTTCTGACAAATCGTACGCGGTTGTACAAGATAGATAAGACAAACATTTCTTGGAGAGTAAGCTTCATGATCAACGACCGCTGAGTTGAACTTCCATCAGTGAAGACCTGATGTAAGTCAGCTATCGCTGAAGTCTTCTTTTTGAAACGGCATATGTGGACTTGTCTTGGTTTCACTGATGTCCGCCTCAGATCATTAGTAGACTTGTCACTTGTTCATCAACTTTGTCTTTGATGTCAGCGATGAACTCTTTGTCACGAAACTTGTCTTCATGGATTACAAACAACATTGCTTACAATTTAGATTATCAACGATCATCAGTGATAAGCGAACATGCTCAGGTGATCACTGATGTACATTTATCGCTGAGAAATACTATGAAGAACAATGGTTACCATCAGTGATTCTGAATAGACTCAGTGTTATCACTGATGACGAAACATTAATACATACAGATGTTCTTTGTAATTTTCACTAAGTAATTCTAAGGGTCATCATCAAATCATTGAGAGAGTTTGGATCAACAGTGGAGGAAGGAGACGATAATTCGAAGTTTTTTCACGTGGTTGTAAGGAAAAGAGAAAGAAGAAATAGCATTCGTGGGTTGAATATCCAATCGGTATGGACGGAAGATCCGGTGAAGATCAAAGAGGGAGTGTTTGAGTTTTTCAAAAGCAAGTTCATGTCGGAAAAGAAGGTTGGTCTGAAAATGAAAAGTGGTAAGATAAAAAAAAATTCGTGGAAGAAGCGGATTGGTTGGAAATGCCGTTTGTGGAGGAAGAAATTTGGGAGGCGGTAAGAACGTGTGGGGTTAATAAATCCCCGGGTCCGGATGAAATAACGATCACATTTATATAAAAAAAAATTGGCCAGTAATTAAGGGTGATCTTAAAAAGGCGATAACAAGCTTTGGAGAGTCAGCGGAAATTAGTGGAGGGTGTAATGCCTCGTTTTTAACCCTCATCCCGAAGAACCTAAACCCGATCGGTCTTAACGAATTTAATCAGTATTTTTTATAAAATTCTTGCTAAGGTGTTAGCGGAGAGAATGAAGAATGTTATGAGAGGAATTATTGGTGACTTGCAAACGGGTTTTATAAAGGGTAGGTACATACTTGATGGGTTGCTAATCGCAAACGAAGCGGTGGACTACATCCGTAGATCGAAAAAGAAAGCCATGGTGTTTAAAGTGGACTTTAAGAAGGCATATGACAGCGTGGAATGGCCCTTTTTGATTGACTTGTTGGGAAATGTGGGACCCGGGTGTAACAACCGAGTTTTTCGGTAAGTAAAAGTCACCCCGTGTGTTTTTGTAGTCCTTAAGTTTTGGTTTCGGGTTAGGAACTTATCTCTTTTAACCTCTTTGAGAGTCGGAGGTGTTTCTTGTCAAAGGAGTGAAGTTTGGGGGCTCGATACACTCTAGGTGAGAGTGCCCTGTGATTATGGCAGTGTCACTATCGCAGGGGCACAATCGCGGATCCAAGTACCTCGCGGTACATTCTCAGCGATAGTGACCCGCGATAGTGACATTGTCACTATCACTGTCACAATCGTTGTTGGGGGACAGGGAGTTAAATGCTCCGATTTTGCTACCATTTTCTCATTCTCTCATTACCTACTTCTATATTTCTCTCTCAAAAACCCTCCCCACACCCTAAATCCGTTTTGGAGCCTTTGGAACCATGAATCGTGTGATTCAAAGCATTTCTCCTCATCTCTTAGCAAGGAGTCGTGATTAGAGGATGGAGTTCTGTTGATCCAAACTCTCTCAGTGATTTAATGATGACCCTTAGAATAACTTAGTGAAAATTACAAATAGCATATGTATGTATTAGTATTTCACCATCAGCAATAACATCATTGATAGTAATAAACTCAGCGATGAATATCCATCAGTGATAACCTGAGCCTGTTCACTTATCACTGATGATCGCTGATAGTTTCATATGTAAGCAATGTTATTTGTAATCCCTGAAGACAAGTTTCGCGACAAAGAGTTCATCGCTGACATCGAAAACAAAGCTGATGAACAAGTAACAAGTCTACTAATGATCTGATGCGGCCATCAGTGTAACCAAGACAAGTCCACACACGCGACATTTCAAGAAGAAGACTTCTGCGATAGCTAACTTACATCAGCTCTTCTCTGATGGAAGACCTACTCAGCGATCGCTTATCATGAAGCTTCTACTTCAAGAAATGTTTGTCTTATCTACTTGCACACTACGTACGATTTGTCCGAAAGGACATCCCTTTGTCCAGGATCGTACAACCACTCTGCCACTACACTGTTCACCATACGACCCAAAACATGTTGTGCAAAAAGTCAAAAACATGCACCCAACCATATGATGACACATGTAAAGTCCTACCGCCATGCATTTAATGCATCGGGGATAAATAGGAGGAATGCTCCTTCAGTTTGAAGGTGGTCTCTCCCTCATCTACTTAGTGCTTAGAAAAATATCTCATATTTTTCTATACTTCCTTTTCTCTCTATTTCTTGTGCAAGAACACTTAGTGATTCTTAAGTTTGTTTAGATTAGGATCTACTTAATCTTATTCCGCAACAAACTATAAATTATGTTTGATTTATCAATAAACAATTTAGAAAACCAAAATCTAGTGTTTGTATTCAATCCCCCCCTTCTACAAACTATTTACTTGTATAACCCCTTCGGGACCAACAAGTGGTATCAGAGTAGATTGTTAAAACTCTATAAACAAGATCTTGCTTATACTAATCTCTTTCTTGCTATTCTTCAAATGACACAAAACACAAACACAAACTATATTGATAACGGTTCACTTGCAAAACCTCCTCGATTTAGTAGAGATAACTTTAATCTCTGGAAAAATTGAATGATGCTTTTCCTATAAGGTGTAGATCCCACTATACCTCACTACGTGGAAAATGGACCTTATATCCCCTACATTCTTCCTCCAGTTGTTGTGGCCTCTGCTATCACTCCAGCCATTCCTGAAATACAACTCATCAACATTGTCTTTCAATGGACTGAAGATGATAAGAAGAAGGTAGCCAGTGATACTATGGCTAGATCAATCATATATATGGCTCTACCTGAAGAGGTCTATCATTCTGTCATGAACCTCATATCCTCCAAATCCATGTGGGACACAATTTGTGTTCAATAGGAAGATACATCTGATGTATAAGAGTCCAAATAGATAAATCTGGTAAGATAATATGAAAGCTTCATTTGTGGTAAGAATGAAACTTTATCTGAAGTACACCAATGTTTCAGTTGCTTAATTATTGATTTAAAAACTGTTGGTAAGACCTACTCTAACTCTGAGATTCTGACAAAATTCTTGGAATGTCTTCCTAAAAGTTCAGACAATTATACCACGTGTCTTAAACTATCTAAGGATCTAAAATATATGACCTTAAGCACTCTTTTTTGGCATTATGCTCATTCATGAGCAATCTTGTCAGCTTAAGAAGAATCTTGTAAAAGATTCAAAAAACACACATGTTGCTTTACTCTCCTCAGAGTTGATACCCACTCAGCGATCTTCTGTCACAATCACTGAGATGGAATCTAGCTCGATGATTCATCAAAAACTGATCCTTCAGAACTTGATGAATCCCTGGAACTCTTGACAAAATCCTTCAGGAGATTTGCAAGAAAGAGTAACTTCAGAAGAAATAAACATCTCTCTTTCACTTTTAAGCCTAATTCATCTCCCATTGATAAGGCAACTGCCACTTGCTATAACTGCAAAAAGAAAGGACACTTTACTAGTGAGTGCAGGTCAAAAAAAGGTCTTCAAACCCTCTTCATCATTAAAGAACTCCTCTACCTCTAAATCTAGAGATGAAAAATAACTGAAACTTAAAGAAAAATACCAACGTTGAAAAACTTCAAGAAGAATGGTAAAGGTCTAATCGCTGAAGAACACGATTAGGCTGAATCTGACGAGGAATCAGACTCTAAAGAATAAGATGAGGCCAATCTCTGTCTAATGGACGATATTCAAGAAGTAAAGGAAGAACCCGCTAATATTCCCTCTACATCTTCCACTTCTCAAGAATCAATCTCTCCTTCTCCAGCTCTCATTGATGCTGATAGACTTCACGCTATCGATTCACTGACTATTGATTTATACGACCCCCTGAATGGCAAGACCCAAGTTGAACAAGTAAATCTAGACTTAACCGAACATCTTAATAAATGCCATTTAAAGATCCAAGAACTCTCTAAAATTGAGGAAAGTTTAAACGATGTAAATCAAGTGATCAACATTGAACGCGAACAAGCTATCGTTGAACTGAAAGATGAGGAAGCTACTGTTGAAGAATTGTGTAAATCCTCAGCAAAGATCACTGAGATAATCGGTTCTCAGATCCCTGTCAATGACAAAAGTGGTCTTGGTTTTAATGCTAACACAAAAGAACCAACCAAAGATCGTTCCATGCTTATGTTTGGAATGTTCGTCTCCTCCATCCCTGACACCTCATCATCTCAGTGCTCTTCTTCTAACACTCCTATCCCTGAGGAAAAATCTTCTTTGAGCCCCAAACTCAAAAACAAAGGAAAAACTGTTTTACAAAATCCTCAGAAGGGTAACAAAGTGTCAAAGTTGAAGAAGTCTAAACCTTCAGCTACCCAACCTTCAATCTCAAAAGTTAAAGAATAAAGGTTGATGTGATAGCTAAGAAATTCGAAGAACCCAAGGTTCCTCCGATATCTGATGCTAAAGGCATTCTTAGTACAGTCCCTGCTCATTTAAAATTATCAAATTCTCATGCCTATGGTCCTGAAGCCACTTTCAGCTATAGGAAATGCTATCACTGTGGACTTACTGATCATATTGCTAGTAAGTGCCCTACAACCACCAAAGCTGAGAAATCAGCTAAGGTGAAGATGATTGCCTCCAAGGCAAAGAAGATCACCCCAAGTGAAAATCAGGCCAAGGTGAAAAATACCACTAAGGTTAAGAAAATAACCAAAGTGAAGGTTACCACTGATGTTGAATCATCAGATGCTGTGAAGACTGCTGATCCTTCCACTTCTTCTTCCACTAACAAGTGTGGACCCATTGTAAAATGGGAACCAATTTCAAATTAATCTTCCTTTTGTTTGCAGGTCTCGAAGGGTATATGATATCTTGATAGTGGATGCTCTTGACACATGACTGGAGAAAAGAACCTGCTCACTGAGTTCAAGGAAGAGAAAGGTCCCTTAGTGACCTTTGGTGGAAATGGAAAGGGCTATACCCGAGGGTTTGGTGTACTCTCAAATGGTACTACCACCTTCAAAAGAATCGCTTACGTAGAAGGACTGACGCACAATCTTCTAAGCATCAGTCAGCTATGTGATAAAGACTACAAAGTATGTTTTAGTAAGGATGAATGCTTTGTCTCTGACAAAAAGGAAAAGGTTGCTCTCAACGGTTATCGTTTGGAAAATGTTTATGTAATAAACATGGAATCAACAACCACTGAGAACATTTGTTTTCTGTCTAAAGCCTCATCAGATATCAACTGGCTATGGCATAAAAGGCTCTCTCATATAAACTTCAAAATGTTGAACACCCTCTCCTCAAAAGAACTTGTCACTTGCTTGCCTCCGCACTCATACTCTAAGGAATCCCTCTGCTCAGCGTGTGAAAAAAGAAAAAAAAACTAAAACTAGTTTCAAGTCAAAGAAAGTGTCATCAGTGACAAACCCTCTTCAACTCCTCAATATGGTTTTGTTTGGCCCTGTCAACATATAATTCATTGCTGGAAAGAAATACACTCTCGTCATATAGGTGAATTCTCTCGCTATACCTGGGTAATGTTTCTACGTGTTAAGAGTGACACCCCAGATGAACTCATTTCTTTTGTCAGGAAAATGGAAGTCCTGAACAATATGACTGTTCGCTCAATCATAAGTGATAATTGGACTGAATTCAAAAACAGTTCTCTTGATAACTTCTTTGAGAGCAAGGGCATTTCTCACAATTTCTCAGCGGTGAGAACACCTCAGCAAAATGAAGTCGCTGAAAGAAGAAACAAAATGATCATCGAAGCTGCTCGATCTATGCTCAGCGATTTTCATGTTCTAACTCAATTCTGGGCAAAAGCTGTCAACACTGCCTATTTTACTCCAAATATGTCGATGATCGTTAAAAGATTCAACAAAACTGCCTATGAACCTTTTGATGGGAGAAAGCCATCTATCAGTTTTCTTCATATCTTTGGTTGTTAGTGCTTTGTTAGGGTCAAAATCAGGTTGAATAGAATTTCTTGGGTTAAATTGTTATTATTCTTTTTGAGCCTTTAATGTGTAACGTGCCATGGACTTGAATGATGTGGGCCCATGGTATTTAATGTTTGTTAGCCTTAGAAGTTAGGCTAGTCGTCATAATTCACTTTCAAAGCATTGTAATTCTCTCTGATTAATGAAAGTTATATGGATGACATATTGAAATCATTCTGATTGCATTCTACTTATTGATTTCTACTGTTCCTTGCACTAATCTGGAACTCACATGATTGCCTGTGTTGTTCTAGTTGTGGTTGAAATGACTTCGATGACAATAGAAATTCACCTGATTGGTTTGGTTCTTACCATGTCTTTACCTCAAAACCAAATCGCAAACCCCGTAAAAAAAAGAAACAACATACAAAACGGGGTTCCCAATCATAGGTTAAACCCAAGCAACAAAGGAAACCCATTTCAAAACGGGTTCCTCCTATTGAGGTTAAACCTACACCCAAGAGGAAACCTGCCTCAAAACAGGTTCCTCCGACAGGTTTAAAACCTAAACCTCCAGGACCCATTTTCAAATGGGTACCTAAAGTCCGCTAAACTTGTTTTTGCAGGACGACCATGTGTGGTACTTAGATTATGGATGCTCCAAGCACATGACCGAAAGGATGGAGCTGCTCACGAACTACAAGGATAAATATTGCGGAGACGTGAGATTCGGAAACGTTGACAAGGCGATGATTCTAGGCTATAGCGACATTGTCCAAGACAAGATCACGATAAAGAAAGTCTCATACGTCGCGGGATTGGGACACAACTTGTTCAGCATCGGCCAATTCTACGATAAAGATCTCGAGGTCAGATTCAAAGCCAAAAGGTGTAGCGTCCGCACTGACGATGGAACCGAACTGCTGGTTGGAACGCGAAAGACCATCCTCTACACCATCGACCTGTCAGCCCTGAAGACCGATGACTCTGTCTGCCTGATGTCAAAGGCCAATTCCCAGCAAACGTGGATTTGGCATCGACGTCTTTCGCACCTGAACTTCAAGAATATCAAAAAAACTGGTACTTGGCGGACACGTGAAAGGCATGCCCGACCTTCAATTCATGAAGAACCGACTTCGCGGGGCATGCAAAATGGGAATGATGAAGCGAGCGACGCACAAACCGAAGGCTGCTCCGAGCACGACTCAGTTACTTGAACTTATCCATATGGATTTATGTGGACCGATGCGTATTCAGAGCATCAACAAACACAAGTACGTCTTGGTGATGGTGGATGATTTCTCGCGCTACACTTGGGTTAAGTTCCTACGCTCGATGGACGAAACCCCGGAGCTGATTATCAACCATTTGAAGACTATCCAACTGAACCTTCGACAGCAAGTTCATACCATCAGGAATGACAACGGGGCGGAGTTTAAAAATCAAACGGTGAACGAATACCTGACTACAATCGGTATCTCGCAAACCTTCTCGGCTGCACGCACTCCTCAACAAAACGGAGTGGTGGAAAAACGCAACCGTACCCTCGTCGAAGCCGCTCGTACGATGCTGTCACAGTCAAAGCTGCCTTTATTTCTATCGGCCGAAGCGGTGTCAACTGCATGCTACACGCAAAACCGCTCCATTATCAACAAGCGGTTCAACAAGACGCCGTACGAGATCATCAACAACTGCGTTCCGAACATCAAGTATTTCCACGCGTTCGGATGCACGTGCTATGTCCTCAACGACATGGATGATCTCGGAAAATTCAGTCTGAAGGCAAACGAAGGAGTATTCATAGGATACTCCATGCAGGCTAAGGCGTATCGCGTTTACAACAAACGGACCAAAATCGTTACTGAGAGTGTAAACGTGACATTCGACGAAGCTGCAGATTTGGCTTCTGAACATATCAGTTCAGAACCCGGTTTAACTGGTGTGTTAGCTTCCAAACTTTCACGTTCGGGATCTGCACAAACGGCAGTAAATCCGAATCATGCATCTACGTCGAATGCTCAACTTTCTGATTTAGATTTACTGTTTCAATACTTTTATGATGATATGTTTAACGCTTCTACCCCTCGTGTCTCAACGCAACCACGAATTGAAACTACTCAAATTGAGGATTCGGCGAATCTCTCCGGTCCGCCGCCCTCGACTAGCACTCCAACAATCTCTGCGGAGACACCTCAGCCCTCATCATCCACATCATCTGATACAACCATCCCCCCATAGGAACCAGTTCAAAACCCAGAGATCACTCCTGAAGATTCATCCTCAACTTCACTCATAGATCAACATCTGCCTTCCTCGGAACCAGAAGTTGCTCAACCTTTGACGAATCCTCTCCAATCTCCTCCGAGAAACCAACCCGCTACACTTGAAGCTGTTCAAGACCTCCCAACTGGTGGCTACGTGGATCCGGACACCTCACACTCAACTTAGCAGCCGCTTCCATACACCACCAAATGGACAAGAGCCCATCCCCTGCACCAAATTATCGGTGATCCTACTACTCCAGCTCAAACACGAGGCGCATCGGCCAATTTCTGCCTCTTATCTGGATTCCTGAGTAAGATCGAGCCTACAACCGTCTCTGAAGCTTTAGAAGATCCAGACTGGGTCATGGCCATGCAAGAGGAACTCAATCAATTTAAGGCCCTCAAAGTATGGAGACTTGTCCCACATCCAAAGCACAAGACGGTGATCGACACTAAATGGATCTTCAAGAACAATAAGGACGGGGATGGCATCATCGTACAAAACAAGGCGCGACTCGTGGCCAAAGGATACCGTCAACAAGAAGGGATCGACTATGACGAGACATATGCTCCGGTGGCGAGAATCGAAGCAATTCGTATGTTCCTTGCATACGTCGCGCACAAAAACTTCACGGTCTTCCAAATGGATGTGAAGACCGCATTCCTCAACGGCGAACTCAAGGAAGAGGTGTACGTATCGCAACCGGACGGGTTCGTGGACAAGAAGAAGCCTAATCATGTCTACATTCTAGACAAGGTGCTTTACGGTTTGAAGCAAGCTCCACGGGCCTAAGACAGGTTTTGAGCTTTCCGCATATTCTGATGCGGATCACGTGGGCCATATGATGGATCGGAAGAGCACATCAGGTCATGTGCAGTTTTTGGGCGACAGTCTGGTGAGTTGGGCATCCAAGAAACCACAGTGTGTCTCTACGTCGACAGCCGTGGCGGAATACGTGGCCGCCGTAAGCTGCTGTTCACAAGTGATATGGATGCGCACGCAACTCAAGGACTACGGTTTCCCTTACACCAAGGTGCCCATCTACTGCGACTCGAGGAGCGCTATTGCAATATCCAACAATCTGGTCCAGCATACCAAGACGAAGCACATAGACGTTCGGTACCATTTTATCAAGTATCACGTCGAAAGAGGTACAGTCGAACTCTATTTCATTAATACAGAACATCAGCTAGTAGACCTGTTTACAAAACCCTTGGACGAAAAATGCTTCAATTATCTAGTGTCCAGGTTAGGTATGCTAAATCTGAAGATTTAATCTGATTGTGTGCACGATACAAGTTCCATACATCTACGCGAAACTGTCTATTCATCATCTGGTAGTCACACTCCAGATGATTGAGTGCACACTTTCTCGCATATGTATTCTACTTGTATCGGTTACAGTGTTAGGTCAAGTCTCTGTATTAATTAGGTAGATTTTGCTTGTTTAATTTCTTTTCACGCGTGTTTCCTTTTTTGTTTATTACTGTCGTCTAATTTATTTTGCTTATATCTGTGCTTGCATGAGTTGTTCATGTGTTCAGGGGGAGAACGGACAAGTAACAGGTAAGTTACTTCTATAGTTGAGGGGGAGTGTCACACACGTTTTTTTAATCTCCATAAAACCTTTTTTTGTGTGTGAACATTCCCAAGTGTAATTCACACCACACTACATGCACATTCTGAGGGGGAGCACAATCCTAGTTGTTCATCATTTGATGGGGAGCGTCACACATTTTTCTTAAAAGTGTCAAAGTTTTTGTGTGTGGTGTCGTCTCCCAACTCATTCAAATGCACGTTCCGAGGAGGAGCAGGGAACTACCAATGTCTAAGCCCAGGGGGAGCAAGAGTATTCGAGAAGGTTTGTTTTTCCACAGTCTTAAAAAGGGTCAAGGGTCAATTCGAACAGATTTTCAACCCATCCGGTAAGTACCCGATAATTGTCACTTACCGGATCCGGTAAGTTACCGGGTAAGGAGAACTTACCGGACATATGGGTTACCGGACCGGGTATACCCATCCGGTAAGTAACACCATATAAATACAAACCGGACACACACTTCCTCACTTTACCCGGAAACTCTTTGCGAAAACCTTCCCAAAACCCTTTCGGCACACTTGCGCTCGGTAACTCACAGATCTCACTCAATCAGGCTCCATTCTTCTCGAAATCAAAGGTATGTGTCCCATATCTACTTTCGATTACCTATTTCCCTTTGTTTCGACTTTTCACCGCGGATTTTATCGACTTTAAGATCGACAGGGGTTTCTAAAACCCCGATTTGGGCCGGTTCATATACGGACCGATCTTGGTCCCTTTTGCACCGATTAAACGTTGATTCTAGTATATCGGTAAGTTTAGACAAACCTAGACACAGCATTTCTCGGATTTGGACCGTTGTTCGCTCGATTTGAGTGAAACCAATTTCGTCCGGTAACCCGCAAGTTACCCGGTAACACTCATTCATCCGGACACTTCATTTTGTTCGGTAACCTTGTCCATCCGGTAACCCATGTCGTCCGGATACTCTTGTATCCGGTAAGTTCGACAATCCGGATTGGATCTCATCCGGTAACCATACGCCTATCCGGACACTCCCTTTTACCCGGTAGCCAATTTCCATCCGGTAAGTTCGACAATCCGGATTGGATCTCATCCGGTAACCATACGATTATCCGGACACTCCTTTTTACCCGGTAACCATATCTCATCCGGTAAGTCCATCTTATCCGGTATCCCACTTTCTTCCAGTAAGCCACATTTTGCCAATTGTCCGGTACCCTGTGCACTCAATGCCAGTCCTCAATCAACTCCTGATTGAGCCATTAAATGCCAAGGTACACATCGACGTTGATTTGATCCGTCCACACACTAACTCTACTTCTTTCAGGTATACTTATGGCGGATCAACAAGATCAACAACAGGAGAACATTCCTTTTCAAGAGGAAATTATTGACGAAGCGGCCGACAATGCTTTTGTTCCCGAGGACCATGGCATTGAAATTGCAGCCAACAACCACCATCTGGACGCCGCCGAATTCCGACCCACACACCGAGTGGTCGTCGATATCATGCTCGGCCACCCACTTCGCCGAGCACTTACCGCCACAACTGATGTGCCCGTACTCTACGTTTACCAAGTGTGGCACACGGCGAGAGTTGTCACTGCCAACAACACCCAGACCATCTCGGCAGGCATCGACAATCATCCGTTCACCCTCACACCAGAGTCATTCCGCCAACTCTTGGCCTTTCCGGAACCTACTGCCGGAGGTAATGCTGCATACGCCCCCGCTGTCGATGATACAATACTCTGCACTGACATCCGTGCACTAGGATATCACCACGAGCTCAACCGCCCCTCCGCATTCAACCAAAAGTATATCGCACCGGTCTGGTATACACTGTTCACGATTCTGAACAGATGTTTGTCCTCCCGATGGAAGGGGAAAGACCAATGCACATGCGACTTTCTACGTCTGTTCCACGCAGTCTGTTACAACCGCCACATTGACTACTCAGCAATCATTTGGCGTGAACTTGTGCAAGCAATCCGACAGACTGGCGGATCCAAAAAGAAGTTTCTACCATTTCCGCGATTCTTTTCCCTGGCCATCCGACAACACATGGAGGCGAATCCACTCATCCCAAGGCGTATCAATCACCCGGTATGTCCTCCTTTCAGCTTACAATATCCAGTGATTTGTAACCCACCGACTACCCCAGCCATGCCTATCCTAGAAAACCTACTGGCACATGCGGACCCCAATGCACCGAGTGTGATAGAGTACATGCGAGAGTTAGGGAATCCCATGGTCCATCCAGAGCCGGAGGGACCTCCCCAGGGACATAGACCTGAGCGACGTGAGGGTCCAAGAACGAGAGGAGGTAGAGTCCGGGTAGATGGGGCTCCCGGACGGGGTGTGTTGAGAGTGCGTGGGAGGGAAACAGGCACGGGCGGTGCATTGGATACGCATGCCAGTATTACCCAAACCAGCCAACCCGGAACTAGCCAACAACCACCCGTACGAACCACCCGATCGACTGACGACGAAGCCGGACCATCGACTAGCCTACACGAGGTCCCGGTTGTCACTGCCCCTCTACTTGAAGAGGATCCCGACACTGACACAACAGAGCCGATGTCACCGTTCACCCAGGTTGAAATTGTCGAATCCGACACTGACACCGATACGGACTTAGCAATCCGTGCATCCTTGATTCCACCCCGTATCGGTCGTCGACCTCTGATGATTGAAGGATCTCCTTCTGACTCACCCGCACCCTCCACATCCCTACTACTCAGCCTATTACGGGAGACACAAGGAGAGAGGAGGGAGAATTTGTTGAAAATATTGAACATGCGAGTCGGAGAGAATGGAGATCAAAACAAAACCAATAGCGGACGAGCATTAGGACTAGAGAGGCTCATGAGCGACCTCTAACCAGCGTCATCCAGGTAGTCACAGCTACTATCGTGTCTCATCCGTTGGGACTCGGTATTGAAGAAGCCGCCTTGGACCTAGCGGCGCAATTGCACGACCTCCCTAGCCACTCACCCATCTCTCAACAGACGGGTGTTTCACTTTTGCACGGGGACTTAGCACAACGTCTACCGATCTCTCAATCGGAGAGTATTGGTATTGAAACAAGAGACCAGCAACCCCTGGTCTCGCCTTCTTTTGTTGCACGTTCGAGTCTAGAGCCACTTGATATAACACATTTTTCGGCTAGGACACAGTATGAGATTCTACAAATCGGTGCTCTTCGTGACCCGATCGGAACTTTCGTAGTGTCTCAGCCTTTGAGCGGAGCGCAAGGATTGGAAGGAAATCCTACCACGGACACCCCTTTGCCATCCGTGAACGTAGGTGGATCTACATCTAAGGTAGATGCCTCAACGGGTAATCTAAGTGATCCCGGAGTTAAGTCACCCGACCTTATGTCAAGGGAATATCTGGACTGCGCCCTAAAGGTTGTCCGCGAGGCTATGGAGCAACAGTTCACCACCGAGCTCGACAAAATCAAGAGCTTGATCAAAGGTAAAGAGAATGTAGTCGAATCTGAAATTGCACCAACACCTCCACCGACAACCGCTCAACCACCTTATTCGGTGGACACACTCAAGACTATGCTTCTGGCTCAACTGCTCCAGTATACCGACACCGATGCCTCTGCTGAAGCAGACCTGATCTCAGTTCTACGATCACAGGTATCTGCTCTTTCGTCATCCATGACTAATAGATTGGACCAGCTTGACTCGACTCTCAAGGAATTTTAGAAAGCGTTAAACCTTCTGTCTGAGATAGTCGCCTCACTCGAAGAAACCTGCAAAGGTCAAGCTGGCGGACTCAAAAGACGGCACGATGACCAGGATGATCCTGATCACCGTGAGGGGGAGAACAAGAGACAACGATTGTCTGAGTCCGCCCCAATCATCTATGAAACAACCATGGTTCAACTGGAACTATCAACTGTGGCAACTGCAACCGAAGACGAACCTGAAGCCCAGTTAAGCCTAGCTGAGATGGTTATCGACATGGATATCTCATACGACGAAGACCCGACGGTTGAAAATCCCAAGGGAGAATCACAGGAATTGGTCACTTTTTCTGCATCAGAAAGGCCTGCACTTGATCTGATTGATCTAGATTCCGATATCGACCCCGAGACCGAAAATGCATGGTACGAAAAAGTCGCCAGTGCAATAAATCTCCAGGTAAATCTGATATTTCCTACTGATGAAGACGACAACGTTGATTATGACCAGTTTCTGCTACAGAATCTGTATGGTACACCTGCCCACACTACACAGACTCCCGAGACTTCTACTATTCCACCGACATCTCCTCAACAACCAACAACTTCTGATCATCCTCCTCCTCCACAACAACAAATCAGATGGGAGAAGATCATGATCCTTATTCCTCACCTGGAGGAATCACTAAAGAATCTCTATGTTCACAGGTTACGCCCCATCGAGCCAACATTCTGCCTTGGGATTTCCCATTTCGACAAGGAATACCAAAGCCAGTACATACTGGCCATGAAGCGGTGTCTGCCAGTTAGCCAAGTCCGAACGAAGCACAAGATCTCGGAAGTACTCAACTGTAACACCCCGCTTACCACGACACAATATTGTCCGCTTTGCCCCACTGGCTCACGGCTTTGTTCTTGGCGACCTGGCAAGGACTTCGCAAGGACTTCCCAGGAGGTCACCCATCCTGGTACTACTCCCACCCAAGCACGCTTAACCACAGAGTTCCCAAGGAACCCGCATGCTTGTGGCCCCAAAACGCGTCGTGTCTGGTAAGGCCAAGGTTTACTAATATACCCAGCATCTCTCCTGCCCTCTAAAGGATGTGGGATATGCCTAAGGTGTTACACACACCCCCCCTTAGGGACTCATTGTCCTCGATGAGGTTTGCCCCACCATCCCGAACGGCACAGGAGTGGCTCTGATACCATTTGTAACACCCCGCTTACCACGACACAATATTGTCCGCTTTGCCCCACTGGCTCACGGCTTTGTTCTTGGCGACCTAGCAAGGACTTCCCAGGAGGTCACCCATCCTGGTACTACTCCCACCCAAGCACGCTTAACCACAGAGTTCCCAAGGAACCCGCATGCTTGTGGCCCCAAAACGCGTTGTGTCTGGTAAGGCCAAGGTTTACTAATATACCCAGCATCTCTCCTGCCCTCTAAATGATGTGGGATATGCCTAAGGTGTTACATCAACATACAAACCGGCCGAATCCTTAGAGTCATTTTTCTAGTATTCACCGTTCGACGCGAAGACGGTAATGAATGGAGATTTTCCAAAGCTGACTTTAAGAACCTCTGACCGTTCGAATTCCTCGCTATACTGAAAGACCTCCGAACCAGAACCATCCGACCACTTCATGTAACTAAAGCACTCGAGGTTGTTCGTTGATCCATAATTCACACAATCATGATGTCCTACCTCACAGACTTTCAAATGGGAATCGAGAACAGAGCAAAGAAGGTAAACCAGCTGAAACCGAACCTAAAAGCACCCGAGATGAAGATATATCCCGAGAACGCACTACTTCTAGAACCATAATTTGGGATTGTATACCTCAATGATCAGAAAGAAAAGTGGGTTCTCTATTTCAGCCAAGTCGACAGATTCTGCGATCGCACACTCCTCAAAGTAAGAGATGCTCTTCGTAACATCATCACTTATGAATCCGAAAATCGAAAAACGTTGTTTGTTCCCAATTCAAATGAGATAACCGCTCAAGAAGCCTTAGAAGTGATTAAAATCACATCGACTGCCGCTGAGCCATCCGAATGTTCGAGATCCACTTTGGGCTCCAAAAGAGATTCGTCGAGAACTGGCGCGAACTCGAACTTCAATTCAAAGGGGGAGATTGTTAGGGTCAAAATCAGGTTAAATAGAAGTTCAAAGGTTAAATTGTTATTATTCTTTTTGAGCCTTTAATGTGTAACGTGACATGGGCTTGAATGATGTGGGCCCATGGTATATAATGTTTGTTTGCCTTAGAAATTAGGCTAGTCTTCATATTTCACTTTCAAAGCATTGTAATTCTCTCTGATTAATGAAAGTTATATGGATGACATATTGAAATCATTCTTATTGCATTCTACTTATTGATTTCTACTGTTCGTTTCACTAATCTGGAACTCACATGCTTTTTCTTAAACAATAGAGATTCACTTGGAAAGTTCAATCCCAAAGTTGATGATGGAATATTTTTGGGATACTCTTCAGTGTTCAAAGCCTTCAGAGTCTTCAACAAGAGAAGACAAACCGTTGAAGAAACTATTCATGTCACCTTTGATGAATCCCGTTCAGCAAAATCCAAACTAAATGCTGAAAACGAAGAATTGAATCAGTGGATGTTTTCTCATTATAGGGAACCAGAAGCTAACTTCAACCCTTACCCTCAGGTCAACAATTCAATCGCTGATGATGACCCTATCATCATTCCTAGCATGCAAACAAGTGAAGCTGAATCCTCTTTCTGGGTCTCAGTTATTCCCATAAACACTTTTCCTCTTTCTGAACCCTCAACCTCAGAAAATCCATCCACCGCTAATCAACAATCAGTAAATGACATATCATCTGAACCTCAGCAACTCTTGCCTGGTATACCTGACACTGCCGCTGCTGAAGCTTCTTCTTCAGCACATCCAAAAATCTGTTATCGGCTAGAGATTCAAGCTCCTGCTCAGCAATGGACAATGAGTCATCTAATCGATCAAATTCTAGGTAATCCAAACGTAGGTGTTCAAACTCGACGAAGTTCAATTAATATATGTTTGTTTGTTAACTTTATTTCATTGATTGAATGAAAGAAAACGGATGATGCCCTCAGAGATCCAAACTGGGTCAGTGCTATGGAAGAATAGATGACTAAAGTTGATAGAAACAAAGTTTGGAATCTTGTCCGCATACCATCTAACAAGACTGTTATAGGCACCAAATGGGTGTATCGAAACAAGTTAGATGAATTTGGAACTGTAACCCGCAACAAAGCTTGACTAGTTGCTCAGAGATACAGACAAGAGAAAGGCATAGACTATGATGAAACCATTGACCTAGTGGCAAGAATCGAAGCAATTCGACTTTTTCTAGCCTCTGCAGTTCACAAAGACTTTAAAGTTCATCAAATGGATGTCAAGTCAACATTCCTTAATGGAAAGCTGAATGAGGACGTTTATGTTGAACAACCCCCAGGATTCGCTGATCCTAAGCATCCAGAATATGTCTATAAGCTGGATAACACCCTCTATGGCTTAAAACAAGCATCTCGTGCATGGTATGACACTTTATCTTCCTTTCTTTTTGCTGAAAATTTTGAACGTGGTAAAATCGAAAGCACTTTATTTTTCAGAAAAGTTAAAGGTCATATTATTCTTGTTCAAATATATGTCGATGATATTATATTAGGTTCTACTAACCATCTCTGTGCACTCGATTCGCTGAACGAATGAAAAAATGAATATAAGATGAGTATGATGAGTGAACTAACATACTTCCTTGGACTTCAAATAAAGCAGAGCGATAAAGGTACATTTATCCACCAAGGTAAGTATGTTAAAGATATGCTGAAGAAATTCGGTCTTACTCAAAGTTCAGCTATGAAAACTCCTATGGCACCTCCGCTGACACTTAACAAGGATCACTCTGGAAAACTGTTAATGTCACTGCCTATAGAGGAATGATCGACTCTCTTCTCTATCTTACAGCGAGTCATCCTGATAACATGTATTCTACTTGTCTTTGTGCACGATATCAATCTGAACCCAAAGTATCACATCTGATCATTGTGAGGCAAATCTTCAGATATCTGAAGGGTACACCAAACCTAGGTCTTTCGTATCCCAAAGACTCAGGGTTCGATCTAACTGTCTATTAAGATAGTGGTTTTGTAGGTTGCAAACTGGATAGAAAAAGCACCACAGGAGGCTGTCAGCTCCTGGGTGGAAAGCTGGTGAGTTGAACAAGTAAAACGCAAAACTTAGTGTCCACCTAAACCGCTTAATGTGAGTATGTAGCCGCTGGTAGTTGTTGTGCTCAGGTCTTATGGATGATAAATCAGTTATTAGACTATGACCTTCAGCTATCAAAGATCCCTATCTATTGCGACAGCACAAGTGCCATCACTATAGCAAACAACCCAGTGCTACACTCAAACACTAAACACATCGAAATCAAATATCATTTTATCAGAGATCATGTGATGAATGGAGATATAGAACTTCATTTTATTCCAACTGACTATCAGTTAGCTGATCTTTTTACCAAACCACTTAATAAGACAAGATTTAACTTTCTCATCAGCGAGCAAGGAATGCTAAACCTTGAAGAGTAATTCTTCAGCGTTTAAGCATTATGTCAATAATAAGATTCTATCTCTTTTGTTCATTTTATAATCTCTGAACAAATGTTCTATGATACTAAGGTATGTTCTTTATCCTAAATCACTAAAGTTCTCTTCAGTAAAATGTCTTTCAAAAGAAAACTCGATCATTGACATTTCTCAATCAGTGATCCTTTTTGAAAAAGATAAACTCGTCACTAATATTTCTCATCAGTGAGTCTTCAAAAATAAATCCAACCCTTATACTTTTAAACAATCAGGGATGCGTTTTGAAAACTGAAACGACACTTTCTTGTGTCGTCATCAAAAGAGGATAAACCATGACATGCCTTTTTGTCTGACACGTTCGTCCGTTACACTTCCTGTCCAATCATCTTCGTGGGACGTGTCCGTGTCATGATGAGTATTTTTCCCGCTCATCGCCCTTTCTCTCTCCTTTCTTATTCCTATATAAACAACTCTCGTTTATATTTTTCCTCTTTACGCGCACAAATACTCTCAAGGCAAGAAAAATTCTTTGCATTCGAACGAACTAAGAACCTAAGCTTTTTGATCCTAAAACTTTCAAGACAAATAGGTTCCTACTTCTATTCCTTAATGTTTTTTGGATAACAAAAACTCTTCTTTTTGATCTTAAATCTTTGTTTACAAATATCAAAATGTATTTTTATTCTTAAAAGATCATCTTCTTTCAAAATTTTATATTAAAAACCTTAAAAAGTTTTCTTTAGGTTAAAAACATTCTTTAAACTTTCTCTCTCTTCTTAAATACGTTTTTTTAGAATCCTTCCTTAAAAGGAAACTGGTAAAACATAGTGTTCTACCAGTTTTTAGTATTATTCAAACTAGAAAATCTCCTTATACAAGTTTCTTTTCTTAAACGGAAACTGGTAAAACCCTAATTTCTTATTTTTAGAAATCTTTCCTAACTAAGAAAGTATGTTCCTCTTCTCTTTTATTCTCTATTTTCTCAAAAATGGCCCAAGCTGTAACAATGGTGAAATAAAAGAACCACGTCGCACTACTTCACTTCCGTAAGAAGAAACCCTGCCTTCATCTCGCTGACACTGTTGACCTTCTCCGCAACTCGCCTATCTTCTATGCCCTGACTGTCTCACCCCCAGTTCACCGAAATCTACTCCAGTAGTTCTGGTACACTGCTGAGCGTACTGAGGTAATGCTAAGGTCGAAGAAGGTGGTCACTGTGATTTCCTTCCAAACTGAACTTGGATAAGGCAGTATCATTGCCAACGGTATTCGCTCGCCCTACACCTGCCAGTGGGACCATTTGAAGCCCCACCAACTGATAAAGAACTCATTCGTTTCCTTGATCTCATGGGCTACACATTGGATCTGAAGCCCCATACCGACCTCCCTGACAAGAAACTTACAAAGATCCTGAAAGCCAAAATGCCTTCAGAGATGAACTTCTTCTTCTCCCACATCATATCATCTATGAGTGGGAAGATCGGATCACTAGATCAGGCTAATCGCTACCAGCTGTAGATGGGGTACAACCTCATCACTGGGCATAAGATTGACTACGCTAGGATGATCTTTGACGACATGATGGTCAAAGTGGAGGAAGAGAAAATAGAGCTGAAAATACTATGTGTACGCTTCGTCTCAACACTCCTTCACTTCTTCATAAAGAAGGAGTACCCGACATAAGGTGATTACCGGCTCCCACATCTAGGGGTCAGAATCCTAGATGTGGAGCAGACCGCCAACGAGGTAAGTCTCGCTTCCCTGAAACTCCTTCTTTCTCCCAATTCTTCTTCTTCTCAGGCAACAATGTATGCGGTACAACCCTGATAAGTTCCTAATTTTGAGTACTTAAGCACTTCCTTTTGTTGATCCAAACCCTCAGTGATTTGATAATGACCCTTTTAAACACTTAGAGAAAATTGTAAGTAGACAATATGTATTAGAGTTTCACTATCGCTGATAAGTGGCAAGACTATTTCAGTACCGCTAATAGGAACTCTCGCTCTTTAAGTTTAAAGTATTCAGCGAACACTGTTCATCCATAAGCGTTGAGCCTGTTCAGTGCTATTGGTGATCGCTGATAGCTTAGTTGTTTACTTATGATCCCCGAAGACAAGTTTCACGTCAACATAGGTTCTACGCTGATGTCGAAGATCAAGCTCAAGAACCAGCGACAAGTCTACTAATGAACTGATGCGGATATAAGCGAAGTCACAGATTTGTCCACTCAACGTAAAGTATCAAGTAGAACACTTCAGTAATCGCTGAGCTTTATCATTCCCTGATAAAGTACTGATTCAACGAAAGCTGATCATGAAGTCTCCTTACAAGTTACTATTGTCTTACCTCCCTTGCACGTCTCCGTACGAACTGTCAGAATGGACATCCCTTTTGTCTGTAATCGTACTACCAACTCTGATTCTACACTATGCACCATGCGGCTACTAAAGTTGTCTACAAAAGTCAGAACATGCAACCACTC
>JAWVWS010000611.1:0-25000 GCA_033807775.1 Saussurea involucrata
CAAAGTGTTGATTGGCCAATTTTGGTTCACGTGTGTTTATGATCCCTCAAACGCCTCCATTCTGTCTGAAGATGAAGACCACGACCTTATTTTTGGAGTCGAGGATGTTCGTGAAGCTCTAGGACTTCCCTCATTTCCGGAATACGAAGAGTTCCATCTTGGAACTGAACATGAAGATGTGGTAAAAACCTTGAACTACATTCCCGAATCTTCTTCTAAAGGCCCATGTACTCTCCTTCGCAAATACATGGGTGGTGTGTGGAACTTCTTCTTCACATATGTAATCTACTATCTATCAAGAAAAACAAGTGGCAGATATGGATCTCATCTTTGGCACATGATCCCATCATCGGAAAAACAGTGCTGGATATGGATCCCATTGCCACCGATTTGCCTCTACGCCCAGGTATGATTATTTTCCCTTATTCTCCTGATATGCAGTGGGGAGATGCCGAAATCCTTGAGTTTGTACACCAAGAGATTCCTTCGGTCTCTCCTACTGCAGTGGTCTCTGTCCCTTCTACCCGAGTTAAACCGGGGGGGGGGGGGGTGAAAAAGAATCTAGCTCCCCCGATACCTCTGTGTCTACTTCCAAGACCATGCCACCGAAATCTCTTTCAATGGCTACCCAGGTCCGTCCCCCTTCTAAAAAACAGAGGCACTCAAAATCCCCTCCTAAGTCTCCTCTAAAGAGACTTAGGAAACTTTCGACCAAGCCTCCCATACAGGTCACCGATTCTCGCAAATCGGTGACTGTTGAAATTGTCCGAGAAGGGCCAAGGGAATCTGCTATAACCCAAACCACCAACTCCGTTGTCTCTCAACAGACTTTGGTTGTACCAACGGAGTCACCTCAACATACATCATCACCTATCTATTTAGGTGATGCAAATGACTTGGAGGTCTCTCCATTCCAACGTTCTGCATTGCAGCTTATCACCCGACCACTTTGTGGTTGATGACTCTACACAACCCTGTGAAGGGTCGACCGAACCAGCGGTCGGTCCTGAGGGTTTAGACGTTCTGGATTTTCTTCTACATGATACTTGTCCTCGATCAGAAACTCCACACCAAAGAGATCCTTCTCCCATCTATGTCTCACCCAATGGCTCCCCACCGAAAGAAAGATCACCACCGACAACAGTATCTCCACCGATCATCTCCCCACCGAAGCAACCATCCTCACCGAACATCACCTCACCACCGATCCCCTCCCCACCAAAATCTCCTTCACCACCAAAGCAAACCTCACCGAAGAACCAATCTTACCGATGCTCCTCCCATGCCTCACCGATTTCACCTCACCGATCCCCCCGATCATCATCTTCGGGGGATAACTCATCTCCTCACCCCTCTCCCTCTCGTAGATGGATCCTCTTCTCCAATCCCTTAGTTGATATACCTTCATCCTCCACCATCCATGATCCCCGATCTATTACCCATCATCCCCTATCTCCCACTACACACAGGTTCAACCTTCCCCTTAACCAAAATATTGCTTCATTAGGCTCCTCATTCTCCTTTCCCACGGAGCTTCTTGTACATATTCAAAATGGGGCTCGCCAATGTCATATTGTGGGCAGTCAATTTGAGGCTTTCAAACAGGCCTCAATTTTCCTCATCTCTCAGACTATTGACAGGGTCCGTGCTTTGGAAGATCAAGCCCTCATCCTTCATTCGAGGCACCACTTCGGGCTTTGCTTCAGCCCATCACTGACGCTATGACTACTTTTAGCAGAAAGTTAGAGGAATTAACCATCTCTAATTCTCATCTGTCCATTTCTATGGGAGCTTTGAAGTCAGCTTCTAATGCTCGGGATATGGAGCTCCGCCGATTGCAGGAACGGGATAATCAGCAATAGGATCTTAACTCCAAGCTCCTGGACTCCTTGGCCTCTCTACACAAAAAGGTGGATGTGTTCACCGATTATCTTGACTGGGATCTCGATCTGGCTGACTTTTCTTTTGATACCACCGATTGGGAGGTACTTCATCGGGTGGCTCAGACGGTCGATCGGGTATCCGATACTTTAGGTGTGTCTTCCTCGTCGGCCGCTGAGAGGGAGAAAAGTCCGAAGAGGGTGCCCCGAAAGCCCTCAATTTTGCATGCATCCAGCGCCCAACTATAGAGTGACACACTAACCATCAAGTTCTCTGCAAAGCCGAAGAACACCGAAAT
The DNA here is from genome assembly GCA_033807775.1 of Saussurea involucrata. NCBI lineage: Eukaryota > Viridiplantae > Streptophyta > Magnoliopsida > Asterales > Asteraceae > Saussurea > Saussurea involucrata. The sequence continues at coordinate 2,180 of JAWVWS010000611.1, forward strand.
ATTGGTGGAACCCTTGAAATCGGTGGAACAAGTTGATATTTCGGTGGAGGGAACCGGCGGACCATCTGAGGGAGAGAAACCTGGTCCGGCCGAAGGCCCGAAAGACAAATGGAAGGGCAAACTTTCAGTTGAGGAAGAAGCCTTAGCCGAAAAGAGGAAAAAGGAAGAGGCAAAGTACGGCTCCAGACCTGCAGGGGCCGAAACCCTCAAACTCAAACCTCCTTCCCAAGGAGTTGTTTCTGATCTTGGTCTTCCTCCTCAAGAAATTGAGGAGGCCCTCCGTGCTCAAACGATTTTGGATGCTGACAAGGCTCTATCATTCAAGGTGGCAAAAGAAGAAGCAGTCAAAGCCAAATCCACCGATCCAATAGAGTCTCAAAAATCGGAGTTGGGTTCTCTTGAGGATTCATTGAAAAGGGCTGAGGAACTTAGGGGGAGGGAAATCCAATGGTACTAAAAGTCAATGACTTATTGGACCGATAAGTCAAAGATTACAAAGATTACAGGAGTAAAAATTGCTACCTCCAAAACCACTCCATCTGATGTTCGACTGATAATTGACAGAAAGGATGGGTCTTCAAAGAGTATCAGAGATCATCACTTGAAACAATTCGGACTCTCCGAATGGCTTGAATTGTCAAAACTTCTTATCAACTGCTCTAATCCTAAGAAGGACATCTTTATTGACTACCTGAGTGGGCTGATGGCACGAATGAAAGAAATCAAAAGGAAGTATCAGATTCATCTAACTATTGAAGAAGCCTCTCATGTTCGAAACCTCAAAGAAGAAATAAGACTTCCTGCCACCAAAACCAAATTGGTGAAGGACACTATATTTAAAGACCTGGCTTCAAAAGGGAGAATCTGTTAGCCCCAAGTATACTTGATGTAAAAGTATTGAAAATATCACAAGTCATAAGGACGTCAGAGATCAATCAAAGACTAAGCAGAAGATTAAACAGAATACCGTCAGAGATCGTCAGAGCTCTGGCAGAAGACTTCTGATAGCACATCAGAGAACTACATTGCCAGAAGACCTCCAGAGCTCTGGTAGAAGACCTCTGGTGAATGAATACCTATGTGAAACTTTAGTCTCGTAGAAATCTCTAAGTGTCAGATACGTGTCCGTACTTTCCACGTCAGCCCTTAAATGGCAGAGACACACTTTCCACGTGTCATTCTAGGGTTAGATAGTACACTGTCTTTCACTTTGTCAGGCTATAAATAGAAGGGTAATGGAATGCACAATTGTAAGCTTTTGTGAGAATTATTACTAGAATTGTGAGAGAAAACACTTCACACTCCGTTCCACTTCTAGTGTACTATTTGTCACCTGAGAGATTTCAGAATACAAACACAAGAAAGTGTTCTTGGTGTTATTCATATTTCAATATACGAGCAACTTATTTAACTATTTGTTTTATCATTTACTGTTCAATATATTGTTATTGTTATTCTCTCGTTACTTCCTGTTATGCACAATCACTCATACTTAAACAGCTTTATAATGCTTCCGCTACCTTTGATTTTGCTGTTTATATGAGACAAAGTGAATCTAGGAACCTACAATTGGTATCAGAGCAGATTGATTTGCTTAAATCAAATCGATCCAATCTAACCAGGTTGATTCACTATTGTTGATTGTGTATTGTTCTTAAAGCTTCATAGTATACTCTGTTTCTGTTGAAAACCTGAAACTCCTTTGTTACAATCTTTTGTTACGTATTTAAGCTTTCCAGCAAGTTTGAAAATCATCTTTACGATATTTACTGTTCCATTGGTTCACTGTTCATCTACTTTTTGTCTAGAACTCTTTCAAAATCTTTCAAAGTATTCACGCTCTGTTTTTTGTAAAAATGGCTAACAACAATATAAATGCCATTTATACGGCTGGTTCTTTAACCAAACCACCTACTACTCTAAGAGATGAATATCCTCAATGGAAGATTAGGATGGTTAACTTCTTCGATGGTGTGGATATAGACTTCATGCGATCAGTCACAAATGGACCATTCCAACCTATGGTTTTGGTTCCTCGTGTACCCGCAACAGAAACTACTGCTGAGATTCCTGCTCACTTCGAACCTAAAACCACTGGTTTTACAGAAGAAGAAAAGCTCAAAATGGAAAATGATCTTAAGGTAGTTAGACTCTTGATTATGGTCATTCCAAACGATATTTTCCAAGAACTAGACTCCTGTGTTACTGCAAAAGAAATCTGGGATCAACTTCTAAACCAACTTGAAGGTAGTATAAAAACCCAAACGAATAGAAGGACCCAATGTATTAATGAATACAATGATTTCAAGGCACTTCCTGAGGAAACTTTGCAACAAACCTACAACAGATTCAACGTTTTAATCGATAAATGTAAGAAATGTGGGGTTGTAAGGTCGAAGGAAGACAACAATGTCTTATTCTTGAAAAGTTTAAATGATGAGTGGCTAAATCTGTCTATGTCTCTACAAGCTAACCAAGATTTGCATGCATGGTCTCTTACTGATGTGTATGGCACTTTAGCCGCACAAGAGAAGGATGTTGTCAAACAAAAGGGCAAATCCACTATTACGGGTCCACTAGGATTAATCTCTGATTCAAAAACACCATCTGAAGGGAAATCCAATAGAGATAATGCTGGCAGAGACAAGAAGAATGAGAAAGTCATGAAGAAGAAAGGAAAGAAAAGCCTGATAGCAGATAGTGAAGAAGAGGGAAGTTCATCAGATGAAGATGATGATGCTGACATCAATGCTTTCGCCCAATCTTTTGTCGTAATAACTCAACAGTTTAACAAGAGTTTTGGCAAGAAAGTATTTGATAGGAGAGGAAGGTTTGAAAGAGAAGAGAAGGAAGAGAAGAGAGGATATGAGCAGAGAACTGCATCTCACCAGAACAACAACAGAGCTGCACCAGAGCAGAGATAACAACAGTATCAACAGCGATACAATCCACTAGCCCCTCAAAAGAAAACTGATGCTGCCCAACCCATCAACCAGAATGATGGAAGTTGTTTTCGATGTGGCAAACCCGACCATTTCTCTGCAAACTGTAAAGGTAAACTGGTAAAGGACCAAACTACTACAAGAACAAGTACAAATATAACTTAAGGGAAAGAAGTTATATAGCAGAAATGGAAAATTGGATCTCTGATTCATCCTCTGATGACGAACTAGAGTAGGCCAATTTCTGTGGGGTGGTTGTTGATGATGAAAGCTTAGAAGAGATAAGTGACTGGATGACTTGGGAGATACCAGAGAGGTCAACAGAGAAAGGCATTTCCTTAATGTCTTGCGCATTCTCTGCAACAAGCTCAAATGACAGAGCGCTGGAGATCTCTAAACCCAGTGCCAAGGTATGTACATTTTCTGAATCTAAATCTGACTCCGAACTGGAAATGAAAGTATCATTACTTGCTGAGGATTTTCGAAACCTAAAACAAAAGCTTTCTGAAGAAAAAGAACTGAGAAAACTGGCTCAGAAAGATCTGTCCTTCTACAAGAGAGAGAAGAATCTCTTGGAATTAGAGAAGGAAGAAATTTTCAAAGAAAAATCCGAGTTAAACTTTTACAGAAACAAAAGGAAGCCTCATTTTCTGAGAAATGTAAAGAGTTTGAAGAGGTCTTAAAGCAAAAGGCTGAAGTGGTTAAGAAATCAGAATACGCAAGGCTATACTCTGTTTCTCTCAAAAACTATTTTCAAAAGGAAAGGGAAGTGCTACATCAATCCCTACAGAGAAAAGAACTTTTGATCAAAAAATACCAGGATGCACAAGATGTGTACATTAAAATCAGATCGCAAAAGGACACCCAAGGTCTGGGTTTCAGTGACCTTGATCCCTTCACGGGAAGGAAGAAGACATCTTTGTCCTCTACCTTCTGCATTGGGAAAGTCCAACTGCCTGATGGTGTAATCTCTGGTAATGCTGTTTTTAAAAGAGCAAAAACTTCAGAAGGGTCATGGACCAGAATGCTAAGGTTCAGAAATATCAGCTATGACTCCTCTGATCTTGAAAAGGTTACAAAACCATCTATGAAGTTTATTCTTTATCAAGGAAAAGCTGAAATCAATATTTCTAACTCTGCTAAAAGCCTTGATCCCAAAGAGATCTTCAACTTTAGTTCCTTCAAGAAGCAGAAACCCGTTGCCTCTGTGGTTGGCCCCTCTGATGTCAAAAATCAGAGTGAACTCAATCCAAAAGCTCCAGTATTTTCTCCATCCTCTGAAAGTGTGAAGACTTCTTTTGAAGAAGATTTACTGAAAGTTCTTGAAGAAAATTTAATCTCTGATGATTTGAAACCTAAACTAAGAAAGTTTAAAACCAACTCCATCAAAGTCTTGAATCCCACTGACTCTTCAAAAGCAAATGTTTCCCTGAAAACCACTGATACTCACACCTCTACCAGAGCCACCAGAGACTTTCTAGACTCTGACTCTGAGGTGGATGAGCAAATTTTATGTGCACCAAAGACTGTTCTGAACAAACCCAAACACGCATTTGTAGCATCTGGAATTTTGAATAATGTCATACCTGTTTCCAATAACACATCCAGAATCTCACCATGCCCTGGTTCTAAAAATATGGGTATCAGAATTCTTTCCTCTTAGGAGTTAGAAGAGAAAAGAAAAGAGCAAGCCAAGAGTACTTCTGTGAACCATACCTCTGTTCCCTATGTTTACAAACCTATAAGGTTTACTACAGAACAAAAGGGAAAATGGAAAGTCAATGACCAACCTATCTCTAATCCTGCAGTAAATCAGAGAGGAAGATCTTTCTGGTCCAAAGAATCTCATCAAGAGAAAAATGCCAATTTCAAGAAAACCAATCTGGACAGAAAGTCTGTGAGAACATCTGATCCTAGAAATTTTCAATCCCAAAAGGCATACAATCCCCCGATGTTGAACAGAAACAACAAGATGCATCAATCATTTTCATGCTCTATCAACTATAACTGCATTAAACTTCTGTTACAACTGCAAAATCATTTGAATGGTCCCCACTGCATTCTGAATCAGTCAAAAGAAAGGAAAAATCCTAAGACTAATCATTAGAAGATGCAGTGAAAGTCCTCTGGCACACCATCAAAGAATGGAAATCCATAAGGTAAATCAGTTAACACCCTCAAGCCTAACAAGAAAGGACCCATTATGCAATGGGTACCTTAAAAGAACTAATCTGTCTTGCAGAAGCCTCATGTGCAAATCTAGTATTTAGACTCAGGATGTTCCAGGCACATGACATGCAACAAAGAGCTACTGACCTCATTCATAGATAAAATGGGAGGTGCAGTAACCTTTGGAGGTGATGGACAAGGACAGATTAAGGGTTATGGTGTTATGACAAATGGAGGTGTTTTTGTATCGAAAGTTGCTTATGTTGAAGGTTTAAATCATAATCTACTTAGCATAAGTCAATTGTGTGATCATGGTTTTGATGTCAATTTTAAGAAGAAATAATGTTCTTTGTTAGTTTCTAAGTCTGGTCAAGAGCTTTTAAGAACCGACAGAAAAGGTAATCTTTACAAAATGAATTAAAATCCCAATCAAAATTCTAAAATAGAAAAACTCTGTTTAGTTTCTGTGAATAAGGAAGATGCCTGGCTCTGGCATAAAAGTTTTGCACATTTGAATTTTTCAAATCTTGACAAACTCGTGAAACTGAATTTAGTAAAATGTTTGCCTTCTCTTAAATTTGACAAAGACCATCTTTGTTCTGCTTGTGAATTGGGTAAGCTAAAAAGGGCTTCATACAGAACAAAAAGTGATCACAACTGCCCTAGACCTTTGCATATGCTTAATGTGGATCTTTGTGGATCTTTCTAGATATACTTGGTTTGAGTTCATCAGAGTGAAATCTGATGTCCCGGAAATTCAGATAAATCTGTTGAAGAGAATACAGGTTCTGCTAGGTCTGAAAATCCAAAAGCTGAGAAGTGATAATGGGATTGAGTTCAAGAATGCCAAAACTGATTCCTACCTTACAGAGGAAGGAATCTCCCAGAACTTCTCTGCTGACAGAACTCCCCAACAAAATGGTGTTGTGGAGAGAAAGAATAGAACTCTGGTGGAAGCTGTCAGAACCATGTTAGCAGGATCTGATCTTCCCATCAACGTCTGGGCAGAAAGAGTCTCAACAGCCTATTTTACCCAAAACAGAGCTGTCATTGTGAAAAGATTCAAAAAGACCGCTTATTAGCTGATCAACAATCGAAGGCCAAATGTGAAGTACTTTCACATTTTTGGTTGCAAGTGTTATATCTTGAATGACCGAGATCAGTTGGGAAAATTTGACAAGAAGGCTGACGAGGGAGTATTTATTGGTTACTCTTTAACCTCAAAAGCCTACAGAGTCTACAATACAAGAACAAAAGTTATTCAAGAGAGCATCAATGTATCCTTTGATGAAAAATCATCAAGTTCCTCTAAAAGAAAATCATCAGAGGGGATACAGATTGCAGAGGAGCCCAGTTCCTCAAAAACAAGAGAAGAGAAAATCAATATGATATTCAATGATTTCTTTGATGATGAAGATTCCTCTGAAGACATCACCAAAGGCAATCAAGCTCAGAGCTCTGTCGGACAGAACTTAACAGGTACATCTCTGACAGGTCCTTCCAATTCTTCACCATCTACTTCTCTGTCCACAGGTCAAATTCAGAGAAATGAGGGACAACATTCAGAGGAAAGAGAGCCTGAACAAGATCCGTCATCACCCCCTTTGACCAATATTGGAAGAAATTGCTTATATGAAAGCTCACCTTCTCAGAGCCCTGCTAGTACCTCACATAGCAATGAAGCCACTCTCCAGAGCAGTGTGCCTCAAATCCCTGGTGCCAATCCTTAGAGCTATGACGCTGACATTCATCTTTTCCTTTCAAAAGCACAGACTCCACCTATTGTCCATGCTCCTAAGAGCAGATGGACAAAGGATCACCCCTATCATCAGATTATAGGTGCTGCTGAAGATGGTGTAAAGACAAGATCTGCAACAGTCAATGAAGCCTTCTTTGTGAATTTCTTGAGCATAATTGAGCCAAAGAAAATCTCTGAAACCCTGGAAGACCCAAACTGGATTGAAGCCATTCAAGAGGAGCTTCTTGAATTTAAAGAAACAAAGTTTGGTCCTTGGTTCCACTTCCAAAAGATAAAGCAGCTATTGGAACCAAGTGGGTTTTCAGAAATAAGAAAGATGCAGATGGTGTAATCATCAGAAACAAAGCAAGGTTGGTTGCAAAGGGATACTGCCAAGAAGAGGGTATTTATTACGATGAAACTTTTGCACCAGTGGCTAAATTAGAAGCAATCAAAATCTTTCTAGCCTATGCTGCTCATAAAGGTTTCAAAGTCTATCAAATGGATGTAAAATCTGCCTTTCTGAATGGCAAATTGCAAGATGAAGTGTATGTCCAGCAGCCCCCAGGATTTGAAAGCTCAAAGTTTCCAGATCACGTATACAAGCTAGACAAAGCTCTATATGGCCTTAAACAAGCCCCCAGAGCCTGGTATGAAACTCTGTCAAACTTTCTATTAGTCAACCATTTCGAAAAAGGAACTATGGATACAACCTTATTCTTTAGGAGATATAAAAATGATATACTTCTGGTACAAATATATGTTGATGACATTATTTTTGGGTCTACTAGGCAAGAGTGTTGTGACAGGTTTGAGGATTTAATGAAAAGTGAGTTTAAAATGAGCATGATGGGAGAACTTTCTTTCTTCCTTGGTTTACAAGTAAAACAATCCATCAGAGGCACCTTTATCAGTCAATCAAAATATGTCTCTGATATTTTAAAAAGTATAAGCTCAATAACTCAAATCCTATGAAAACTCCTATTGCCACTGGAGTTAAACTTGACCATGATCCTCAGGGTCAATCTGTGGATGTCAAGAACTACAGAGGCATGATAGGGTCACTCCTATATTTAACTGCTAGCAGACCTGATATAATGTTTGCAACCTGTCTTTGTGCTAGATTCCAAGCCAATCCTAAGGAATCCCATTTGTTTGCTGTCAAACGTATTTTTAAATATCTCAAAGGAACTCAATTTTGGGTCTCTGGTATCCTCTTAACTCTGGTTTTGAGCTTGTAGCATACACAAATTCAGACTATGGAGGATGCAGGAATGACAGAAAGAGTACTTCTGGTAGCTGCCAATTGCTAGGGGATAAGCTAGTCAGCTGGACATCCAAGAAGCAAAACTGTGTGTCAACCTCTACAGCAGAAGCAAAATATGTTGATGCTGCTAGTTGTTGTTCACAGCTCAAAGACTACGGCCTGGAGTACAACAAAGTCCCAATTCTCTGTGACTCCGAGAGTGCAATAGCAATGACAGCAAATCCAGTTCAGCACTCAAAGACAAAGCATATTGACCTAATATACCACTTTATCAAAGATCATGTTGAAAAAGGGACAATTGAAATGTATTTTATTTCAACTGACTTCCAACTTGCTGATCTGTTTACAAAAGCCCTTGATGAAAGGAGATTTAATTTCTTAATCAGCAAGATGGGTATGCTGAACATGTCCTCCTAAACTCTAGTAACATCATACGAGTCTCTGGCTTTCATCACAGAATTCTGACAGAGTAGGTTGGTAGGTCATATCAATAGAGTCTCTGATGTCAATCTCAGAGCTCTGCCATCATAACTTTTCAATATTTTCTTTTATTTGCATCTCACTCTGTTTTTTTGAAACTCCTTTGTACATAATCTTAATCATGTCTTTCAAAAGTTACACAAATCAAGGGGGGAGAATTAGGCTAAGAATGAGAGAAATCTAAGTTTGAGGTTTGGTGTCAAACTTGTGGTTTGCAATTGGTTTTGAAATTGCAATTGAAAGCCCCGTACAGATGATGTAATGGATAGTCTTTCACAACTTCATTACCACGCATCAAATCAACTCAGCTTCACAGCCAAAGATGACGACGATTCACATTCCCATTAAGGGGGAGCATAAAAGAATATAAGCATTGTTTAAGGGGGAGCAAGTAAAAAATTTAAAATATTCATGACTTGGCTTGTTGAACAAAAGGAAAATCTTTTTAAACGAAGGGAAAACCCATTCTAATGAAAACCTTTTTGACTATATCTCTGAACTTCTACCCAGAATTAGTTCTCTGGAGTAATTCACAAGAGTCTCTGACATAAACATCAGAACTCTGTAAATCCTCTGAGAAACCTCTGGCGTATTGGTTCTCTGGTAACTCTCATCATCAGAATTAGGATTTACAAATGATTTTAGGGCAAAGGTGAAACATTTTGAAAGTCTGGGTTACTTGAAAGAATGGAAAAGGTCACTCAACAGAGGCAAGAATGTGCCAAGAATTCTAACAGAGTTCTGCCATCTCTCTGCCTTAATACTTTCTCTGATAATGGTCATCAGAAGTGCGGGTTATTTCTGAGCCTCAAGCACATGTCACCCAAAAATCTCTAACCGTGACGGTTCAATATCAGAAAAGTTGTCAGACCCATATCCTACGTGGCAATTTTTCATTAGGCAACTAACCACTAACTATTTCCACGTTCTACTGCAGAAGACGTTCCACTATCTGACACTCAAGTGCCTACAGTACCTACTATGGTTATCCCAACCACATTCTTTTGAGTATAAATATCCGTTTGATTTACCCACTTCATTTCTTACGCTTCTTGAGTATTCAAATCTTCATTCTTCCCTCCTTTGAACAAAATATCTTCCTATGTTCTTCAACCTTAAAATCTGTAACAATGGCAAACCAAGAAAACAATGCTGAGTCGAGAAGAATCGTTCCAGTGGATCAAATCATTATCCATCCCTATGAGTTTGTCGATAAAAACTACCGATTCTCTGCAAACCCTGCAAATTTCGAACCCATTTATCATATTTTTGTCGAGTTCTTTCGACGTTCCGAGCTATTCTTAGCCCTAACAAAGTTCGATGATGTTGTACCCCAACTCTATGTCCAACAATGGTGGACAACTTGTCAGTACATCGAGGAACACAAAGGCAACATGCGGAAGGTTGACGCTGGTGCTAATGGTGGTGCAGGGACGATTCATATTCGCCTCAAAACTCTCCGAAGAGCTTTTGGAATGCACACCCCTGTGGAACTTGGAGTTCCTGCGTATGAGAAACCCCCAAAGGTTCCAGTTCTTCTGGAATTTATCAAGTTCTTACAATATAACGAAGGTTTGCCCAAGATAGGCTACTTCAAGAGAGGAAAACTACCACCAGTGTGGAACTTTATGTTCTCCACACTCAATAGAACCTTGACGTGCAAGAGTGGAAGCCAAGACCAAGCAGCACAGAGATACTATAGATTATGTATGGTATGTACTTCAATAGACATTTCGACCACGCCACCATCATCTACAACGAATTATTAAATGTGGTGAATATGAAGAACAACCTTCTGGAGAGAGGAAAGCTGGCAGGCAAGGACATAAATCTCAAGGCTATTAGATTTCCAAGGCTAATCAGCCTTATCATCAAAGAAGCGTTTGAAGCTCTGCAATTAACACAGCAAGGAGCCCCAACTCCTGGATGGGTAATGTCACCGTTCAGACCTACAATCTCTGGTACATATCCTAATACTCGTAGAGTCCCACAGACGATGCTAGCTTTTATCCACCCTCAACACATCTCTTTGCAAAACTATTGACAAGCTGCCCAACCTTAAGAGCCTGAGGTGGGATCCCCAGCTTACTTAGGTTCTGAGCCCTCATTAGAGTCTAGCAGTGAGGAAGTTGTGGAAATCAGACCAGAGGTAAGAGCACCTAAAGAAGGGTCTTCCTCAGAGATAGAAAAAGAGGCAGAGGTAGCCAAGGACAGAGTATCCTCAGAGGAGGCTGTCCAAGAGGGTGTTCGGGATACTACATACGGAGGAGCAAAGAGTTCGTCCTCATCTGGTAGTGGTGAGACAAAGTAGTCAGAGAGTGAATTTGAGTCTTTTAACCCAATAGGAGCCGAGGGAAATCCGAGCAAAGAAAAAGATGTCCAGTCAAACACACATGTGTGATTTCCTTCCCCACGTCCCAGTGCTACCACACAACCTATCCATGGTGATCAAGTCCAAATGGATATTGAAATAGAGGTGCACACCTCGAACCCTAACCAGCCAAACCCATCAGATGCAGCTCTTCATGCCTCTGGTGTGCACGAAACAGGGGAATCCCTTTTTGGTAATGATATTCCATCGCCCCAGAATATCGATAGGACAAATCCACAAGTTGGAGCCTCTGTGGCTCACATAGATGGAACAAAAACTAGTCCAGAGATCTTTAAGATCTCACGTAGTCTATGTCCAACTCAGGGACATTGGTTTGACCTAGTAGCACAATGGAAGACTTCAAAGCAGGACTACCCATCACATTAGATTCCCTTCTCTTGAACCTGAACAGGAATAGGAAACTCTGATCAGAATACCCAGAGATGATTCTCCCCAGATAGAACATCAAGGACAGGGTGGAAGTCCTCCCAGAATCAACGTCGAAACAGTTCTGACAGGAGGCGCCTCTGGACTCGAGGCAAATGTGGATCCATGTGTTGGAACCAATGTTACCCCTTCTGACATTGTCACCAAAGCAGAGTTCAAAGGCTTCTGTGAGAATATCAGAGACTCTTTGAATGAGTATAAACTTATCAATGTTGCATAGGAGGAGCTGATCCTAAAGGAGAATGCTTCTCTGAAAGGAGAACTAAATGAGGTCCAAACTAAGTTGGCAGAAACCTCCCAGAAGTTCGTTGATTGGGAAAAGAAGAGGGCAGAAGAGGAAGAAAAGTTGTACAAAGAGATCTCTGATCTGAAATCTACAATGGCAGAAAGTCACAAGGAATCACTCAACAGAACTCTGCCAGTACCCTCTATCATTCTGTCAGACTCCAACATCAGAACTCTGACAGAGATGATCAACACCTCTGTCAAGTCTGCAATCAAAGAAGCCACTACACTAGACGCAGACATACCCTTCCCTGACAGACATCCAATCGACAGAACGTATATGGGGACTTTCAGAAAGAATGTGTTGAGCAAAATGATGACTATCAGCTCAAAATTTGTAGGAAAGGCCAATATCTCAGAAAAGCATGTAAAAGATACTCTGGACTCCCACAAGTTTAATTTTGAAAGTCAAGTGGATGAAATCAGAGCAGCTGCAGCAGAGGTAGAAGATGTTCTGAAGAAATCTGCCGCCATGTTCACCGATGTTCTCTTGGAAACAGTGTCAAAGAAGAGATCGGCTGAAGAACCATCTGAGGCTGCACCATTAAAGAAAGACAAGTTTGTTGGCCCGGACTCTCCCAAGGCCACTGTGGCATTCTTTGATGATGACGACGCAAAGATGGATGAAGGAGAGCCCTCAGACCAACAAAAGGGGGAGACAACGTTCGAATACATCTTCAAGGATAAATCTATCAGAACCCCAGCAGAAACCTCAAATTCTGCAGCAGAGCCTCCAGAGACAATCATCTTAGATACCCCTCCACCATCACCAAGAACTGAACCAGAGAGGACAGTCCCATCCTCTGCTAATGACTTATCAATCCAAACCAACCAAATATCTACCATCAAAGTCCAAGAAGCAGAACCCGAAAACCATATGGCAGAAAATCCAGAAGAAGAAACCCAACCTGAACCTGAACAGAATGCTGGAGTTCAAAGCCAACAACCAGAGCATTCACTACCTTCTTTGGAAGAAACATTTTCCTATCTCTATGCTGACAAAGATATTATACCCATAAACTCTACACCCTCAAACCCGTACCTAAACCTAATAAGAGCAAACTTGCTTACGGAAGACAGAAGGAGATTTATAAGGACCAAAACAAACATTCATGGGGTCATAAATCCTTCCTTCACTTTTCAAAGGACTCTGAAGATAGAACAGAAGAAGTTTGCCTATGCCAGAGTTATCTATCATCTCTACACGGTCGAGCAAGGAAGCCAGAAGATAGAAACCTTCAACGACAACGACTTAGTGCTGCTCAATCCATATGATCTGATAACCCTGCATGGCTACTGTCGCAACAATTCTGACAGGTACAAAGCTGCAAGAACTGCCAGAGTTGAAGTCCTTTACGCAATACAAGAACATGTCAACTACAGAACACAGTCAGACTTTCAACTGGGCATTGATTTCGAATTAGAGAAATTGGGCATTGGTCCTCCAAATGAAAGCCTTGTGCGACTCGAGCATTAATCAATAGGAACACTTGTAGGCAATCCAGCAATATTCATATGCCAACAGAAGGGCGTCAAGAAAGCTATCAGAGCAGAGGAAGCCCACAAATACTCATCAGAGTCCCTATGGTATCTCAAAAGGATCATCCTAGAGAGACCTCCAAGTGAAAAGTGCCCACACAAAGTAATAAACAGCTTTGTAAGTCATATAAATCTCATGCTAGAATTCATGGACTTAATCAGAAGATTTGACAGAATTCTTAGAGGAGAGTTTTATGACTAGTTTACTATTTCTTTCTTGTAATATATTGTAAATCTTTTTGAAGAATAGTAACAGCTTGACAGAGGATGATTTTCTCCTCTTTGTTTTTGCTTACCTATCTCTGAAATAGTATAATTTGAATTTTCAATACTTTGGGGGAGATTGTTAGCCCCAAGTATACTTGATGTAAAAGTATTGAAAATATCACAAGTCAGAAGGACGTCAGAGATCAAGCAAAGACTAAGCAGAAGATCAAATAGAAGACCATCAGAGATCGTCCGAGCTCTGGCAGAAGACCTATGATAACACATCAGAGAACTACATTGCCAGAAGACCTCCATAGCTCTGGTAGAAGACCTCTAGTGAATGAAGACCTCTGTGAAGCTTTAGTCTCGTAGAAATCTCTCAGTGTCAGACACGTGTCCGTACTTTCCACGTCATCCCTAAAAGGAATGAGACACACTTTCCATGTGTCATTCCAGGGTTAGATAGTACACTGTATTTCACTTTATCAGGCTATAAATTGAAGGGTAATGGAACGCACAATTGTAAGCTTTAGTGAGAATTATTACTAGAATTGTGAGAGCAAACACTGCACACTCCGTTCCACTTCTAGTGTACGATTTGTCACCTGAGAGATTTCATAATACAAACACAAGAAAGTGTTCTTGGTGTTATTCATATTTCAATATACGAGCAGCTTATTTAGCTATTTGTGTTATCATTTACTGTTTAATATATTGTTGTTGTTATTCTTTCATTACTTCCTGTTATGCACAATCACTCAAACATAAACAACTTTATAATGCTTCCGCTACCTTTGATTTTGTTGTTTATATGAGACAAAGTAAATCTAGGAAACTCCAGAATCCCATATGTTGAAAACCTTGACTTGTCAATTCCAACTATGGTGCAATATCCCTTTACTACTCTGGCCCTCTCACCGATCGCAGGATTGTTCTTCAATGATGGTTTCGGTCGCCGAATATTCTCTCGTTTTGATCAAATCTACCTAGCTAATATCATCTTTCTTGAAGGCCTTCTCAATCTTATGACCCACCTTCCCGAAGCTTCTCCCTACTATCAAAACATTGTCACCGAAATCAAGTGAAGAAAAGGAACCAAGTGACGTGTTTCTTCTATTTTTCAAATTACTTGTAATTTACCTTCCGATGTAATGCTTCAAGTAACTAATGCAAGTACTTCTTTTTAAATACCTTAAATTTCATTCATTTGTTGCACATATTTCTTTTCTGTTAATACTGGATACAATGAACGAATCCATAAAGGATAAAAAGGGCCAAAAATAACAAAAAGAATGGTCTATGTGAAAAAAAAACCCAAAAAAGAGTAAAAAGGGTAAAATTGCACTACATGTTTAGATACTCTAAAAACATTTCTAAGTATGAAGCTCAACCTCAAATAGGGGGAGATTGTTGGGTCACCAAAGATTTGAAGATGGCCTTCCGATTAACTCATTATGATTTTACTTAGAATATTTTGTATGGTTCTTTGTAATAGCTTAGTCAATATATCAAATGTTCGATGAAGTCAAAGATCAACCGAAATCAAGCAGAAGTGTTTCTACCATTGCGGAATGAAGACATACTTCTCACAAAAACTAAGCTATTCTCACCGATTTCTCTTCTAGAAAATCGGTGAGTCATTTGGCCGATTTCCTCATCAAGTTCGGCAAGGTCTGACCGATGCTCTTTTCTACATCGATGAAGTCTTCCCCTTGGAAGTTTGCATGGAAGATCATTTATTATGGGAGAAGATCTAATGTCGGGAAAAAGGAACTATTTGTCTTTATTCCAATTTTAGATAATGTCTCAATCAAGCGTGCTTATTCTTCCTAGTACTGAGAAAAAGGTAGAAAGAGACATGTCAACTTTTCAGAGTCAACTCCTATCTTTGAATCACCATATGACAAGTGTTCTATGCATTAAATGATCATGGTACTATACAAAGGATGAAGACATCTCCATGCAAACTGCGCATTTTTTAAGATTTCTCAGTGCACAAGACTCTCAACTTTTCTTCTCTTATAAACCTAATAGCTTTTAAATCTCTGTGTTTTTAGAAGTTGTGTTGGTTTCAGTGTAACTTTGTGAAGATTGTTACAATAGATTTCATCTGTTCTTTCCACAACAATCTAAGTGTTCTATGTGTAATTCTTGATTTTATAAATTAATAAAGAATTAAATAGTGAAAAATTTGTGTATTCTATTCACCCCCCCTTCTACAATACCTGTTAGTGTTCTTATTAGACATCTGGGACTAACTGAACCCATTAGCGATCGCCGATCATGAACTTGCAGTTCAAGAATTGTTTGTCTTATTCTCTTGCACAAAATTACGAAGGTACAAAAGGAAACTTGCTTTTGTCCATAATCGTACAACCACTCTGCCACCTACACTATTCATCATGCAGCCAAGAGAATGTCTTTGACAAAAGTCAGAAGTATGCACCCAATAAAGACCTGACACGTGTAAAGTGCTCATGTCATGCATTAAATGTATGTGGTATGAATAGGAACAACTTCCTTCATTTTGAAGGGTCCTGACTTCTTAGTGCAAGTAGATCATTTTTCTACTTGTCCTTTCTCTCTATTTCTAGTGCAAGAAACTTAGTGAGTCTTAAGTTTGTTTAGATTAGGTTTTTCTTAATCTTATTCCGGAACAAACTGTAAATTGTATTTTGATTTATCAATAAACAATTTAGAAAAGTAAATTTTGTGTTTGAATTCACCCCCCCCCCCTTCTACAAACTTTCACCCTAGTCGAACCCTACGGGGCCAAAAATTTGAAAGCGACAACGATGTTGATCGGGAGAGAGAGAGAGAGAGCTTTTGCACGTCATATGATAGTCTTCAATGTTGGTTTAAATTTTTCAAAAAAGAAGTATTTTTGTTAATGATTATTAGGGAATTAATTAAAATATTTGTGAGTAATGACATTCTTATATTATAACGGATGAATGAGTTGTAAAAAACGAAATTACAAAATTACCCTTTTATACTTAATAAAAAATAAAGTTAATTAAATCAAATGAGTGGTTCAAATTGGATCTCATGGTTATCACAAACCAACAAGTTCTCATTTGATTGACCATTATATATGTATACAATCCCCTTTCATATACCAATCTTGTATATGATGTAACCGTTACAAACCAATCCCATCCATTCATTTTTTATATCTGACGGCTCAGATCAAAGTAGATGGAATTTGTTAATATGTGAAACATTTGTACCAAATTTGAAATGCATAAAGGCACGAAAGGTTAAAATAGGGATTTTGCATCATTGATTAAATAAAGAAGCCAAGAAATATCACCGGATAACTCATAGAACTCCGTCAACCGTTGTGAAAACCTGATAATCAGGATTCTTTGCGATTTTGTTACCCTGCTTGCATCGAATAAGATTGATGTTGTCAAAATCGTCCTGAATCATCGGTAAACATGGATGAAAACAACCATATTCAAAGAATCTGATGTACGGTTTCCCCCAAAAAATGTTGTTGTGAGTTCCAGATCCGTGCAACGAACAATGAAATCAATAGATAATAACAGAGATGTTTATGATTTCAACTGCTCATCCATATAATGCTTTCAATCAGAGTGTTTAGATCACGAGAGTAGGAAAGCAAATGAACAACTTAGCCTAATTTTCTAAGCTAGGTAATCATTATATTTGACGGGCCCGGGGTTAACAAGCCCACGACCCGTTCGCTAACTAAGCTCAAAATAAAGAATTACAAAACAAACCCTTAAATTTCTTAAATTGACCCTAACAATCTCCCCATTTGATTTGAAGTTCGAGTTCGCGCTCTAGCTCTCGCCAGTTATAAACATATCTTTTACGGAGCGCAAAGTGAATTTCGAACCATCTGATAGGACGGCGATAGTCGATGCTTTCTTCAACCATATTCAAGGCATTCCGAGCAGTTGTTTCATTCGGATTAGGAACATACGGAAGCCTTTGATTTTCGGATTCGTGAGCAATGATCTTTCGAAGAGCATCTTGGACTTTGAAGAGCGTGCCGTCACAGAATCTGTCTACCTGACTGAAGCGAAGAAATTTCTTTTCATTCTGTTCGTTGATGTAGACTATCCCAAATTCAGGTTCAAGGAGCTGCGCGTTCTCGGGATACATCTTCAACTCAGGAGCTTTCATATTCGGGTTTATCAGATTTACCTTCTTTGCCCTGTTCTCGATTGCCATTGGGAAGTCCGTGAGATATGACATCATGATTGTACAGACCAGGAATCGACGAACAGCTTCGAGCGCCTTTGTAACGGGAAGCGGTCAGATGGTTCTTGTACGGAGGTCTTTCTGTATTACCAGGATGTCGAACGGTTGGAGGTGCTGGAAGTCGGCTTCAGAAAATCTCCATTCATTCCCATCTTTGCGGTGGACGGTATCTTGAGCACTTCGGTGATCTTATGCTTGGTTCGGACTTGGCTGACTGGAAGACACCACTTCATTGCGCTGATGTACCGGCATTGGTATTCGGGGTTGACATTGTAAATACCAACGAAGAAGGTCGGCTCGATTGGGCGTAGCTTGTGAACAAACAACTTCTTCAGGGATTCCTCCAAGTGAGGAATAAATATCGGGATCTTCTCCCAACGGATTTGTTGCTGTTGGGGAGGGGGAAGATCAGAAGCTGTAGGTTGCTGAGGAGATATCGGAATATCGACAGTTGTAGTTTCGGGTCTTGTTGAAGTTTCAGCGTGTTGAGCAGAGTAAACAGGGTTACCATACAAATTCTGGAGCAGGAACTTATCGTAGTCTACATTGTCATCTTCATCAGTAGGGAAGAATGATGGTTCCGTTTTACCTTAACAATGATTTGAATATCTATTAGTTCAAAATAGATAAGAGTTGCGGAAGCGTTTTTGCAAACTAATCAGATATTTGTTGGTAGAAGAGACACACAATATCAAATATACGAGATATAAATAACTCAAATGTTTATAACAATAACCACTGAATATAGATAATCAAGAACACTTAAGAACACCGAAAGTTATACAAGAAATCAGCTCTAAGAGTGTGTGTGTGTCGTGCAAAAGCTGTATTAAAGAACTCAACATGAGTCTTCTATTTATACTATTCACCAGGGGACAAGTTCTAGACATAAAGGACAAAAGTACAAGACACGATCGTGGAGACTACTACTGGTACAACGTTAATGTAGTGAGCCGTTTTCTGCTAAGGCTGAAACACATCAGAGTGTGACACGTGGAGTTGTCAGGGCACGCCTTGTACGAGTGATCTTCAGGATCTTCGTACAGCAGAGATCGTGTGAGGCACGGTGGCCTTTGTCTTGATCTTCATGTAGTTCTTCTGAGTCTTGTCTTCATACCACAGAGGCTCTGTCAGATTTGACACAAGCTCTGTGGCCTTGTCCTCTGTGAAGTAGTCTTCTGTCGATTCTTCACTTCGGTCTTCTAGGTGTCTTGGCAGAACCTCTGTCATGGTCTATAGTTAGCTAATTTCTCAATACTTCTATAAAATGATAGAAGTTGGAGCTAACAATCTCCCCCTAAGTATTGCGAAATAAAAAATTGAAACATGCAAGGTTTTCTAGACTAAGTACATGACAGGAGGTAATTGACCTATGTTGAACACTTTTCTTTTCATTAAAGGGTATGCCAGAGGCACTTACATTTGTTTACATTGTAACAAGAAAAGCAAAAGTATCCGAGGTTGGTAGAGGATATCAGACCTTGGCGTCTTTGAAGTCGTTGAAACTTCTGTTGTCGAATCCTACCTCTTTAAGCTCGTGATAGAAACTGATGCAGAGGTTTCGGAAGTTGATTGTTGAGTCGATGACTTCTATCAGTCTATCAGCTGAGGCTAGATCCATAAGCTCCGCTCCTCTGTGCTCCACGAGGATAGCTTTGAACTTTGCCAGAGTTCTTGCTGCATACTTCTGACAGTCCATCTCTATGAACAATCTTGACTTTCCAGCAGGATCTTGATAGACCAACCCAACCATTGGAGATGTGATAATTGAATTTGGTATGGCAGAGAATGGGCAGTCGTCTTCTGGTGGTCGGATAGCAAGGTTTCTTACTCCGAGATCTCGTGCTAATTGGAAGTCAACAAGGCTATATAGCAGAAGTTTTTCTCGCATGGCTTTCCTTATAACCCTGTATGCCCTTCGATGTGCATCTGTTGTGAAGTTCTCTTTCGTCTAGAGGAGAAGGTCGGGTAGGTCGTAGGGATTGAGATTTTTCAGATCAGCATCTGAGAACTGATTAACGGTTTTGTTCTCTCTTTCGACCTTATAAATGTTATAGGAAACTTTAGGTGTAGATCTGGTTTGAGAGAACTTACAATATATGACCTTGTCGATTTTCTCTGTTGAGAAGACTTCGTGTTTGGCTTGGGTTTAGTTCTTGTAAAGATGTTCTCGAGGTCAGCACGAAGTTCGGGATCTTGGACCATTGGTGGCATTGGATCTCTAGCAGTTCTGTTGTATAGATACCTGTACACCACTTCTTCCATCTGAGGTGGAGGTGCACCAGGTGGAGGCATGGGTCTGCGCAGAGCATCCATTTTCTTCTTAATGTCTGCCATTCGATCCTCTGAGGGTTTTGCCTTAGGATCCATAACAGGTATATTTGACAGAGGAGTAGCACCGAAAGCCCAGTCTTCTTCTTTTGGCTTTGGTGTCATATGTGCGTCGAAAGCACTCTTCATCAGCTTTTCGGTTGGTTGATGCCTTGGTTACTTCTTCTTGGGTTCCTCTGTCATTTTCTCTTTGCCCTTGTCTTTCGCCTTAGGCTGTTCGGATTGAGTTGCTTCTGTAGGTTTTGGCTTCAAGGTTTCTGAAGACTTGGGTATGGGGGCTTCTGTGGGTTTTTTGGTTGTTGCCTCTGTTGGATTTGACACTTGGGTTTCAGAGGGCTTAGCTTTTGTTGCTTCAGTGGGTTTTATTAGGGTTGCCTCTGTTGATTTTGGCCTTTGAGCTTCTGAGGTCTTGAAAGGTGATGTTGGTTTGGTTGGTGATGAATCAGCTGATTTGCTCAAGTATTTCCTATTGTGAGCGATTGTTTTGATTCTTGGTAAGGTTTTGGATGTGGGTTATGAGGGTGTGTTTTGTGGTTGATCTTCTTCGGAGGATGACAAAATTTGAAGTTCTTCGCGCATGGGGACATCTTCTCCGAAAATAGAGGTTGTTTCCACAGAGATGGGTGTTGCCTCTGTGGTTTGTGGTATTTGTGTTTCAGATACTTGGGGTATTTGGGTGTTGGTTTCTTCAGGGGTTGTTTCCACAGAGGTGGTTGTTGCCTCTATGGGCTCATGTTGTCTTCCTTGGGTTTGAGTTGGGGGAGCTTGGTTGATAGGTTCTGCTGATATTTGCGTTGGAGCAGGTAAACCTCTGGATGATGCAGCTTCCTCCCATGTTGTTTTCTCCCCATCAGGATGATCTGATGAATCGTCAGAATCATCATCAGAATCATCCTGATCCTGATCCTTAGTACCCTCTGCCCTGCATGAAGTGTCTGGTATCTTTGGTGGAGTTGCCCCTGCGGCTATCAGTTTAGCACAAACATCATCACATAGCCCAAGTAGAGTGTGGAGCTCTGCTTCTGTGTTGTAACGCATTCGGCCGACACTTTTCCTGAATTCTTTTACATAATCTGCGTTGGCAGCAGTGAAGGCTTTAATCATCTCTGTAACTTGGTCGATTACCCCTTGCCCAAGTTCTGTGAGTTGAGCTCTGGTCATGTAGTTAGAAGGTTTCATGGCCAGAGTTGCAGTTGTGGTTTGTTCTTGGACATGCTCAAGGGTCTTCTTCAGATCCTCTGGAGTGATGCCCGTAGAGGTGGAGGTATGCTCCTTCAGTTTGGCAAGCAAGTCTTTGACAGAGGTTTGAAAGGCAGATATTGTGGCCTTTCCAAATTCAGCAGCAGCAAAGGTGGCAGAGGTTGATGCAGAGTCTTTTATTTGTGCACATTCCTGTTTCATCTCCGTGGATAGATTATCCACTTTGGTGGTTAGTTCAAATAAGGCTTTCCTTGTAGTTTTTGCAAGAGCATCAAGAGAGCTTTTCAACTCTCCCAACGAGGTGGTCACAAAGGTGACAAGGGTTTGGAACTTATCCCTTGCGACATGCGAGCCTGGTGTAACCTCTGGGGGAACACATTCGTCCCCAGAGTGAGTTCCTGTTCCTGGAACACCTTCTTTCGCCCCTGTTTGTACGTTGAGGGCGGAAGGATTTCCTTCTGATCCTTGATCTGAGGTTTTTGAGGCCTCATGAACTACAGAAGTTCTGAGAAGAACATTGTCTTGATCCACTCCAGAGGTGGTTACAAGAGTATCCTTCTGTTGACGCGCAGACTTGTCTAGAGTCTCTTTGTCTTTGTGCACTCTAAGCTCCTCTGAAGAGCCTTTTGGACTTAGTTGTGTGTGCGTGTCAGAGGAAACAAATTCCTCTGTTGGGATTTTAGGTGTGATCTGGGGCGATTGATCACTTACTAAGGGTAAGTCCTTTTGAGAGGACTCCCCTGGAATGGTTTCCCCGGGAATGGTTGGCACAGAGGATGAAAGAGTTTCCTCTGTCCGGCTAGCAGGGGTTGGGCTCGAGCTGTGCGACTCTCGTTCAATATTACCTTCTGCCACTAGACTGCCGATAATAGACATGTGGGTTGCACTGGGAGTTGGTTGGGGTCTTGTGCCTCTATTATTCCAGGCATCTGTTCTTGTTTCCGCCTCTGTTAGGCATCCTAACTCTATTTCACCATCTATGGCCTCAACCGCTCGTTCTATCCTTCGGCCCACTGCTTCTTCCCTAACCTCTGTTAAGGCTTCTGCCCCTGTGATTAAAGAGTCGTACATTGGATGAGAACCAAATAATTGCATGACTTGGGGGTGATAAATACCTTTTCTTATTTGGTCTGCGTGCTCTACATCAGAGTCTACCTCTGAGACTTCCACCCTAGCATCTCCAGTTTTAGTTATATCATCTGTGGAACCTCCTGCCCTAAGAGTGTTTCTATCTGCAGCCAAGTTGTCAAAATTGATTATTTCTTCTGTGGCCTGTCCCTCTGCTGGGCTTGCTCTGAGCACATCATATCCTGGTTGGGTGAAGGGATTCTGTAGAACTTCTGGTGTGTCAGCCTGGATGTTTTGAGGGGTTTGATCATCTTCATCTAAGTCAGATGAGATTCGGAAGTTTGGAGCTTCTGTTGTTTTAGGGGAAAGGGGTTCTGCTGTCCAACCTGAAGGGTCTAAGGAGTGAGCGATTCCAGGTTGTTGGAGGAAGGCGTTGAAATCACATAGTTGGGGTTCTTCTTGCAGTTGTTCTGCATAATTGATTGGCGTTGGGGATAGCAGAAGTGGTTCTTGGGTTTCATCGAGCAAGACAATTTCCTCTGCG
>JAWVWS010000612.1:0-25000 GCA_033807775.1 Saussurea involucrata
TTCCAACATCATCCTTTGCATCTTTGTCATAAAATCAGTGTAAGAAAGATTGTTTACCTCAGTTTCAGATTTTGAACCTGATGAGTGTCTATCCTCATCATCAGGATTATTAGTATCATAATCATTCGTCATCAGACACATATGAGCATGTGCTTCAGTATCGGATTTATCATCAGTAAGATCTAGCAGTGATCATCCTCCGCCGTTAATGTCTTACCAACTTCCTTCTGTTTAGCTAGTACCATTTTGTTCTTATAATACTCAGAGTTGCGGACGGCTGGCTTGCGACAATCTTTTGCAAAATGCCTTCACTTGCCACAATTATAACACTTACCAACCTCATCATCCTCTTCATATCTCTTTGTCACAAACTTGTTTTCATCATTTATTTTCTCATCAAACCTCTTCTTGTTCTCATACCTCTCCTTATTTTCATAATTCCTCGATCCCGACGAATACCTTTGACCCAGGATTCTTGTAAATTTTCTTCTGAAAAGCCCTAGTCAATAAGATCATTTCTTGTTTCAAATTTTCTCCATCGTCAGAATCACTCCCATTCTGAACATCTACATCTGAATCACTCTTCTCTTTTTCTCTCCTGGAACTCCTTGATTTTCCTCTTTTCTCAACAACCAAAGCTAAAGGATCTTCCTTAGGTTTTTTCAGTCTTTTACTTCTTTTCTCAAATCTCCAAAACCTCTTCCTTTTGCTTTAAGGTCTCATAAACTTTGTGCTTAATAAATCTAGCGAACTTCTTCCACTCCGGTTGTAAATTGCTGAGAAACTTAACATTGTTTTCAATCATTTGTTTTTCTATTTTATTTTTACTCATCTCATTCAACAGAGTCACAAATATTTCATAAGTATCCTCAAAAGATTCACCATCTTTTGCCTTAAGTTCCTCATAGACATTTATACAATTAGCGACCTTTAACTAATTGCGTACTTTGGAACCCATCATCTTCTTTTCCAATTGATCCCACATTCCTTTTTCTGTAGCCTTAATATTGTCCATACGGGTATATATGTCATTAGGTAAGCTCTGTAGAATCAAAGACCTGAATTGTTGATCTGCTTTTATTCTACTCTTTTCTGCCTCTGAATAGTTCATTGGGTCTCTAGGAACTCTTCTAGCAGGAGTATTCGTATCTTCTACAAATGGAATGTCAATCAAGTACTCTTTCGGACCATTTGTTAAAGAATCCCTTATATCAACCCCATTAGCATGCATTTCAAGAAAGTCTAAGAATCTGTCTCTCCATTGCTAATATTCACCTCTGAACAAAACTGGAGGGTTTAGTGTCAGTACCAATGGCTAAATCATCTCTTGAAGTCATCTTGAAAATTCTTCTTGAACGATCGTAGATCTTAAAACCTGAAATAGTCAAAAAGTCAACAACTTCTTCCAATGTCAACTCAAAAGGTCAAACTATCCAACTTTGACCAACTTGTCGCTCAACACTTAGTCGAGAACCAATCGTATCACTCAACACTCAGTAGATAACCACTTTGTCGCTCACTTCTTGGGCGATAACAATATTTTATCACTCACACCTTAGGCGATAACACAATTTTGTCGTTCAATACTTGTGACAACCAGATTTTGTCGCTCACGGCTTAGGCGACAACCTACTGTTCACATGTAGTATTGGTCAATAACCTGACTTTATCGCTCACGCCTTGAGCGATAATTTGAATGTCAGTATACGACGACAACTTTGAATCTCCTTTGAGCGATAACATTGAATGTTCTTGATCCAAGCACACCAAAATAGATTCTAAGTCTAAAAATTCTCTAATAGATATGAAACTTGACAGGGTTGTTCGCAACAATACTCCAAACATAATTAAAACTGATCTTAACACCAAAATCAGTCAAAATAAAGCACTTTTGATCTCAAACAGTAGCAAACTAGTTCGAACAAAACAACCTTTATGATCTACTCAAATCTTGAACCAAATTTGTTGTTTAGCGAAATCAACAACACATAAACTTTTCCCTATCAAATTCGAATCATTCTGTCCACAAATTCGATCCAAAACATCTTAAAATCTCAGAATTCGAAATCACAGTTGACTTTTTCGAAAAATATCTATGAACTTGAAAAACTATTTCAGAATCAATGATCTTCTGCTCTGATACCAATTGTTTTTCCTGATCAAGTAGATTTATCAATGAAAATACAAATCAAGAATACAATTAGATGGATCCAACACCTTTTGTCATATACCTATTTGTGAGGATTTACAATCAGCATGTAAGTACAAATAACATGAAAAGCATACAAACAATAAAGAAACAAAAGCTTTATATACCCCATGGGTATTTTACATTTTAAGCCCCTCTACTTTGATACAAGTAAAATATAACCCTAACAACTTTGCACAACCCCTGTGCTTGCTTTACCAAGATTTGATAAATTGTTCGAGGTGGAATGTGATGCAATCAAAATCGAAATTGGGGTTGTTCTATCGCAAGAAAATAAACCAATAGATACTTTCATTGAGAAACTTAGTGATGGACGATGAAAATGGGCAACCTATGATCAATAATTCTATGCCATTGTACATGCTTTAAAACAATGGGAGCACTCCCTAGTTCAGCGGGAATTCATCCTCTATACAGAACATCAAGTCTAAAGTATCTCCATAGTAAGATAAGCTTAAACAACATACATGCTCGGTGTCAGCCTATTTTTAAAATTTCCTTCGGTTATGAAACACAGATTTAGGCTTCTCAACAAGGCAGCAGAGGTCTTAAGTCGACGCACCAACTTGTTAGTAACAATGCAACAAGAAGTGTTGGGTTTGAGTTTTTAAAAGAGTTGTATTCTGAAGATGAGGATTTCACAAAGGTATGGGAACAATGTACTCAAAAAAAGCAAGGGAGAATTTCATGTAGTCGAAGGATACCTATTTCACGGTAATCAATTATGTATCCCATGAGCTCTTTGAGAGAGAAATTGATTCGAGAATTGCATGGTGGATGTGTGGGTGGCCATTTGGGACGTGACAAAACTATTAGTGGAGTAAGTGAGCGATGCTATTAGCCTCAATTAAAACATGATGTGGGTAACTTCGTTCGTAAGTGTTACGTTTGCCAGACTTCTAAAGGACAGTCCCAAAATGCGGGTCTCTACCTACTCTCGATTCCAAGAACAATATGGACAGATTTATCGATGGACTTTGTTTTGGGTCTTCCACGAACTCAACAAGGAGTTGATTCAATATTAGTAGTGGTGGATCAATTCTTAAAGATGGGCCATTTTATTCACTGTCGAAAAATAACTAATGTGTCTCATGTTGCACAACTATTCTTTCGTGAGGTAGTTCGTTTGCATGGTGTTTCTCAATCGATCACTTATGATATGGATTCAAAGTTCCTTAATCATTTTTGGATTACATTATGGTGATGAATGGACACCTCCCTCAAATTCAGTAGTATTACACAACGAGAAACTGATGGCCAAACGGAAAATTTAAATGTAACGCTAGGGAGCGTAATTCGTAGCCTATGCAAGGACGGGCCAAAGCAATAGGATGTGGCATTGACCCAAGTTGAGTTTGCATATAACAATGCAGTCCACTCAGCCACCGGTAAATCCTCTTTTGATATAGTGTATTGACATCCTCCTACACAAGTCTCAGACTTGGCTCGTGTCCCTAGAACCCCAGATGAAAGTGTAGTTGCTGAAAACATTGATACCATTCAAAATGCTATGGCATATATCAAAAGGCGAGAGAAATTGTTTCGTGATGGTGACGAGGTTATGGTATTTTTGCGAAAAGAATGATTTATGACAGGTACCTATCACAAATTGAAGCCAAGAAAATATAGGTCTTACAAGGTGATCAAGAAGATAAATGACAACACACGTGTCATCGATTTGCCGGACAACATGAACATCTCTCGTACTTACAATGTAGTTGATCTTTATGAGTTTTATGACGATGTTCCGCTCTATCCGGAACATAACTTGTCTTCGAGTTCCTCACAAGAAGGGAAGACTGATGTTGGACAGAGGACAATTGTCCCTAAAGTAAAAGTTTGATGAGAAGTGGGATAAAGATTTTACAAAAAGGAAAATCTGAGTTGTTTTATTATTTTAATGTTTTCAATTTTAAATTCTAAGTAAGAATCTAGGTCTTATTAAGTAATTAGTTATTTTTGCCTATTTAAACCCTTATTTTAGGTTTTTAAGCATGGGATACTAATTATCATTTTTAGATAATTTGTTTGTAGTTGTCAGATCACCATATCTGTTTGTTAAGGATTGCGTTTGTGATCCTTAATTTCTTATGTTCTATGTGAAAAACATATTGGATTTTACATCATTCTAATGTTTTCTATATGTAGAAATGGATACTAAAATAAAGAGAATCTCAAAGCTTGTCAAGGGATTAAACTCTGCAACAGAGAAATAGTCCAAAAGAAACGGTCTGAAGTTGTTTACCTCATTGGGATATTCATAAACACTATCTATCGGTGTACGCTTTATATGAAGATTTTATAGTCCATGCATGATTCACATATACGTGCACTAAGGGCCCGTTTACCTAATTACTTATCTGGGTAAGTGCTTACCGGTAAAATTCAACACGTTCACTTAGTTCCCGGGTAAGATTTTAGTCCACCAAAATGGCATCGTATGCAACAATTTAGCCGGTAAGCGCTAACCGTGGTAAGAGTCGTTGCACTCACTTACCGGGTAAGACTCTCGGTCCTTGCTTTCGACTCTCGGTCCTTGCTTTCGCTCTTACCGGGTAAAATTCTTTGTCCTTACCATATTCATCCGGTAAGCTAATGTGACTTGGTAAACACTTACCCAGGTAAGCGTTTTGTAAACGACCCCTAAGAAAATCAAGAACCATGCATTTATAGAGTTCGTATTGAGAGGGACAAAGAATACTAACTACATATGAAACATGGTTTTTTTTTCGAGTTCTCGACTTCAAACCGAAAATCCTTCGCACAACATTACACTATCATTTGCGAGTAAATATCTAGTATTTATATAAAACAAATTAAACTTATATACTTCTGTTTTAATGAGATTTATTCACGTAACTTAAGTAAAATGGATTATCAATTTATCATTTAAATCCAAATTTTATTTACAATGGTTGTTTTTATGAAATGGTTAAGTTTCGGGATGTCAATTTTATACCAAGATAAACCAATTAATTGTGTACCAATCGTACTAATTTAATCGGTACCAATATAATTGGTTGGTAGTACCGTACTAACTATCTAAACTTGGTTGGTATGTGGTACTAGAAGTTGTATATCACGGTAATACCGTACCATACCGACTTATTTTTTTAATTATTTATTAATTATAATTTAATCAATAATACAACATATTTTGATTTATATATTTTAAATTATCTCGTTTTACATTTTGCTAAATTGTAATACAATTGATATATAGAACTTGATTAAATTTACTTCAAAAAAATAAGAACTTGATTAAATTCATTCATCTAACCTTAACAATAAATTTTTTAATACCAATTATAATTAATTAGTACACGATAAATGAAAATAAAACTTAGTACCGTACCATATTGACCCTAGTTTATATTGGAAAACATCTTGGAATTATGCCGACATTATCATTTAAAATATATTACAATATACATATTATTATAGACACATGAAATAGCACCAAAACCAATAAATCCTACCCCTTGTGCTTTTAAGTTACTGCCACAGAGGCAATATAAAAATAGGTGGAGTCCATAGCTATTAAAATGGTGGGTCCAGATTCATCAGTGCTACTGGGGCCCGCCCATCTATTTCTTACTCTAAAACCCAGTGGGCCCACCACCTTAGCCTCTATGATTTCAAACACATTATCACATCATGGACAAAATCGTACGAAAATCGTTTAATAATGCTACAAACACCCACACATGGGTAGGTCTCATTTCTATATATATGCACAAGTTATTCAATGCACACACATTGCTATTGTTTATTCATTTATATATGTATGTATGTATGTCTATACATACAAACGAAAGACGATGTAACAAAAGAATTAAAGTGAAAAAGTATAAGAATAGATTGGGATTCTTTGTTCATTTTTAACTCATTTCAATCCATAAATTGTGTATTTTATAAGAATTGATTTCGTATCTTTTATTAATCTCGTTTTTTAATTAAATTTGATCCAAAGTTCTAAATTCTTTTTATGCTTTTTGACAAAAAATTACCTTTTATCGGAACCCAACTCTATACACATATATATATATATATATATATATATATATATATATATATATATATATATATACATAAATAAATAAACAGGAGTTCAAACAAGAATATTTTATGTTAACGTGAAAAAATCTGAAAGAGTTAACCATTACATGTGATAACCTAGTTATACACACATTATTGACATAAATGATTTTGGCCATGAGGCAAGTCACGGGTGAAATTGTCCACACACTATTTCGTTCTTATACAACATCATATGTGATGGTTACGTTTTTTAAATTCTCTCAAAAACTAGTACATGATATATATATATATATATATATTGAGAGAGAGAGAGAGATATTAATTATTAAGAATGTAAAAGTTCACCTTGATATTGACGTGTGTGAGGAGAAAATTAGTAAATGAATTACATTTAGAAATATATAAATGTGAATTTAACCCATTTATTTTAGGCAAAAGATCGTGTAAAAAGTTGAGGTTAACATGAAATGTGTGAAAAATGGATTTGAACCGTTGATCACTTTTAATTAAATACCCTCCCATTAATTGCGACTTAGAAAGAAATTGATCTGATGCATCTCAGTGTATCTTATCTCGATGCATTTGATCATATTATACGTACATTTCTCATTCAACGGTTAAAAACCAATTTTCACACTTATCATATCAACCTTAACTTCTCATCAAAATTCAGCCATATTTGTATGTCATTCCAGTAACTTCAACGATACTATACTCCTTTTTCTAAAACTTCACAATTTATGTATTTTGTTATTTATTTCAAAACATAAACTTTAGATTTCTTTATTTTATTTTATTGGAAATTTTATCAATTTTGTTCGTGTCCACCCCTGACATAATACAAAGAAAGAGGTGGGGATAACTCAACTGGTAAACAAAAAACTAGACTTTGAGACTCTCTTTGTGTTAGCTTGGATTTTTTAGGGTTGCTTCTTATATATTACCTCCGTTCTAAAATAAATATCTATATTATTATTTTCATTTATTTTAAAATAAGTATTTATTTTAAAAACTAAATTTCTATGTTCCATCCTATCCTTATTTATGTAACGATGATATTTTCTTTTCCTATAATTATTCGCTCATAAAACTGTATGTATTTTGTATTGTGGATATTTATTTGAGATGGAAGGAGTATTAAACTAATTTTCAATTTATTTGATTAACTATATACGACTCTTTGTTAATAATTTAATGACAAAGATTTAATAGCTTCTAAAAAGAGATTTATGTAGAAGGTAAGTTTTTCCAAAATCTACTAATCTCAGACTCTCAGTTAAAAAATTTGTTCCTTTCATCCAAGAAAACTCTTCTAAATCAAAAACTTTATCGATCTATATAAATAAATTGATCTATATAGACAGCTTTGTCCATACATAATTTAATAAAAACCAACCGAACAACGAGTCTTTGACTCTTCTTACTCTAGCTTGGATCTCTTCAATATCGCTAATTTTTTTAAAATATTTCTGATTGTATCGTTAAAGCTGCGTGTCAAAATATAATTCTGAGTATTATCTTTAAAGCCCTACAAATAAGGGGCCATTCTGGATTGCTTATTTAAAATAACCTATGCCTTCTCATAAAATTGCTTATTGTGTTATGTAGTGTTAAACCGAAATTATAAAAAAAAAAAATTGGATTAATTTATGATGGTACCAAAACGTAACAAACTGGTAAGTTATCTTTTAAGGGATGTTTAAGATTATTTATATAAAACAACCAAAATGTTGATAAATTATTTCAAATAAATTAACAAGTTAGAATTAAATAACTTATAAAAAAATACTTATTACCGGCACCAAACTAGTATAAACATAATTTTTTTCTTTTTCCATTCAAATACTAAAACCTTTTTATTTCCATACCACACCGGAATAAGTTAATTAACCACTTAAATAACCAATTCCAAACCCAATCACCTTTTAAGTTAGTCCAAACATGTATGGTTAAAAAGAAAAAAAGATAAAGAGGGATTGAAAGGCATTGTTCACATTTTATTTCACATTTTGAGCATATGAACACCATATAAACATCAAAATAAGCCCCCCATGAACCATACTCACCCTCATGGTTCTCATGATATCATCATCATCTATATATATATATATGTTTACTGTCATATGATCCTTAACTTAAAACACCCTTTAGGATTATAAACCAAAAGGATTTAACAAGAATTAATATTCAACCAAAACAACTAATTCCTAAGGAATACCCCCTTCATTTCCTTTTCTTTCCTTGTGTATTTTTTCGTATCATCGCCACCCACAACCATCATGGGCCACCAACAACCACCATGAACCACCACTAGTTGCTCACATCACATTGCAACTTGAAGTGTTCTCATCACTGAAGTAGTGTGTGAGGGGGTCACCCTGTGGTGGTTGAGGGTAAGGGTACTGTGGATACGGTGGCTGCATATAGTTCACCGCCGGTGGTGGCCGCGCATACATCATCGGCTGAAACCTTTCGTTACCATTTGCTCGTTGTTGGTTCATCATTGCCGCCGCTAATTGCTGCTGGTAATACGGGTTACCACCCATGGCCTCACCCCCTCCACCGCCAGCCGGAAGGCCTCGAACAGCCTGAATGTTACTCATCTGACCCATGGGCATGTGCCCCATGGGTCCCACCCCACCCCCACTCATACCCATCATGTTTGGCATGCCATGTACACCATCATTCATTCCACCGTTCTTCCCACCATTACCATTCATGTTAGCACCTCCACCTCCACCTCCACCTCCACCTCCACCGTTGTTCTTATTTTGACCGCCACCACCACCACCATTCTTCCCTGCTCCACCACCTTGATTTTGATTGCCTCCTTTCTTTCCACCGGTGTTCATCTGTACAGGAATGCCGCCACCACCACCACCGCCACCTTTCTTTCCACCATCTCCGATTTGCGGAGCACCTTTCATCAGATGCGGTGGCATCTGCCCACCTTTCATGAACTGTGGATTCATCATCATAGTAGCCATCTGAGAACCACCACCACCACCACCACCACCACCTGCCATCACCGGCTTCTTCATTGGAAGATCATCCATATCATCATCAAACTCATCGTCATCATAATCATCATCATCAAACTCATCGTCATCATAATCATCATCATCAAACTCATCACTCTCATCCGACTCTGGCATCTTAAACTTCACAGACTTCTGTGCGTCTTTAGCGCCCCCACCGCCTCCACCCCCACCACCGCCCCCGCCCCCACCCCCGCCCCCACCCCCACCCAAAGCCGGCAACTTCATATCCTTGAATTGGGGAGGCAACTTCATATCTTGAAACCCTTTTAATTGTTGGAGCTGTTGAAGCTGTTGCAGGGTCGGACCACCACCACCACCGCCACCACCAACTCCGCCGCCACCACCACCCTTCTGTTGTGGTTGCGCACCTTTCCCCTGCGGATTTCCACCGCCTTTCTGCCCCTGGGTTTTGTTTCCTTTACCAGCATCGATTTGCATGTTCTTTAACTGATTATTGATCTGTTGATTTGGTTTGGGAGCACCCCAAATCTGTGCATGTTTTCCACTCTTTGCAAGTTTCTTGATGAGTGTCGCCGGATCAACATTTCCCGATACTGTCACTTTCCCCTGTTCTGAATCTATTCCGATGGTGAAAACTCCTATCCAAATTAATCATCATTAAATGAAAGTTTAAAAACAGAATTTAATCTTAATTACTGTCCCATAATAAATTCATAAAGCAACCAAGAAACAAAATTGATTGTTGAAATGGGAACACACACAATACCTTCGATTTTCTGAAGGGTTTTCTTAACTTTTCTTTTACAACCATCACAGTGGATGTTCACTTTCAGGGCACAAGTCTGCACTCACAAACAAACAAACAAACAAAATTAAAACAAAATCTTCGACAACAATTAAGATACAAAACATTAAAATCAAAATCAGAAAAAAAAGGAATAATCTTTTCCATGTTAGCAATTATTGCATCAAGTTTTGGGTCAAAATCAACAAAAGTGAAAAGGGGAAATTTGATTTTGTAAATATTTATTTTCTTGAGTTGAAAACAAGCAAGGCATTTGAAGGAAGCAATGGCGGGTTTATAACTAATTTTAATTATCATTTTTTTTACTAAAAAGACCAAGATGATTCTTGCCAATTTTTAATGAAATTGAAACGGAAGCAAATTGAAGAAAATGAGGGAGCTTTTTGATGGGTGAAGTTGAAAGAAATTAATAAAGATTTAAGAGAAGAATGTACCTGGATCTTTAAGAACTCTTCTTTACTCATAATTCCAAAGAAAACCCAGAAAAATAAAATGAAGTTTGTTGGTATTTATAGATCTGAAAAACTGGGAGTAGAGATTAAAGAAATTGCAAATATCCAAACAAAGAGAAGGAAATGATGAGAGGAAAAAGGATAGAGAGAAGAGATAGAGTGAGGAGTGTGTGTGTGTGTGTGTGTGTGTGTGTGAGAGAGAGAGAGAGAGAGAGTATTATGAGAGGGAATGGGTAGACATTAAAACCTCTCTGATTCTTCTATTTCAGAGTTTGAGATGAGGTAGTGGGGTTGGGGTGGAGGGGGAAGGGGAAGGAGAAGGTTAAGGTTGGGATAGGGAGGTTTTGGTTTTTATTTAGAGTAATCTACCATTTTAGTCCTTGGGTTTATTGACAATTGCTATTTTTATTTAGTGTAACTTACATTTTTTTGTCCTTATGGTTTGCTGAATTTTTAATTTTTGTTTCTGCGTTTTTGAAATTACAGTTTTCATCTTCATGATATATTATTTATTAATATTTTTGTTCTTATGATTTAAAGTTGATTATTTTTTCGTGTCTATGGTTCATAATTCATTCTATTTTAGTCTATCATACTTACAAGTAGTCCTTAGCATTGAGACGAAAATAGAAATGAATTGGAAACCCCAAGAACAAAAATTGAAATTTCAGAATCATGGAGACGAAATTCGCAATTTTTAACAAACCATAGGGATGAAAATGTAATTTATTCTTTTATTTATAATATTAGTAAATTTCAACATTTCTTGTTCATAAACTATTGAAACTCGGATTCGGTCCGAACCTTCCATTAACAGTTTTGGTCCAAACTATCGAAACTCAGATTCGATAGTTTAGAAAAAACGAAAGATGTTGAAAATTACAAACATTAGGAGATCAAAAGTGAACTTTACCCTTTATATGTTTTTGGAATATTGATTTTCTGTCTTTTATCATATATAACTAATTGTAATTTGTGTTTATAAGAATTACAATTAATTTTTATTTTAGTCTTGTTACATAACACTAACGGAACTAGCTTAAAGACAAAATCAACAGTAAATTACAAACTATGGACATAAAACTCATCACTTTAAAGTATAAGGACTAAATAATATATCACAAATTATAAGGACAAAAATGTAGTTTACTCGTATATTTATTTGGGATCCTTTACGATGATGTTTTGAATCGGCCTAAGGCCATCCGCAGCGCCCAGCGGGCTCGGGCTCGGGCTCTTGCGGGCTCCTGCGGGCAGCGGTGGGGGTCCTGCGGGCTTCATGCTCGGGCTCGGCCAGCGGGCTTTCAAACCCGAGAAACCCAAACGGCTCTTTGCTATTTTTTTTTAAAATCTTGAAAATAATACGAACCCAGCGGCTACTTTTATAAATTAAATTTTTTTTTCCAATTTAATCACACTATATATATTAATCCAAACCTCTTATTTTTTCACACCAAAATCTCTCAAACTCTCTCATTCTCTTCCATTCTCTATATTTTAAACAATATGGATTCGCCACAACCCGGTTCACCGACCGCATCATCATCATCCGTAGACACCGACGAGTTGTTGAATCTACAAAGGGAAGTTTTTCGACACACTGCATAATGGATTTATGGTAGCACCGCCTCGTCGTCAACAACAGAGAGGGCCGCGAACATAGAAAGAGGTCGAGTAGCTGCAAACGAGCGGCTTATGCGGGACTACTTTGGCAACAACCCGGTTTATACACCGGATATGTTTAGGCGGCGGTTCAGGATGAGCATGCAACTATTCGAACGAATAGTTGAAGATTTAGAAGTAGATTATCCGTATTTTACATTTCGGTTGGACGGCAGAGGCAAACAAGGTTTTTCTCCAACACAAAAGTGTATTTCCGCTATTCGGCAATTGGCGTATGGAGTAACTGCTGACGCACTTGACGAGTACATTCGTATGGGAGAGACAACGTCACGAGAGTGTCTGTACAAATTCTGCACAGGTATTATTGAACTGTATGGTCAAAAATATTTACGCAAGCCTACTTTTATTGATATTCAGAAGTTGTACGCCGCGCATGAAGCTAAACACGGATTTCCCGGCATGCTCGGAAGCATAGAATGTACTCACTGGGCGTGGGCAAATTGTCCGAACGCATGGCGAGGTCAATTCATGAGAGGTGATCATGAGCACCCGACAATCATGCTAGAAGCAGTAGCCTCTCAAGATCTATGGATCTGGCACGCATACTTTGGTGTTGCCGGTTCCAACAACGACATCAATGTTCTCAATCAGTCGCCCATCTTGAACGATGTATATGATGGAAAAGCACCCTACTGCCCTTTTGAGGTGAATGGAGCCACCTACGAGCACGGATATTATCTAGCGGATGGGATATATCCGGAATGGGCTACTTTCGTAAAATCATTTACGTGCCCACGGGACCCTAAACGACAAAAGTTTAAGTCCGCGCAAGAAGCGGCACGTAAAGATGTTGAACGAGCTTTTGGCGTGCTTAAAGCACGTTGGCATATACTTCATAACCCGGCACGCGCATGGGAACCGACAAGATTGGCAAACATTATGTACGCTTGTGTCATATTACACAATATGATACTCGAAGACGAATACCATGCTATTTGTGGTGGCGATGAAAACGGCCTTTTCACGGAAGATAACGAAACTCAAATCAGTGAGGAACAACGCGCGACAAATGTTAGAGAAGTCCAAAACCGGGCCACTCATAATAACCTTCGATCGGATTTGGTCGAACATATTTGGCTTATCCAAGTTCCCAACAATGACGACGAGTAGATTTTTAAATTTATTTTGTAATTTTTAATTTTTAATTTTTGAATGAATGATATGAATTTTTATTTTTATTATTTATCTTATTTTTATTTATTAAAAAATATATAAATATTTTTATTTTGTTAAATAATTAAATGTATAAATAAAAGAATTAAAAAAATGAGGTGGCAAGAGGGCTTGAGGGTAGCATTGGGGGTCTTTAGGGCTTGAGGGCTTAGCTGATGTGGCGCTGATGTGGCGCTTGAGGGCTTGAGGGCTTCTACGGAGCGCTGAGGATGGCCTAAGGCTAAACCGGCTTGGTGATATGGCTCGACCATCGGCTGGCTAGGGTGTTTTGTTCGTTTATCTTTTAATTATAAAATATTATAATAATATTTAGATATAAAATTTTATTGAGATTTTGATTAAAGTTATGATTTTTGTTACGAGTATAAATGTATAATGCTATTTTTTTAATTGATTGGGAGGTCATGAATTTTATCAAAAACTCATTTAATGTCATATCAAAAATTGACCCATTAAGTGTATTACACAAATAAAGGTTATATATATATATATACTTTTAAAGGTTTGAAGAGAATTTTTTTCCTTTTCGATAATCTTTGATTTTCGAGTCATCTTATGGGTACCGACTAATCTTTCAGATGACCACGAATGACCTAGAGTCATTGTAGATGAACCTTCTTGATCATAAGGTCTTAGATGAGTTTTTTTATTAAAGGGTTGGTTGTGTATTTTATGTTAAAGTTCTGGTTTTTTTCATGTTAAGTTGGATTTGTTCATTTGAATGTTTGGTGTTTTCTGCTCTAAAAGTTTGATCTTTTGCTATAAAGGTTTGAACAATTTTTACCATAGATTTATAACTATGAAGGTTTGATATTTTACTTTATAGTAGGGGTGTTCGTGGTGTGGTTTGGGGTCAAATCGCACTACATATGCGGTTTGAGCATTTTTACAACCACAAACTGCACAACAAAAAGTGGTGTGGTTTATGCGGTTTATCCCTATCGCACTTTTTGCATACAATCCAAATATTTCAAGTTTACAAATATATTAGAAAATCAACAATAAACGTATAAAGTTATAACCCAATTCCAAAAATTCTAAGTTTACAATCCAATTTCAAAAAACATATTGCATAATTAAAAGTAGTCTAAAAAGGTAAATTGTTTCAATACGATAAACAAATAAAGTGATGTCTCCATTTTTTTCTTCGATTTGATCCTTAAGCCCCGACTCACAATTGCCAATGCCCAATTGTTATTCAAGATCAACAACTTCATCGCCATCCGAAAAGCCATTTATAATATTAAAAAAAAACAAATAGTATGATGAAATTTCTTTAACAATAAGAATTAACAAGTAATTTTACGTGTATCACCACATCAATATGTTTCTGTATCTTCTAGTAATGAGCCCATATCTAATGCTAACTTTGAAGTCCTAACAAATTCTGGCAACATATCAAAGCTTGAACCATGGTAGGACTCAAAAAACTTCAGAAATAATCAAGTATCAAGTACCTGCCATCCAGTACTAAAAGATAACTCGGAAGCTACGGCTGAAACTTGAATGGCAAGAACATCATGAGCCATCATTGCCAAAATAAGATATTTAGATATAGATATTTCAACAATTCCAATATATCAAAACACTTATTTTTTCCTCCCCGTCATTCCATTCGGTAAAATATCTATAAAGCTCATTTTTCATGTTAAGGTCGATTTATTGATGTGAAAGTTTGGTGTTTCTTCTCTTAAAGTTTGAGGTTCTGCTATAAAGGTTTGACCGCTTTTTACTATGAAGGTTTAATGTCTTACTTTATAGTTCGTCATATAATAGATATTTATCAAACATATATAGTAGATGCATGATAACTTATTCGTTCAACAATCACCAACAATTGCTTAAAGATTAAGATATAAATTTAGGGTATGTCTGTTAACAACTTAATGAGTTAAATGATGCTTACAACTTATTTGGTAAGCTATACATGTATGATTGGTAGTGATTTAATGATATAGATAGTGACTTATTCAGTAAGCTTCTAGGAAAGAACTTTATGCAGAAAACTAACTTTCTTTCAAGTTTGTTGGCTACTCATGCTAACTAAAAAATGTGCTAATTTCATCTATGGAAAACCCCTCCCAAATAAAAACCTTCATAAACTATACAGATAGATGAATCCACAAAGACAACTTTATCCGTACAGAATTTAATGGAAATCCACAATAAGTTGATTTACTTTTTGAGTTTTATAAAATAAAAAACCTAACATCGTAAGTCATAAACCAGTTTATTGAAAAGTTACTTAAAATAAGTTATAACTTTTTTTATTTTTTTTCTGCATATATGTTCCTTAGTTTTTAAGCACATTTTACATTCTGAGATCTAATCAAGGGAGAGAATAAAGAAAGTGAATTGAACATCAATGGAAAAACGCATGAAAAGGTTTACCAATATATAGTTGGTTTCCGGTAAAAATAATAGTTATCGTGAGAAGGGATGTCCATTCTTGGATCAATTTTAACTGAATTTCAGTTGAAAATACTCTTCTAAGCTAATTCATGAGAAGGTCAATCTCAAGGTTTTTGATGCCCTATGGGAAAATGCTAAAAAAACTATACCTATTTTTTAGCCAAATGAAACAACAAAACATATGATTTTTTGAAAGGGTTTGGAACCTAGACACCAAGGTGGCACATCCCCATGCCGATTTTTATTAATTATTGTTATACGTATGCAGTTTATGCTCCAACTGTAGTGATGCAGTTATGTACATTTAGAATTTCAACTGATTATCAATCGTCAAATACCCCTTAACCTAGTAACCTACACAACCACATAACTTTACAATAATCAATTAGATTTTTGATTATATCTCTTAACTTGAAGATTCTTGGGTTTTGGATGAGAAACATCTATTTGGCATTTTGATGCTTATATTAGTTTTATTTGTGAAACAAAGGATGATGCTTATTCTTTTATAAAATACCCACATTTTAAGGTTTTGACCTAACCTTGGGTTTTGGCTTAATGAAGATGGTTTTGGCTTAATGGAGGTAGTTTTGACTTAATATTGGGATTTTGACTTAAAATGAGTTAAGTTACACATATTGATGCATATATGGATTTAGTTTATGTTCTCTTTCACGACGACCCTTAGAATACTTAGTGAAAATTGCATTTAACATTTGTATGTATTAGTGTTTTGCCATCAGCGATAAACATACTGAGTTTGTTCAGTATCGCTGATAGCTTCTAATATAATAGTGTTAGACGTAATCCCTGAAGACAAGCCTCATGACCAAAGAGTTCATCGCTGGCATCGAAGACAAAGCTAATGAACGAGAACAAGTCTACTCATGATCTGAAGCGACCATTAGTGAAACCAAGACAAGTCTACACACGCGCGACAATTCGAGAACAAGGCTTCAGTGATAGCTAACTTACATCGGGCCTCATTGATGAAAGTACCTATCAGTGATCGCTGATCATGAAGCTTGTGCTTCAAGAATTGTTTGTCTTATCGTCTTGCACAAAGGTATGAATGTACAGAAGAAAGTTTGTTTTTGTCCATAATCGTACAACCACTCTGCCACCTACATTGTTCACCATGCGGCCAAAAGCATGTCTTTGATAAAAGTCAGAAGCATGTGCCCAATGAAAAGCTGACACGTGTAAAGTGCTCCTGCCATGCATGGGGTATAAATAGGAGCAACATCCTTCATTTTGAAGGATCTCCTGACTTCTTGGTGCAAGTAGAAAAACTTCTATATTTCTGCTGATTATGTCTTTCTGTTTTCTAAGTGCAAGAACCTTAGTGTTTCTCAAGTTTGTTTAGATTAATTTTTACTTAATCTTATTCCGCAACAAACTGTAAATTGTGTTTTGATTTATCAATAAACAATTTAGAAAAGTAAATTTTGTGTTTGTATTCAACCCCCCACCTTCTACAAACTTTCACCCTTGTAGAAGCCCTTTCGGGACCAACATGTTACTTGAAAACTTATACACAAAGAATTATGTGTTTATGTGACTAGTATTGGTGGTCGTGGTCTTACCATGTGAAAATACTTGTCTATCATAATGGTTGGACCATGAAACCCTTTTATGAATACTATATACATCTTACTTGAAATAGCTTTGTATATTGATGCATTATAATTTGGATGAACCATCAGTAGACACTGGGAGGATATAGTCTTGGGTGCCACCATGGAGGTATGTGCCTAGACCTCCGCCATTCAGGGTAATGCCTTGGAGGTAGTCCCCAATGTGTCAGGCTTTGTAACTTTTACTCGTGGGAGTAGATGCTAAGGTGTATTAACTCTTGAGGTGAAACTTAATTTGGTATTTTGGGTCTCCCCCATTGATTCCATTTGTTGAACCATCTTCTACATGTTTACCATATCATGTCCTTATATGATAATTTATATTTTGTTCAACTCACTGGCCTTTTTGGCCGAACACTTGCTTGGTGTCGACGTGTATCTCAGGTTCTAGCGGCACCGTCTCTAAGAAAGCTTAGATGGGTTAGTGTGAGTGTGGGGAAAGCTTTGGAAGATCTTTCTTGGAGTAGAGATGTCACCCTTTTGGTAATTTTGTTTCTACTTAGAAATTTGATTAGTTGGTTGTCGTTTGTTTCCTTTAAATTACGAACTTGTAATTAAACATGTGTTTGTTAATTCCCAATTTTTGGGGACGCTCATGCTATGGATATATATATACCACATTTTTGTTTTATGCAAGTTTTTGTTTACCCCTATTTTTAGGTTGTTACACAATCCATCTTGCTAGTGCATCTAATGAGCCTATTACAATCTCGCATGCTATTAATTCGTTCATTGGCAAAAAGCCATGCAAGTCAAGTATGATGCACTTATTCACAAATATACTTGGGATCTTGTTCCCTCCCCTCCCTCTTAAAATCGTGTCGGTTGTTAATGGGCATTTTAAACAAAATATAACCTTGATTGCACAATAGAACACTATAACGCACGTCAAGTGGCTAAAGGTTTTCATCAACATCCTGATCTAGATTATAATGAAAACCATCAGAGTCATTCTTTCTTTAGTTGTCACTTCAGGTTGGTCTCTCCGCCAACTTGACATCAATAACGCATTTATCCAAGGTACACTTATGGAAGTTGTGTAGATGACCTAACCTCCTGAATTCATTGACAAAATCCCAC
The DNA here is from genome assembly GCA_033807775.1 of Saussurea involucrata. NCBI lineage: Eukaryota > Viridiplantae > Streptophyta > Magnoliopsida > Asterales > Asteraceae > Saussurea > Saussurea involucrata. The sequence continues at coordinate 18,495 of JAWVWS010000612.1, forward strand.
CCCGCAATCATTTTTGGGAGCTCTATAAAGCTCTATACAAATTGAAACAAGCCTATCTACTCACTCTTAATTTTGTCATTGCGATATTCGTTTCTTCTTCTTTCATTCTTCTCTAGAATAATCATGTCATATATCTCCTTTACTATGTGGATGATATCATTGTCACCAATTCCAGCAGAAACCTCATTGACACATTTATATCTCAACTCTCCGCCCCGATTATCTATTTAAGACCTTGGCAACCTGCCCTATTTCCTAGGTGTTGAATTCATTCCTCACCCTCGAGGTCTTCTTCCCTAGACAACAAAAAATACACTCTTGATATTCTAAAAAAGCTCATATTGAATAAGTCAGACCAACACCAACCCCTATGATTACATCTTCACCCGTCTCTCTTAACTTTGGTCACCTTTTGCCAACCCAATTAAATATTGGTCCCTTGTTGGAAGCTTTCAATATTTATCACTAACTTGTCCTGATGTTGCTTTTAGGTAAACAGGTTGTTACAATACATGCATTGTCCCACTGATGAACACATGGTGACTCTTAAACGTATCCTATGATATCTAGCAGGTACAATCTATAAAGGAATCTTGATCCATAGTAATTCACCTTCACGACTTCATGCATTTTCTATTGCTGATTGAGCAAGAGACAAGGATAATTACATTTGGACTACTGGATATATTGTCTACCTTGGTCGCATTCTAATCTAGTGGATTCCAATAAGCAACGAACTATTGCCCGCTCATATACCGAAGCAAATTATGGCATTATTGCATCGACCACAACTGAAGTTCTTTGGGTTCTTAATCTGCTCACTGAATTCGGCCACCAATCCATAGTTCAACCATCCATTTTTTGTAATAACAAAGGTGCCACATTTGTCACGGATAATCAAAAATTTCATTGTAAATGATGCACCTATGCCTAGACTACCACTTTGTTGATGAAAGTGTTCAAAATGGGACTCTTCGATGTCCCACAATTCAAGTAAAGATCAGCTTGTTGATGCACTTACGAAACCACTTCCTCGCACCGCTTTTCAGAATCTCATATCCAAGACTGGCTTTCATCTTCGACCGTCAATCTTGCGTGCAGAGGGTGGGGTGGGGGGTGGGGAGGGGGAGGGGGAATGATAAAGATAACGATTGTGATCATGATATACCATATCATATCACTTGATTTATGCTCCCATATCACATCCCTTGATCTATACCTCCATATCACATCTTAATCTATGCCTCAATATCTCGTGATTTGATTCTTGTAATTACTTTAGTGTTCATCTAAAGTATTTGTTTTCATTTCTTTGAAAGTATAAATACATGTTAACGATGTTGTAATAGACAAGCTCTTTTCCATCAGTTTCTACAGCTATAACGCGCCATAACGAGTTATTTATATCCATAAACTACTTATAGAACCAAATATTTATTACACCAGATAGAAAGTTAAAATTGATTTGTATGGTTTGTAGTCCAAATCTCCTATATGTTTATATATATATTAGACTGTATGGACCAAAGTATAATTAGTATAATGTAAAGGGCACTCTATGTAATTAGTATCTCTATATATAGAGATCACTTGTCATCTATTATATTCATTCAATATACAAAACCTCCTTCTTTTGATTTGGTATTAGAGACAAGTTACCCAAACCCTAATCACCTACCGTCGATCACCATCATAACCAACAGAACCCTAATCACCCATTGTCGCCTACCATCGACGCCCTCTACATGACTACATCCCTCATTCTTTGTTGATCCTTTTCTTTACACCATGGCTCTCATCGCCTCTTTCACAACAGCTGAGAAACAATCTCACAACTCACATAAGTTTTCTTTTACCCTAACCCCTACAAACTATGGTTCTTTGAAAACAATGGTTCCACCTTTTCTTGTCACAAACAACCTATTCGGATACATCGATGGAACAATACCCTGTCCATCCAAACATCTACCATCTACCACAACCTTCACCGATCCAAAGACCACCACTAATCCAACAGACAACCATAATTATCCGATCTGGATTTCTAATGATGCTCACCTTCGCATGTTAATCATCTCCACCATCTCTGAAGCCTCTTTTCAATATGTCGAGGGTGAAACCTCTCGTGATCTGTGTCTTGCCCTAGAATGAGCCTATGCCCCTCACACAAACTCCAGGGAATACACTCTAAAAACACAACTCCTCAAGATTCAGATGAAAGGTGATGAAACTACTGAATCCTATCTCAATCGTGCATAGGAATATGCCGATGCTCTAACAGCTATTGGCGAAACAATCAAAGACAAGGATCTCGTTATGCTTGTCGTTTCTAGTCTTCGTGAAGAATACAATGGTCTCAAATCCACCATCAATGCACAACAATTTCCGACGGCTTTCACTGAACTTCATGCCCTTCTTAGTAATCATGACTACATTATTGGGAAAACTCGTGTCTCCGGTCAACCTGTCTCTCAGGTCTTTACAAGCTGCAACTAGTAATTATCGTGACTCTATCGGCTCCTTACCATCAGCACCAACTAGTTTGTTACAACCTTATGCCTCTCATCAACAACTTGCGACTCAGATCAGTTCCATTGCATCCACTTTTGGTTATCAATTGATGTCTGCTACAACTTCAGGCCCTCAAGATTTCTATGGTTCGCAATAGCCCAAAACCTACAATCGTGGTAATCGTCGTCGTGGAGGTTCTCGTGGCAACAACCGAGGACGTGGCGATGGTCGACAGTTTAACTGGGCATCCAATCAAAACACAATATATGGAACGTGTAACCACTGTGGTATTGGGCACCTTCCATCATAGTTTCCTAATCGTGACCCATCTACTATTTGCCCTCGAAAGACAGCTAACTTTGCCAACAACCATGCCTCATCATCTGTTGCATCAACTTCATGGTTTTCTGACACAGGAGCAAACAGTCATGTTACGCCAGATTTAGCAAGCATGAATAACTCAGACACGTACAATGGTAATGACGCTCTCCATGTTGGTAATGGTAAGGGACTTCCTATACTTCATATTGGCTCTTCAACTATCTACTCACCACATAAAACATTATGTCTGTCTAATATTCTTCACGTCCTAGAAATCACCAAAAATCTTCTCTCTGTTCAGAAATTGTGTTCCGATAACAATGTTTTCTTTAAATTTCACTTCACTATTTATGATGTGAAGGATAAGTCTACACAGAATACCCTGCTCACGGGCCCCAGTAAAAATCTTCTATATTCTGTCGTCTACCAAAATTCAAGTCTATCCCTAAAATCGCCTTTGCTGCTATTCTTGCATCCTCTACCATTTGGCATAGGCGACTCGGTCATCCACATCAGCGTCTTTTTCAATTTGTGCTTTCTAGATTTTCTATTCCTGTTACGAATAAGTCATTACCTTTTTGTACATCTTGCCAAATGGGCAAATCATCAAAACACTCTTTACATGTTTCTTCCTTTCGAAATTTGAAGTAATAAAATTTTAGATTTGATTTATTGTGATGTTTGGGGTCTTGCACCTGTTCTATCTTTTGAAGTTCATCGTGATTTTATGTTATGTGTTGATCATCATTCTCATTATATGTGGATCTATCCTTTGGCTCAAAAATTGGATGTCTACAACACCTGCAAAAGTTTTCTTACCATGGTCGAAAGACAATTCACTACACAGGTCAAAAACGTCCAAACTAACTGGGGTGGTGAATTCCACAATCTATCTTCCTTCTTCTCATATCTTGAGATTATTCATCGTCGTTCTTGCCCTCACACCAGTGAGCAAAATGGTTTTGTAGAACGACGCAATCGACATGTTGTCGAAACTGGTCCCACCTTGCTTGCTCAATCCAATGTCCCTCAACGTTTCTGGCATTACGCTTTTGATACCGCTTTATACCTAATCAATCGCATGCCTTTGCGAATTTCCATAAATAAATCACCGTTCGAACACCTTTTCAACAAATATCCTGATTAATCCTTTCTCCAGGTCTTCGGTTGTCAATGTTTTCGTCACCTTCGACCGTACAACCATCACAAAATGGATTTTCAGTCGACTCCTTGCGTCTTTCTAGGCTATAACTCTTCTCATCATGGCTATCGTTGCTTTGACCCCTTCACCGAGCGCCTATACATTACTTATCATGTTCGCTTCAATGAAGACCACTTCCTTTTTACTCCCCCTTCGGTTCCTCCTTCCTCACCAACATCATCTTGTCCATAAACCTCCTCGGTATCACCTCACGTGGAATCCGACAACAATACATCCGTCGTTCCATCTCCTACCATACCTGATCAACCTAGTATCTCGCCTACCTCTAGTTTCTCTCCTGCACCCACTTCCTCCTCACACTCTGATCCAAATACAAGTGGATCACCTTCGTCACCTTCACCACCTCCACCGCCACCGCCACCGCCACCGCCTCCGCCTCCACCACCGTCTTTGCGACAATGTTCTTCTAATCTCCGGCCCAACCCCAAATAATGGGTTACTTTCAGTCCCTCAGCCAATCATGCCACCGCTTCCACTCTACCTACTGAACCACTCTCGTTTACCATTGTGTGAATTTAAATAACAATGGATTTAGCAATGGATCTTGTATAGAATGAGAGAAAGATACAAGAATATGAATGAGATTCACTTTCTCTCTCTAGACTCTCTCTCTAGAGTCATCTCTCTACACAAGCTCTCTAGTTACAATGTGATATGTCCACCTACCACTCCCTTACAACTCACTATTTATATGGTTGACTTTCATTAGACATTACATTGACTTTGACCACTCACTTACAATTACAAGACCTTTGACTAATACTTTGACTCACATTAAATCTTGAATACATTTTGGCACTAACAATCTCCCCTATGGATTCAAGATTTATAAAATTTATGACAGCAGTCTTCAGCTCTTTAATCTTCAGACCTTCACCCTTTTCAGTTTTTTGAAATATCTCAGACGAATCTTGAAATAAGCTTTATCTTTAAAAATCCACTTTGACTGCTTTAGTCTTCATTTGGCAGTTTAGAAACAGATAGTCATCAAGTCTTGAAACATAATCTTCAAATCATCGTATGGTTGATCAAAGTCTTCAAAACAAAATCTTCATATTTATGTATCACTGCCCCTTGCAGCTTTGAACTTTGAGAAATTTCTTCAGTCTTCGATCATGAACTGGTTTTGAGCTTTAACGGACTTTGAGCTCTTAGAACATTCTTGTTTGATCTTTAAGTATGAACTGTCTTTATCTCTTCAAAATATTCTTAATGAGCTTTGACTTTGTATCTTCAAACATCTCATCATTTTGAACTTCTTGAATTGCCTTTCTTTGACTTTGGCAAATAGCTCCTTTTCAGTCAGAAATTGAAATCTTCAAGCTATCTCCCCCTTTTTGATGATTGTGAGCATCATGATCATCAAAACTCTTTTCAGTTTCAGCATTCTCTTTGAGTACCAGAAACAAACTCCTCCTATTGATATTTTTAACCATCAATTCCAAAAATATGTATCCAAATATTTTCAAATTCAGATATTATGAAAGTTGTAACCCTGAATCAACGAATGAAACACTTAAAATGCTTGTAAGTTGCACAAAGCCACTTAGTACAACGGATGTACTCTGGAAAGGTGCTTTTTGATGTTCACTCCTTCATGGATTCCATTCAATCATCGAAAAACACAATGGAAATTCTATGAACGTTATGACAAGAAAACATATTCCTTGTGTGTATGTGCAAGTGTAGAAATGATTGAAGCAACGTATGCTTGATTAGGTAGGCTGAAATTTTGTAAATTGTTGAGACATCAACAAGTTTTCCATGGACTGAATGTGCATGATTGAAGTGCTAAGGTGGGGCAAACTTTCTTCTTTTTCAATATCTAAACCTTCCGAATGAAGATTAGATAGATTATATGTTGCGCCCCCAAGAAAAATTGAAACATTTCTTTGTTGAGAAAGAAATGAGTAGCTGGTGGGGTTAAAGCAAGAGTTGGCACGGGCTCAGTGCATGTTTCAACGATGGTCACCAAAGAATATGAACTAATCAGTAATCTGGTCGCCCGGCTCAGAAAGTGGTTGGTGCAGAGTTCTCTTATTCTTTTAACTTCGTTCCACACCCTCTTTCTGTTTTTAATTCGCTCACTTCTAACCAAACTCTCATTTACATTTTACCTCAGCACAATGAGATTACTCAGCCATATGAGTTATCTCCCCCACTCTTTGATGTAGTCCCTTCACCCCTTAATCACTCAAGGATAACTTCTTGGGTAAGAAACACTGGTTAACGTGAATGTGTAGAAATTCTTTATGCTCTCACACTGATTCCCATGAAATGTTGTCCTAAAAGAATTGTGTTGTTCAACAGTTTAGCTTGAACAAATATGAATCAGTAATTAAATGACATTGTAATCAGAATGTATACTCCTCATTAATATCATGAAATATTTGAGCATTTGAACAATGAAGATTTCCAACAACAAGAATATTGAAAGAATGAAATGAATTCG
>JAWVWS010000613.1:0-25000 GCA_033807775.1 Saussurea involucrata
AACCATTTCATGCAAGATCTTCTAGGAACTCCATGGTGTGTGTGTTTGCTCCTTGAAAGCCGAGAGGTGGTGGTAAACCACCACAAAAAACCGAGAGCACCAAGAGCATCTCCAAATGGTCTTCATTCTTCAAACTTGTTACATTTTTATATAAATAAACTAATCTAACATTAATCTATCATATCAGGGTCGTTCCAATCTTTTTAGAGGCCCTGTTCCACTTATGCCAAAACTATTGATCGATAATTAAGCGAATAATAAAAAAACAAACTTTAAAAGTGCATATCATATATTATATTAAAAGTCTTACAAATTAAAACAATTTTTTCTTAAAATGTAAAGTAACATATGAAATGCATTTAAATAACATAATTCTTCTAACGTTTTTCGAAACAAAATCTTCAATTTCTTGGATCAAATATATCAACATTATAAGTAGTTTTATCATTAGTAGCATCATTTTCATTAACATTATTAGCATTTTCATCCAAACTAACAGATGCATCAACATCATCATCATTGACATTTTCATCTAAATTCTGACTTTTTTGGGACTGGATTAACTCTTCTACTCCTTTTTTTCTTTTTACGCTTTTTGACATCGAGAATCATGTTTTCTAACTCTAGAAGACATGATTAAAAAAAATTAAAACAGCAAAATTATTATTAAACTACAATAATAATATTAAGAAAGAATACACCTTATGAGTTTTGACTTCTCCAGTTCTCCTCCTGTTCAGAATGTTCTCCAATTCAAGTATACAACCTCCAATTCGACATACATCAGCCAAGAAATCGACTATTAGACACTGATTAACTGAAAGAAATTGATTGAAGCGTAGAAACAAATCGAAGTTAACATAAATCGAGTTGTTGAAATTAACAGAAAGAGATCGATTATTAGTTATACCTGATTTTGTAGCCGTTTCTGGTGAAATCAGAAGAAATAACCGTTGTTGTTGTTTCCATCGAAAGGGTCGGGAATCGAAGGGTCTTGTTGTTGCCGTTGCCATCGGAAAACAAGAATAAATCGATTCATAATCAATTAGTAGTTGAGAGATGAGAGCCTATTGCCGAGAAGTAGGGATGGGATAGAATTGAATTTTGATTCGTCGTAATGTGCGGCATTGAGGCTGTGGAGATGATACCACCGATTAAAATTCAATTCTATATAATATATTAATGATTTATTTTGGGGGTTTGGGCTTCAAATTCAATCTTCATCTGGGCTTAGTAATTAACATATAAAATGATATATATATATATATATATATATATAGAGGAATGATATTTTGAAACCCTCCAAAAGGTTGAAACTTGTGAAACCCTCATCTTAACCGTTGGTCTAATCTTAACAATATTTAATTTTTTATTTTCTTTTATTAACCCGGAAGGGTATTTATGTCATTTTAATTTTCCAGATTTTAATTAATTATTTATTGTTAAATAGTTTACAAAATCATCTCCTACAATTAAGGTTAGTGGATCATGATCAAATTTGCAAATCGGTTTCCTAAAATTGAAAATGATTTTGTTTTATTAATTAAATAAGTTTTATATTTTGAATTTATCAAGAACAATATCATCGTTTCCAATCACATACGGTTTTCATCAGTTGTTTCTTCAACCCTAATCGAACTGAAGATGGAGGATTTCGAGAATGGTGAAACCATGTTATCTCAATCTGATGGATTGAAGAAATCGAAGGCGATACAAGTAGTGAATAATGGCGAGGATGATCACTGTGAAGAAGAAGATGAATATGTACAGTCTCTGTGTGAAATTCCCGAACTGACGAACAAGGAGGGTTTAACGTATGATTCACTGACTGGATTTTTGGATCATATTGATGATGATTTGGTGATGAATGATAACGACAATGAACAAAAAGACGCAGATGTCAAAATTGGTAGGCAGTTTGTGTATTTATTTTTGCCAGAATTACCTGTAGGGATGGGTGATTATTTTGAGTTTTTGTAATTTTATGTAACTTTTAGTTTTTGGGTTATCGACTGAATTGGTGTAAGGTTTTTAATATTTTATTTAGTTTAAAGAATTGTTTTTTGATATTATGTTGTCTATCTTAATTGTTCTTCTTCACGTAATTAATCATGCAATATATAGGTAATCGTTTCATTGTAAAGTGCATTTAATTTTTTTCATGACCATTCTGTTTGTTTTCATTATTTTTGCATTGTTACCAATGCAAATACATCGGACAAAGAAGCAGAAGAATTGAAGAAATGCAATGAAATAGAAATCATCAATAATGTCGCAGTTAACCATGTTGACGATGAAGATCAGTCATTGTGTTCACTTATAGGCACGAACAAAAACAGAGTTCTTGTTTTTGATTCTTTAAGTGGATGTTTTAATCCTGTGGCAGAGGGTGATTCTTGCATTGATGATTCGGCAATAACTGAACACGAATCGGAAAAAAATGTTGAAGATTTCAATTTAGGTAGACGTTATTAATTTTGGTTTTGTCTTGTATTTTGATTCTAACAGTCTTGTTGTTATCAATGATTTAATTTATATGTAACCGCTTGGCAAAAGTTAATGAGCAACGTTATCGTTTTGTTGTAAGCAATTTATTAGGGGGTGTCTTTGATTAATTTTTATGATGAGTGAGGAATTGATTTGGGTATTTAACACTTCAAACTAGGAAATCATATATATAATGATCAATCTATATAATTTGGTTAAAGTTTAAGGTTACCAACTTTCAAGATACACACAAAATATAAAATACCAATCAGGAATAGTTTAAAGACCCAAAAAACTTTCATAGCATAATGATATTGTCTTCCTAAAAATTTGAAATCAAAAGCATCCTAAATGTTCAAATACTGAAAAAACCATATAAAGAAACCCAGTTTAGAGGGTACACCATCTAGTCCCTTTTCCTTTATCAGCACTGTTCATATCTTCTATCCCATGCACTGGGGGCATCCGGCTTCTTCTTGTAGCACTACGTGTGCGGCGGGATGAACTTTCAATTTCAATCACATATTGCATCGCAAAATCGTCATCATCTGTACTTGGAACTACAAAACACAAAAGTCGGAACATTTTAGTATGTGGCTAATCACTTCCAGTTTGCTGTTTTAATTGTTGTTATGCATACCTTTTTCTTCTTTTCTTTCAATGGCATCATTATTCACTTTCGAATCATGAAAACCATAAAACAATGTTAATCATAAGCCTACTGGATGGAACAAAAAATAATAATATTACATTGCTCAGAGTACATAATATTCTGTAACTTTGCACTCAACGGACCGGACCGTTGGTTTGATTCGCTTTTGGTTGAGTTGCGCATAACATAAGTTCTTTGTAATGTCTGAATAATTTATTAATGTGAATATGATAATGTAGTATACGTATAGTACCTGTTTCTTCAATATTGATGGTGTCCTTTTTTATATTCAGATCCTTCAACAGCAATTCCAATCCAGATCACCTCATAATTTTAAGTTTTTATTCAATGTATTCAGTCTAAGTATTTATAATCATAAAAATAACTCCAGTCATGAATTGTTATTCATATGATTGCATATTCAACATATTAATCTCAAATAGAAGCAACATATTAATCTCAAATAGATTAATAACATTTAAAAGTTTCTAGTTAGGCCATCAGTACCCCATCCCTCTATCTTTCAAAGATTCCAGCGCCACATCAGCTTTTCTCAATCCCTCACTCAATCCCTAAACACCCTTACCCCATTCCCTCAAACCCTTTTGCCACCTCATTTATTTTTATTCTTTTATTTATACATTTAATTATTTAACAAAATAAAAATATTTATATATTTTTTAATAAATAAAAATAAGATAAATAATAAAAATAAAAATTCATACCATTCATTAAAAATAAAAATTACAAAATACAAAACACTACCGATTATGAAATTTTTGAATTTGCTCTTTTCTCGCTAAAGTAACCCTCAAAGCGTTTCCCGTAAGGTGATCATGTGGGGTCATGAAAAACTCGAAGTCTTTCTCAAATCGGTTTCCGGAACAATGTCGTCGTCGAGATTGATTGCGGGTGAAGGAAGATTGTAGTTGGCCGGAGTAAAACCTTGTTCAATCAAACCGGGACGTGTAAATTGGTAAGGAAATTGTTGGTGAAATTGTTGGGGAAATTGTTGCGGATATTGTGGCGGATTTTGTTGCGACCATTGTGGCGGAATTTGTTGCGACCATTGCGGACGATAACCTTGTTGTGTAAACGCTTGGAAACCAAGCTCTTGATCTTCTTGCGATTGTGGTGTATTCGGTCGGTTACGACGGGATGTAGGTGTTCTGTTTGGATTCATGATGAGAGAGGTGTGAAAAATAAGAGGTTGAGAGAATTTGAGAGAGTTTGAGAGGTATGAAAAATAAGAGGTTGAGAGAATTTGAGAGAGTTTGAGAGGTGTGAAAAATAAGAGGTTGAGGGTTAAATATATAGTGGATTAAATTGAGAAAAAAAATTATTTATTTTTGTTTAAAAAGAGCCGTTCAACGGCATTATTTTTAAAAATTAAATAATTTTTTTTTTAATAAACCTTCGGGATGAATCGGGATCCCATCCCCGGAATCCATCCCGCCCCGCTGTGCCCGCAAGGCCCGTAGCCCACCCCCGCTGAGCCCGAAGGCATCCCGAAGGCATCCCGAGCCCGGGTACGAATGGCCTTACCTAGTTAAAAATCGGTGGTTTAGGGAAAAACCCTAAAATTAAAAAGTTTTTCATTACCTTTTTCATCACTCGCATTTTCAATCGGCGTTGGATGTGTCTCTAATTTTGCCGAAGGTATTTTGATTTATGTTTCCTTCGTCGCCTGTTCAACCTGTATATCATTTTCTGATGCTGTCCATACATAATTTCCTGTGATTGGTTGACGTTGTCAACAAGTTCAACAGAACAGGGGTTTCGTCTTTGACTTCTGTGTTTTCACTTCCGTCATGAATGTCGATCATGATTGGATCATCCAGTCTGTTCTTGAACCGGGAAAAGGAATACTTCAACATGATTCTTTTGCTTCTGTTACGAACTGTGCAAAGTAGAAAAAGTGGTTACTGACTAATAAGCAAGAAAGGGTTTGCATAAATCGATTGTTTTCAAGCAAACATCTTGGTTGATCGTCCATATCTTCTCCAAAATTGAAAACTGTTTCCGGAGGGATGTCACAGAAACTGAATCGAAGTTATTGCGAGTTTCACGGGATTTGCTTCTGGAAATAGTTTGATCAGAAAAATAAAAAACGAAATGCGTATTTTGTGTTTTACCAATCTACCCTTGACCGTCTTAGTTTCTGATTAAAAAATAATTATTTATTCTAATTAATAAATTAGTTTGGTTGACTTGATCTCATCCGTAGGATTTTAAATCTAGGGCCATAAAGTGGGTTTCAAGGGTTTCAACCTTTGAGAGGGTTTCAAATTAGGGGACCCCTATCTATCTATATATATATATATATATAGAGAGAGAGGAAAGTTCAAATGAAAACTCAAATTCAATTGTAAACATGGGGACAAATCTCGTCCATTGATCGCAGCCATATTTAAGCCATTCCTAAAATTCAGCTTTAGGGGTATTTTCGTCAAATTAGAATGAGCGCATCCTTTATTGACTTTTTATTTTCTTTTTTAATTAAAAAACTTTTACCCCCTTAAATTTTAAAATAAATTATCTCAAAAATTACTAACATTTTAATCAAACAAATTACATCAAAAAAACGAGAATTTCGTGCTCTTCGATATGACATCCATCATGATATAGTTTTTTTTCTCGTTTTAACCGTTTTACGAGAAATCGTGTATATGTGTTATATTCAGAGTGAATAAAGGTACATTTATTCAGTTTTGAATATTTACCTTTATTCAGTCTGAATATATAGAGTTATTCAGACTGAATAAAGGTACAAAATTTAAACATTTATTCGTTTTGAATATCTACCTTTATTCAGTCTGAATATAACACATATTCAGACTGAATATAACACATATTCAGACTGAATATAACACATATTCAGTCTGAATATAACACATATTCAGACTGAATATAACACATATTCAGACTGAATATAACACATATTCAGACTGATGTATTTATATGTGTTCTTCAGTTTTTCGTTTTTTGAGGTTTTTCTTTGAACCTCCCTCTCTCTCTCTCTATATATATATATATATATTGTGCGTTTCAATTGTAAACCAAACAATTCTAACAAACTATACAAACCACTATATATATATATATAAAAGATTATGAACTTAGGAATAAATTAAAACTCAAACGGGAATCATTTTAGCATGCCCCTCTGCAAGTGATCTATTATGATCATTCAAGTAACCAAGATCTCGTATTTGATTTCGTTTATTATGTTCCATTAAATGTTAACTGTGCAAGTATGATGTTTGTCAATGGGGTACACCTTTTAATGGAGGAGAATACTGGATGATGAGCAGCAGAATGTATATGGATCAGAAGCCTCGATGATGGGTAGTTTAGGAGGACCTTTTGAATAATTACACCATTTTTGTTTATTCAAACCTCATTTTCATGCTTACCTTTCTTTGATATAAATACATCAGTTTGAATATGTGTTATATTCAGTTTGAATATGTGTTATATTCAGTCTGAATATAACATATATACACGATTTCACTTAAAAAACGGTTAAATCGAAAAAAAACTATATCATGATGGATGTCATATCGAAGAGCACGAAATTCTCGTTTTTTTGATGTAATTTGTTTGATTAAAATGTTAGTAGCTTTTGAGATAATTTATTTTAAAATTTAAGGGGGTAAAAGTTTTTTAATTAAAAAAGAAAATAAAAAGTCAACAAAAGAGGGCTGATTCCAATTTTACCCATGCGCGCTAAAAATTCACTAAGTCATGGACATAGTTTTCAAGTTATTTACAAAATTGCTACCGTGTTTTTTATTCATTGATCTGATCTCCGATTTTTTAATCAAGGGCTGTGGTTTGTCCTCACGTTTACAACTGAAATTTGGTTTTTATTTGAACCCATCCCTATATATATATATATATATATATATATATATATATAATAAGATAGATGAAGGTTCAAACGAGGAGCGCACCAAAACGTGAGAACGTGAGGAGCAATTGACAGTTATGAATCACATGTGATTGGCAGTTGTGGATCACATGTGATTCACAACTGATCTGGAGGAGCAATTGACAGTTATGAATCACATATGATTAACAGTTGTGAATCATTAATGATCCGCGACTTGCCACCTCGCGCCACATCTTGCGCGAATTTTCGATTTGTTCCGATTTTTTAGCAGTTGTTGATCACATGTGATCAGAAGCATGGGAGTGCTCCTCACGTTCTCTTAAATTGATGCGCTCCTCGTTTGAACCCGCCTCTAATAAGATAGTGTATAAAATATGGGCCCCCTCCAATTTGGAGGCCCTATGCCATATAACAGAACAGAACTACCCTTGGCACGGGCCTGTATCATATACAAAAATTAACAAAATAAAAGAATGCATATTTACTATTACATACTTTATGAATAAATAAATGTTACAACCATTTGAATAAACAACACAACCATCATCACAAGGGGTCATTGGCTTGTTTATACACATCATTTACATACAACAAAATAAATAAAACACTTTGTTTTTCTAAGGCAACTTTTATGACCCAAAAATGCATGTAAATTTTGGTCATATAAAATAACAATTATAAACTTTTAAAGTTGCCAAAGATGCCATGCATGAACTCTTCATGCAAGATGAAAATCACCCATGGCATCCAAAAACCAAGTTTTTCATATAAACATATAATCTTAACATGCATGCAAAAGTGGCTCTGATACCACTTGTTGGGTCTTGTTCAAAACACGATTTAAAAAATCAGAACATTTTGCAATGGAAGCTTAAAATTTTGAACAACATTAAAACCATTTTAACACCCACCAAGGATCCATTTGCATGAACATGAAAGATTAAAAAAACATAGGGGGTTTCTAGAAAATACAACATTTGTAGTCCTTTGAAAATCCTTCTAGAAATCGGAGATGGAGATGGAAATGGAAAGAACTCAACCGAGAGCTCATCTAGAGAAGTCCACCAACAAGCTCCAACACTAATGTATGCTAGTACGAACTCTTGCTTAGGAAACCTCTTAAGCTTGAAGCCAAAAAAATTCGATTTTTGCTTCAAGAGAGGAAGAAAACTTTTCTTCTTCTCACTAACTCCTTAGAGAGAATTCCTAGAGTGTGTGTACGTGTGTGTTTTGTTCAAGTACAAGTCAGTAAGAAAGATGAATGCCTTTCTTATTAAAATAAAAGTCTTACATGCAAAACACAATCATGAGCCTTGAACTTTTCAAGTACATGCATTGGACCAACACTCCTCATGGGTCCCACATGTTTTCTTTCAACTTTTATATAAAAGATATGGATTTTGTTTTATAAATTCATACCATATAAATTTTATTTATTTAACTTAACCTTTAATTAAATAAATAAGTCATATAGAACTAATTAAATCATTTAACCTTTAAATGATATAATTATCACACACAAATTAATTCATACTATATGAATTAAGATATTATTTTCAATAAAATAATAAATACAAGAGTTATGATATTTTAACATGAATCAAATTCAACTAGTTAAAATAATCAATATGGTGTCTACTTGTTATGGGTGTGACCCTATAGGGTCATATGTTATTGGCAATATCATTTTATGATCATTCTTGAGCATATAGAACCCAACAACATTTGCAACCAAAAATGTGAAAGTACTTCACATTTGGCCTTTTGTTGTTGATCAGCTCATAAGCGGTCTTCTTGAATCTTTTAACAATGACAGCCCTATTTGGGGTAAAACAGGTTGTTGAGACTGCTTCTGCCCAGAAGTTTATGGGAAGATCAGATCCTGCTAGCATGGTTCTGGAAGCTTCCACCAGAGTTCTGTTCTTTCTCTCAACGACACCATTCTGTTGAGGAGTTCTCGCAGCAGAGAAGTTTTGGGAGATTCCTTCCTCTGTTAGATAGGAATCAATTTTTGCATTTTTGAACTCAGTCCCATTATCACTTCTCAGCTTTTGGATTTTCAGACCTAGCAGAACCTGTATTCTCTTCAACAGATTTATCAGAATTTCTGGGACATCAGATTTTACTCTGATGAACTCAACTCAATTATATCTAGAATATTCATCTATAAGAACAAGAATATACTTTCTGCCAGATAGACTTTGCACAGAGATTGGACCATAGAGATCCACGTGAAGCATATGCAAAGGTCTAGGACAATTGTTATCACTTTTTGTTCTGTGTGAAGCCCTTTTTAGCTTACCCAATTCACAAGCAGAACAAAGGTGGTCTTTGTCAAATTTAAGAAGGCAGACCTTTTACTAAGTTCAGTTTCACAAGCTTGTCAAGATTTGAAAAATTCAAGTGTGCAAATCTCTTATACCAGAGCCAGGCATCTTCCTTATTCAAATAAACTAAACAGAGTTTTTCTGTTTTAGAATTTTGATTGGGATTTTTGTAAAGATTATCTTTTATGTCGGCTCCTAGAAGCTCTTGACCAGATTCAGAAACTAACAAAGAACAGTATTTCTTCTTAAAATTAACATCAAAACCATTATCAAACAATTGACTTATGCTATGTATATTATGATTTAAACCTTCAACATAAGCAACTTTAGATACAGAAACACCTCTATTTGTCAAAACACCATAACCTTTAATATGTCCTTGTCCATCACCTCCAAAGGTTACTGCACCTCCCATTTTATCTCTGAATGAGGTCAGTAGCTCTTTGTTGCCTATCATGTGCCTGGAACATCCTGAGTCTAAGTACAAGATCTGCACATGAGGCTTTTGCAAGATAGATTAGTTCTTTTTAGGTACCCATTGCATAATGGGTCCTTTCTTGTTAGGCTTGGGGGTGTTAACTGATTTACCTACTGGCTTTCCATTCTTTGATGGTGTGCCAGAGGATTTTCTCTGCATATTCTGGTGGTTAGTCTTAGGATTTTTCCTTTCTAGTGACTGATTCAGAATGCAGTGGGGACCATTCAAATGATTTTTTGCAGTTATAACAGAAGTTTAATGCAGTTACAATTGATAGAGCATGAAAATGATTGATGCATTTTGTTGTTTCTATTCAACACTTGGGGATTATTTGCCTTTTGAGATTGAAAAATTCTAGGATCAGATGTTTTTACAAACTTTCTGTCCAGATTGGTTTTCTTGAAACTGCCATTTTTCTCTTGATGAGATTCTTTGGACCAAAAAGATTTTCCTCTCTGATTTACTGCAGAATTAGAGATAGGTTGGTCATTGACTTTCCATTTTCCCTTTTGTTCTGGAGTAAACCTTATAGGTTTGTAAGCATAAGGAACAGAGGTATGGTTCACAGGAATACTCTTGGCTTTCTCTTTTCTCTTCTCTTCTAACTCCTCAGAAGAAAGAATTTTAATACCCATATTTTTAAAACCAGGGCATGGTGGGATTCTGGATGTGTTATTGGAAATAGGTATGACATTATTCAAAATTCCAGATCCTACAAATGCCTGTTTGGATTTGTGCAGAATGGTCTTGGGTGCACAGAAAATTTGCTCATCCACCTCAGAGTCAGAGTCAGAATCAGAGTCTAGAAAGTCTCTGGTGGCTCTGGCAGAGGTGTGAGTATCAGTGGGTTTCAGAGAAACATTTACTCTTGAGGAGTCAGTGGGATTCAAGACTTTGATGGTACAAGTTTTAAACTTTCTCCGTTTAGGTTTCAAAGCATCAGAGATGGAGTTTTCTTCAAGAACTTTCAGTAAATCTTCTTCAAATGAAGTCCTCACACTTTCAGAGGATGGAGAAAATACTAGAGCTTCAGGATTGAGTTCACTCTGATTTTTGACATCAGAGGGACCAACCACAGAGGCAACATGCTTCTGCTTCTTGAAGGAACTAAAGTTGAAGATCTCCTTGGGATCAAGGCTTTTGGCAGAGTTAAAAATATTGATTTCAGTTTTTCCTTGATCAAGAATAAACTTTAGAGATGGTTTTGTAACCTTTTCATGATCAGAGGAGTCATACACGATATTTCTAAACTGTAGCATTCTGGTTCTTGACCCTTCTGAAGTTTTTGCTCTTTTAAAAACAGCATTACCAGAGATTACATCGTCAGGCATCTGGACTTTCCCAACGCAGAAGGTAGAGGACAGAGATGTCTTTTTCCTTCCAGTGAAGGGATCAAGGTCATGAAACCAGACCTTGAGTGTCCTTTTGCGAGTTGATTTTAAATGCACATCTTGTACATCCTGGTATTTTTTTTAATCAAAAGTTCTTTCCTCTGTAAGTATTGATGTAACACTTCTCTTTCCTTTTGAAAATAGTTTTTGAGAGCAACAGAGTTGAGCCTTTCGTATTCTGATTTCTTAACCTCTTCAGCCTTTTGTTTTAAAACCTCTTCAAACTCTTTGCATTTTTCAGAAAATGAGACTTCCTTTTGTTTCTATAACAGTTCTAACTCAGATTTTTCCTTTGAAATTTCTTCCTTCTCTATTTCCAAGAGATTTTTCTCTCTCTTGTAGAAGGACAGATCTTTCTGAGCTAGTTTCCTCAATTCTTTTTCTTCAGAAATCTTTTGTTTTAGGTTTTGAAATTCCTCAGCAAGTAATGACACATTCATTTCCAGCTCGGAGTCAGATTTCGATTCAGAGGATGTACATACCTTAGCACTGGGTTTAGAAGTCTCCAACGCTTTGTTAGTAGAGTCTGTTGTTGAGAATGCGCAAGACATTAAGGAAATGTTTGTCTCTGTTGAACTCTCTGGTATCTCCCCAGTCATCCAGTCACTATCTCTTCTAAGCTTTCATCGTCAACAGCCACCCCACAGAAATTGGCCTGCTCTGGTTCATCATCAGAGGACGAATCAGAGATCCAATTTTCCATCTCTGCCACATAACTTCTTTCCCTGAAGTTATATTTGTACTTGTTCTTGTAGTAGTCCTGGTCCTTTACCGGTCTACCCTTACAGTTTGTAGAGAAATGGCCTGGTTTGCCACATCGAAAACACCTTCCATCATTCTGGTTGATGGGCTGGGCAGCATCAGCTTGCTTTTGAGGGGCTGGTGAATTGTATCTTTGTTGATACTGTTGTTGTCTCTGCTCTGGTGCAGCTCTGTTGTTCTGGTGGTGAGGTGCAGTTCTCTGCTCATATCCTCCCTTCTCTTCCTTCTCTTCTCTTTCAAACCTTCCTCTCCTATCAAATACTTTCTTGCCAAATGTCTTGTTAAACTGTTGAGTTATTAGTGCAAGAGATTGGGCAAAAGCATTGATGTCAGCATCATCATCAGCATCTGATGAACTTTCCTCATCTTCACTCTCTGCTATCAGGATTTTCTTTCCTTTCTTATTCACGACTTTCTCCTTCTTCTCGTCTCTGTCAGCATTATCTCTGTTGGATTTCCTTTCTGAGGGTGTTTTTGAGTCAGAGATTAATGCTAGTGGACCTACAATAGTAGATTTGCCCTTTTGTTTGACAACATCCTTCTCTTGTGCAGCTAAGGTGCCATACACATCAGTAAGAGACCATGCATCCAGGTCTTGGTTAGCTTGTAGAGACATAGACAGATTTAGCCACTCATAATTCAAACTTTTCAAGAATAAGACATTGTTGTCTTCCTTCGACCTTACAACCCCACATTTCTTACTTTATTGATTAAAACGTTGAATCTGTTGTAGGTTTGTTGCAAAGTTTCTTCAGGAAGTGCCTTGAAATCATGTATTCATTAATACATTGGGTCCTTCTATTCTTTTAGGTTTTTATACCACCTTCAAGTTGATTTAGAAGTTGATCCTAGATTTCTTTTGCAGTAACACAGGAGTCTAGTTCTTGGAAGATATCGTTTGGAATGGCCATTATCAAGAGTCTAACTGCCTTAAGGTTATTTTCCATTTTTAGCCTTTCTTCTTCTGTAAAACCAGTGGTTTTAGGTTCGAACTGAGCAGGAATCTCAGCAGTTGTTTCTGTTGCGGGTACACGAGGAACCAAAACCATAGGTTGGAATGGTCAATTTGTGACTGATCGCATGAGGTCTCTATCCATACCATCGAAGAAGTTAACCATTCTAATCTTTCATTGAGGATATTCATCTCTCAGAAGAGTAGGTGGTTTAGTTAAAGAACCAACCGTATAAATAGCATTAACGTTGTTGTCCACCATTTTAACAGAAAAACAGAGTATGAGTACTTGAAAGATTTTGAAAGAGTTCTAAACAAAATATAGATGAACAATAAACCAATGGAACATTGAATAATGTAGAGATGATTTTCAAACTTACTGGAAGGCTTAAATACGTATCAAAAACTTGTAACAAAGGAGTTTTCAGGTTTTAAACAGAAAAACAGAGTATACTATGAAGCTTTAAGAACGAAGCACAATCAACAATAGTGTATCAACCTGGTTAGATTGAATCGATTTGATTTAAGAAAATCAATCTGCTCTGGTACCAATTGTAGGTTCCAGATTCACTTTGTCTCATATAAACAGCAAGATCAAAGGTAGCGGAAGCATTATAAAGTTGTTTAAGTATGAGTGATTGTGTGTAACAATATATAATGAGATAATAACAATAACAATATATAGAACAGTAAATGATAACACAATAGTTAAATAAGTTGCTCGTATATTGATATATGAATAACACCAAGAACACTTTCTTGTGTGTGTATTCTGAAATCTCTCAGGTGAAAATTCGTACAATAGAAGTGGAATGGAATGTGCAGTTTTGCTCTCACAATTCTAGTAATAATTCTCACCAAAAGCTTACAATTGTGCGTTCCACTACCCTTCTATTTATAGCCTGATAAAGTGAAAGACAGTGTACTAACTAACCATGGAATGACACGTGGAAAGTGTGTCTCCGTCCTTTTAGGGCTTACGTGGAAAGTACGGACACGTGTCTGACACTTAGATATTTCTACGAGTCTTAAGCTTCACAGAGGTCTTCATTCACCAGAGATCTTCTACTAGAGCTCTGGAGGTCTTCTGGCAATGTAGTTCTCTGATGTGCTATCAAAGGTCTTCGACTAGAGCTCTGACAATCTCTGATGGTCTTCTGTTTTATCTTCTGCTAAGTCTTTGCTTGATCTCTGATGTCCTTCTGACTTGTGATATTTTCAATACTTTTACATTAAGTATACTTGGGGCCAACACTTTTTGTCCCTGCTTCATGTATATATTCTCTAAATTCGGTGCTACTTTCATTGAGTTTTTGTTTTCTTGTAGGTTTTAACCTGAAGATTTCTAGATCGCACATTTCACCCAAAATCTAGGTTTTGTGTTGGTTTCTGAGAATGCCTTCACACCTAAAACCACCCTTGTGTTTGTTTCAGATCTGCAGTTGCAGGTACGCAAAAACCCTTTTCGTAGATCTTGTTTTTGGTAGGGATTTTTCATTTTACTAGGGTTTCTCTTATTGATTAATTTATCGATTTTGAGAGCAGCTGATGCCCAGTTTGAGATAAGATCGCTACTGGATCTGATACAAAAGGTTTTCTCCTTGAAGTTATTCCACCTTTACATCCTTTTGCTAAATTGATTTTTATTTACTACTACGGCTAAATCAAATTTTGTTTGATGGTCATTTTTAATTTTCTTTTAGGTAATTCCAATAGTTAAATGGATTTGAAGGCTCAAAGCAACCTTTGGCAACCCCTTCAGCAAAAAGAAGGTAATGATTCAAATTATATTTTTTTAAAGAAATCGAGTAATGGTGTCAAGTTCATTGTATTTTTATCGTATAGTAATTTAGAACAAAAATCTCCTGAAAGTATTAACCTTTTTACTCTTTATGCATCTTGAAGGATGGAAATGCATGATCATCCTTCAGCTATTGGAAGCAAAACGCTTTGGCAAAAGTGGCACATTTTCTCTGCGGTGTAAGTAGTCCCAAGAATCACATTTTGTGTCTTCTTATGTACTACATGTGTACATATAATTTTTATTGAATTTTCTTTTTGCAAATATAATGCACGGTAGCCCTCTTTTATCAAGAAACAAGCAGACCTCTTCTTCCCTCCGAATTTTGCAGATGATTTTCAAGTTGCCATGCAGGTACTTCGTCTCCATTCATGTTTATGGAACTTTTAATTGCTCAATATTTCTAAATATATTTATTTGATCTAAATAATAACCAAGTTGCTTCTATTCGTATATGACCTAGAAACAACTAAAGTAGTTTATAGGAATAGAATTAGCCCAAATCCAATTTTTCCAACCTCTGAAGCTTTCATAAGTTAAGGGCTTTTATGTTGTCAATAGACGTGATCAGATCATAATTGCAACTGCAAATAAATAAAAAATTGTGGCTTTTGTCCATGGACAAGTAAGTTTCTAAAGTTGTTTCATCAACGGACACACAACTTCTTTTATTTTGGAATCCTAACATGACATGTTAGTGCAGTTAAACAACCTGAAGCTGAAGCTGGTTGTCAATCTTGCAAAAAAGAGGAATTCTACCTGGTGCTAAGAATTTGGTAAATTTCTTTTCTTTTTCTTGGTCAATTGAGAATCTTTGTGTATGTGCATCAGTTTTCCATAGTAGAGTAACCAAATATATTGGCATAATGGTACCATGCTTATATAGTTCGCAAGTAGTTTGTAGTATATGTAAAATTATGACTTTGTAGTTGTTCACTTGATTTTAAGTTAAACCTTTTCAGCTTCTAGTTGTATGCAACATCAAATTTTTGTGGCTTCTGTACGACTAAATAGAACTAGACTGGTTTTATATCACATAGTGATGAGTAGATTTCATTTTAGGAAACTAGAAGTATAATGAGAATGTTGTTGGTGCCGCGAATGTGGAATAGAGAACCAAGATGTGCAAGAATTGGTGTATGTTGTGTATAAGGCTGAGGAGACTACAAAATCCGTTAACAGTGCCTTAAAGATTGTAGAATACATAAGAGAAGATGCCACCAACCATGATCACCTTGCATTAACAGGGTGAGCAGATCACTAGGACCCACATGACTGCAGCCGATCTCGAGCAGGATCTTAGCCGGGTATTCATCTTTTTTTATTCAATGTCATCAGTTTTATCAAAATTTGTGGAACCCTATCATATTATATGTTGGTGTATGTTTAGCCAATCGAATTGCTCATAACGTGTAGCTAGATTCTGAAGTTACAATTTTGTGATGCAGGGCGAGAAGCTTTTGGGAAGTCTTGGAGGCATTTTTTCGAGGACCTGGAAGCCTAAGAAGGCTCGCACAATAACAGCCAATGATCACAAACTATTTCTTACTCCTCCGGGATAGAAATAGGAAGGTCACACTTAATTTAAAATTTAGTTTTAGAGTTAACAATCATACTATATATACTTTTAAAGTTAACGATTGCACTGTATTTAGTTTAAAGTTAACAGCCGTGCTATATCGAAGTATACAATTAATTCATAATACAGTTTTTGATCATCAAAACATATATGAACAAGATAAAAGTAACATATATTACATCATCTGAGTGGTAAAGATATCTGAATAGATGTAGTTAATAGCCTTGGTGTGACCCTAGTTCCAATTCCACATAAAAGACTGTTAACATAATAATGTTGGTGAGCTATTGACCATCCACATAATCGCATGTGAATGGATAATTATTCACCTATGGATATATATACATAAGGGAACAAAGGTTTGCATGTATACATAACAATTCTTAAGTGATAAGTGGCCAATATCGCGTCACATGGAAAACTCACAACTCGTCCCCCTCTTCTCATGATTTTAAACCAGTTTCATCAATCGACCATATCAACCTTTAATTTATATATTATCCAATTTGTGAAATAAATCCTTATAGATTCATAAAATTAACATTGATAAGGAAGGAAATAGAACAAAAGTTGAAACATGATTACCGTTTCGAGTTCACGATTTCAATTTCCAAATGTTCCGCGTTGCATCGCGTGCGGGTACGTAACTAGTACTAAATAAAACGAAAAACAACTTCAAAATATGTGCGATTCTTAGTATTACAATGTTGGACACCAAAACAACAAGGGGGTAGTAGATATTCACCATTTAAAGCAAGAGCACAACAGCAAAATAATGAATGTTGTAATAATGAACTGAACAAATCGCTGATGCTACATCGTTATAAAATTGGCAACTCTCAACATAAAGAAAACAAACACAAATCCCAACTTCTATAAAGTCCAATCGATCATTGGTAGTTCTTCACGCACGCCACTTGGCCTTGGAACTTCTGCTTTCTGAGAAACTGCCTCTGCTGGAGGTGCACTATTTGAAGAAGAATTTATAGATGCAACCGGATCCGGAAGGTTAGTCAAGGATGAGTTGGAAGTTTGATTTTCTGAAGGTACACCAGACCTAATATATTCAGACTCAACCGAAGCATTGACGTTCGATTCACCAGATGCTGATTCAGTCAGACCCACTGAATCTATTCTTGGCGTCACCCCTGAATCTGGGGTGGGGTGAGCTCCTGATTCCGTCGTTGGTGGAACCCCAGATTCTGCCGAAGGTGGTGGAGCCCCGGATTCTACCGTAGGTGGTGGAGCCCCAGATTCTGCCGTAGGTGGTGCCACCGCAGATTCTGCCGTAGATGGTGCCACCCCCGATTCTGCAGCGGTGGTAGGTGGTGCCGCCCCCGATTCTGCAGCGGTGGTAGGTGGTGCCGCCCCAGATTCTGCAGCGGCGGTTGGTGGTGCCGCCCCAGGTTTGGAAGAAGATTGTTCAGCAGTAGTGGAAGTTGGTCCTTCTATTTGCAAAGGTTTGGCTGGTTGCTGCGGAGAAGCTGGAAGAGTTTTTTTCTGAATTCCTGGAAGAGGAGCATCTATAGATGGCATTCCAGGGGGAAGGATTTCGATTGGTGGTTTTTTGGCTGCGTCAGCAAGACTTGTGAGTTTAGGTTCCTCGAGAGAAGCCAGAAATGCACTTGCAGCATCCGTCTTTGTTGAAGGACCATGCTCCATCTCCTTTTGTAACGTTTTGTTCCACGACTGAACTAAACTCCTGAGTGTCGTCCGCCCGTGTGCCTGGATGCATGAGGCATGTTAGAATACAAAGAGAACAACTGACCGATTATTATACAAGTTTTTCACCAAACAGCCATTTTTGGCAAAAAAAATCAAGAAATAGCCATTTTTTTAACAATCGTGAAAAACTCTTATTATTATTATTATGGTGGTGATGCATAGTTGTACATGGGCATGAAGCACAGCTTCAGCTAGCATCCCGGTATCCTGCCATGATTTCTCCATAAGAGCATTATCTCCCAAAACTGCAGCAGCAAATGCAGCCTCCCGCCCAAAGCCCACGGATATCAGATTATTCACCAACCCCTACCAACCAAATAAAGCAAGGCACAGTTTAGTAAGATCAGATGGATGAAAATGGCCATAAATAAAAGCAAGTATAATCTTGAAAACTATAAGGTAAAAATGCAACAAAATTTGCATTAAATCCTATTTAGTGTATTAAATAAATTATTTTTTCTCAATAAACAAAATAACCAAGTTTCAAAATTTCCTATTTCGTACCCGGCTGATCGGGTAACATCTGATGACAGGGATGTCATGTAATAATGTAAAATTCATTACGTGGAGAGAGTTCACAACTAGGCATCCACACAATTGATATTATAATATAACTTAGCATCCACGTCATCAAATGTTACGAGATCAGCCAGTCAAAATGGGTACGAAATAGGAAACTCTAAAACCTTGTTACATTGATTGAGAAAAGAGTTGGTCATTACAGAAAGCATGGCAAATTTTATAGTTATCCGTAAGCATGCATATGTTATTCAGTAAGGTGAATGCAAGAAATAAAAAGGATATAATTTGAAACATACACCAAGTCGTGTCAACTCTCCATGATTTGCAAGGCGTAAAGCAAGTCCTCGTAATTCATGACCTTGTAAAGCTCCCTTGACTGCACCAGCAGCTGCTAACCTCTTAAGAGCTTCCCGTGCAACTTCAGCTTGTCCAGTAGCATCTGCTGCATCAATAATTGCCAAGAATTCTTGGGCAAATTTTACTACTCCATCAACAGCATCCACAATGTCTTCCTTTTTAGCATTAGCAGTAGTAGTTAAAGACATTATGTCATTTAAGTTAAGTCCCACAGCATCTTGCCCTATATTCCTGCTGTTGCTCATTGTCAGAAGACATTGCAGAGCTCTCTTCAGGTCATTGCTCTGCATCGCCAAATCAAATTCCAACCTGAACAACACAAGAATAATGTTTTAAATGCTTGAATGCTAGTTTGATGAATATAGAACAAGGGGAAAAGTTCAAATAAGAACCGTAGATATTTTGAGAACCAGGAACTAACAATTCCATGAATTATTCATGATGAATAACCCTAAAATTTTGATGAATACTATTCATCATGAATATCATACATTTTCATTATTCGTGATATTCATCATAATAGTTAGTTCCAAGGTTCTCAAAATATTGAGCCCCTACAAAACAATCCATCACACCTCTTAGATATTCCAGGTAAATGAAGCGCTTCAGTAGCATAACCCATCCCAAGCAAAAATTGAGCTAAATCATCATGGTGCTCTCTACCAAGTCTACTTGCCCTACAAGAAGAGCACACAGCAGATTATTAATGTCTAACAGTTGAGTACTAGCAGAGTTCAACCAGTAACGAAATAGAAGATACTTAAATGTACCATTTTACTGCACTAATAGCATCCCCATAGGCAGCAAGGCAGCGGCAACGAATTCCAGGATGGCTGAGGGTTATTGCATGAGCAAACATGTACCTGTAACCGATACAAGAAAAAAAACGGTGATAACAAACTATAAAAGCAAAGGGGATCAATTCCTTTTATATTATTTCAACGCTATATCATAAAATTCTTTTGAGCTAGTTATGCTCTGACATAATGAAAACTATCATGATATAACTTCCTTTTCTGATACTGCCATATAAGAATATTTGCATGAATAAAACTGTTACTGAACAAACAAGGTACCTGTCAATTAGCCATAGAACACCATCTCTCACGCCTACAAGAACTAGAGGTCCAATAGGTCTCTTTTGCTCTGATGGAAAACGAGTGACTGCAACCGCCACCCCTCCACCACCGACAGCTATCTCATCCACTCTTTTACCCTCAGCAAACTTTTGCAACCCCTCATCACCATCAACTCTAGTTTGTTTAGGCAACGTCAAGAAAGGAGGAATAGATGGTGGATGCTGGAAAGATGCTAACCGCACAACCTGAGAAAAAGAAATACCCAAGGGATAAATAAAGTGATTTTTAAAAGATAATTGGTTAAATAATACTTCAATCTTCTGAACTCTTATAAGGCTTAAGACATAATTGGTTAGAAAGATATCAGATAAACATTGTTGACTAACTTCAGTTAAAGGGAGTCGCATTATGTACTTTTGATTCGGTACTTACCTCTAGGGTTTTGTTGAGATTTACTCAACAAGAATCAACAATTTCACATGAAAACCCTAATTTTGTATTGAAAGTTCTCAACATTCGAGAGGTTGAGTCTCTCCTCACAATTTGTTTACTACAATCATGCCCCAACAGAATTTCCCACGACTACACTTCTACAGACTTCCCCACTAACTGACTCAACTATTTCTCTCACTAAAGAAAAAGACTGAAGTACCCTTACACTTTATTCTTTCTGGAATACGTAAATCGTATCTCGGGTCTAACATTACCCGCCTGCCAAAGATTCACCTTGTCATCAAGGTGAAATTCGGGAAACCGGTGATTGATCACCTCAAAATTCTCCCATGTAGCTTCAAACAATGGCAAATCCTTCCAGCTAAGTAATACTTCCAGCTCACCTACCTCATTAGTTTTGCACTGTAGCACTTCGTTTGGCTCCGTCTCTAAAACTCCTTCCTCATTTAATTGTGGTGGAATATTATTAGACTAGAAGGTATTTAGTTAGTATTCTTTGTATAGTCCAAGGGACTAATATGTAATATTTGTGTTTATATAATTCAATTCATGAGAAGGGGAAATGACAGATTGGTCATAACCTATTATGGTATCAGAGCAATAATTCTAATCTTCCTCACAACCGCTCGCTTCCCCTTCGCTGCAATCTGATCGGTCTCCCCTGCCATCTCATCGGCGACCACCCTCTCTTCGCCGCTCACCCTCATCTGAAATTCTAATCCCGCTGCTCCTCTCTCTATGACCGGCGAGAGCAAGCCCCCTCCCCCCCCCCCCCCCCACCTCTCGAACCCATCCCGCCACCACCATTACCAACATAAAAAATCACATACCTCTTGTTCTAGGAACCGAAGAAGGAAATTATAACAATTGGGTTGCCCTATTTAAGGTTCAATGCACCGTTTGTAAGGTTCTTGATCATATAATCCCGCCCGATGCCGCCCCTTCGGAACATGATGAAGAATGGCTTTGTCTCGATGCCATTGTTTTACAATGGATTTACAGTACAATCACTACCGATCTGTTAACCACTATTCTCCATCCCGATAATACCGCTCATAAAGCGTGGCAAGCTCTGCAAGGCATTTTCGTCGATAACAAACCTACTAGGGCCATCTACCTTCAACAAAAATTCTCTAATACGAAACTAGCGGCGTTTCCGGATGCAACCGCTTATTGTAGAGAATTGAAATTGCTCTCTGATCAGTTGTCTAATGTTGATGCTCCTATCACGGATCAATCCTTGGTTCTTCAATTGATTACCGGGCTATCCAGTGAGTTTGATAACCTCGCTACTACCCTCCAACAGAAAGATGTTCTGCCTTCCTTTACGGCTGCCCGTACCGCCTTGCTCACGGAAGAGTCCCGCAAAGCACAGCAACAGCCTACTGCTGCTGCCAACGCTGCTGTCATTCAGCCCCCCACTGCAGGCCCGGAGAAGCCTGCTGATGTCTCCAACAGGTTCAATCAGCGAGGTACTGATCAGTATCGGGGGCGCGGCCGGGGCGGACGTCACCGCGGCCGGGGTAGGGGTCGCGGACGCAACAATTTTTCTGGTTCGAGACATTATTCTGGTTCGGGAAATAACTCTATTGCTCCCGGGTATCCTTCACAGCAGCCCTGGCCTTACCAGACATGGGGCTACTCTCCTCCACAATGGGCGGCTCCACCGTGTCCATACCCGACTATGCCTATTATGCGCCCTCCGGTTCGAAATCCGGGTATTCTTGGACCAAGTCCATCAGCACATTATGCAGCATATACTCCTACAAACATTGAGCAAGCCCTTCACACTATGACATTGAATCCCGATAAAAAGTTCTCAACATTCGAGAGGTTGAGTCTCTCCTCACAATTTGTTTACTACAATCATGCCCCAACAGAATTTCCCACGACTACACTTCTACAGACTTCCCCACTAACTGACTCAACTATTTCTCTCACTAAAGAAAAAGACTGAAGTACCCTTGCACTTTATTCTTTCTGGAATACGTAAATCGTATCTCGGGTCTAACATTACCCGCCTGCCAAAGATTCACCTTGTCCTCAAGGTGAAATTCGGGAAACCGGTGATTGATCACCTCAAAATTCTCCCATGTAGCTTCAAACAATGGCAAATCCTTCCAGCTAAGTAATACTTCCAGCTCACCTACCTTGAGCTACCTCATTAGTTTTGCACTGTAGCACTTCGTTTGGCTCCGTCTCTAAAACTCCTTCCTCATTTAATTGTGGTGGAATATCTGGGAACGACAAACATTGGCCAATGGCTCCCCGGAGCTGTGACACATGGAATACCGGATGTATCCGGGCTGAATTAGGTAACTTAAGTTTATAAGCTACCTTTCCAAATTTCTCCAACACTTCGAAAGGACCATAATATCGTGCTGACAATTTCTGATTTTGTCCCCCGCGCACTGATTTTTGTCTGTATGGTCTTAATTTCAGAAATACCATTTCGCCCACGTGAAATTGACCTCCCTTCTATGTTTGTCTGCCTGATCCTTCATCCTTTGTTGTGCTCGCATTAACTCCAATCGAATATCATCCAACATTGCATCTCGTTCCAGTAACATCTCTTCCACTACTTGCACAGTCGCTGTTCCTTCTTTGTATTTCAGAATAGTCGGCGGTTCTCTACCATACAATGCCTTAAATGGTGAACAATGCAAAGCGGAATGAAATGTTGTATTGTACCAATACTCCGCCCAATGTAACCATTGTTTCCACTTTTTTGGTTGGTTTGATACAAAACAGCGAAGGTACTGCTCCACACACCTATTCACTCTTTCCGATTGACCGTCGGTTTGAGGATGGTATGCTGTCGAAAAAGCCAATTTTGTCCCTTGTAGCCTGAAAATCTCCTTCCAAAAATTGCTTAAGAAGATCTTATCCCTGTCCGATATGACCACGTGGGGTACCCCATGTAATCTGATGACTTCTCTCACGAAGAGGGCAGCCACTCCCTGAGCTGTGAATGGGTGTTTAAGGACTAAAAAATGGGCAAACTTACTCAATCTATCCACCACGACCATGATAGTATCCATACCTTCTGACTTGGGCAGCCCCTCCACAAAATCCATTGTCACTTCATCCCATACTTGCATCGGTAAAGCTAATGGTTGTAGTAACCCCGCCGGGGAACCTCCTAAGGCTTTGTTGCGTTGACATACTTCACAACCTCTCACGAACTCTTTAATGTCTGCTTTCATGCCACTCCAAAATAATTCTGCTTTAATTCTTTGATAAGTCCTTTCGACTCCAGAATGTCCGCCCATCAATGAAGAATGGAATTCCTCCAAAATTGTCTTTATAAGAGACGAGGTACGAGGTAACATCAAATGACAAAAAATCTCGTCTGACCTCAAACCCTTTGTGATTCCCTGTACCTTCCTCCAACTCCTGTTTAATTCGACCCAACACTGCGTCGTTAGCCACTTCTTCCTTTATAATATTCCACTGCCTCCATTGTGGACCTGCCATCTCCATCTCAGCACACTCAATCTCTTTCCTGGACAGGGCATCCACCGCCAAATTATTCTTGCCTGGTTTATAAACGATATCAAAATCATATCCAAATAGTCTTACCAGCCATTTCTGGTACTGAGGATCCACGACGCGCTGTTCCAGCAGATATTTCAGGCTTTGCTGGTCAGTTCTTACTTGAAAACGTCGGCCTAACAAGTAAGGTCGCCACTTAAGTATTGCGAACACAATCGCCATCAACTCTTTCTCATAGATGGGTTTTTGTCGAGCTTGAAAACCCAAAATCTGACTGTGAAACGCTATGGGCCTTTCTTCTTGCATTAACACAGCCCCTAGCCCACCCCCTGATGCATCTGTTTCAATGACGAAAGGCTTTTCGAAATCCGGTAAGGCCAACACCGGTGCCCGTGTAAGTGCTTCCTTAAGGGCTTCGAAAGCTCTCGTTGCCTCCTCACTCCATTCGAATCTGTTTTTCTTTAACAAGTCCGTTAGAGGACGCGCAATTTGTCCATAACGAGCTATGAACTTCCGATAATATCCTGATAATCCGAGAAAACCCCTTAACTGAGTTACATTCTTGGGTAAAGGCCAATTCACCATTGCTTCGACTTTGGTGCCATCCATAGCTACTCCAGCTCCTGATATTATATGACCTAGATACCCCAAACTCTTTCCTCCCAAATTCACATTTTTTTTGTTAGCATACAGACGATGTTTCAACAGCACTTGAAATGTCTCCCTTAGATGTCTACAGTGTTCCTCCTCTGTTTTGCTGTAGACTAAAATGTCATCAAAGAAAACCAGAATAAATCTTCTCAAGAAGGGCTTAAAGATTTCGTTCATGAGTGCATGGAATGTGGTTGGGGCATTTGTTAATCCGAAGGGCATTACCAAAAACTCGTAATGACCTTCATGGGTTCTAAATGCTGTTTTATGAACGTCCTCATCCCTCATTCTGATCTGGTGATACCCGGATTTCAGATCCAGCTTTGAAAACAAACTTGCACCACCCAATTCGTCAAGTAACTCATCGATTATAGGAATCGGAAATTTATCCGGA
>JAWVWS010000614.1:0-25000 GCA_033807775.1 Saussurea involucrata
CATCATCCTTACCGAGCCTCTCCATACAATTGAATGACCCCCTCGTAATATGTGGATGGCTAGAAGTCTCACTATCCCATCTATATTGAGGATTCAAGAAATATCCAGCCGCATGCAAGTCAAGGTGCAACTGATGATCCCACTTTGAATCTATGAAGTCTCAAATCTCCTTATAAGAAGAAACATCACCATTCAAGTCATGTGCAATTTTCTCTTTTGCTTCATCTATTGCCCCATAAATGAATTCCATCGCAGGAGTCTCACCATCGACTATCCGAAGGACATGCACAAGGGCTTTGTAGTTCTAATAGAATAAACTACACTAGGCCAAAAAGTTCTTTCATCCATAACAATCTTTTTGATTTATTTTCCTTCGGTTTTTTTGCCGAAGCACAGTTTGTTAGAAAATTATCTTTTCCAATTAAGTGGCCTAGACTATTTATATTAATTATGTTAATCTCATATTAGTTATAAATTATTATTTAAGTCTCTTAATTATGACTTAATTACATGCACTGCCTCCGACTATCCCGATGGATGATATCGGTCCTTGTAACCGACTGTAACTAACTATAAACTTGTGGTTATCTCTTTCTTTAAATCTCTTGATGCTAAAAACCGTATCGTAATAGTCTCATTTGTTCTTCTCTATTCAATCATCATTAATTGGAGACTTTAACACAAAAACTCCGACTCCATCACAATTGCTTGACATCAAAGAGTTTATTGGGAGTAATCATGGCTTCATCATGTAAGGCAATATCAAATATTCCTACAAGTAAGTATTCTATTCATCTTGTAGATTAACACTGGGATGATTTCATGATAATAGTATTTCGATCCTTTACGATTTATGTTATTTGATTTAACATGTGGTATCAAAGCATGGTTTTAATTCAAATACAATTTTCCTAAGTCACAAAAAAAACCCTAGTTTTGTAAATAAATAAATTGTTGAATCGCATCTAATAAGAAATAGAATATGACGATGCAAATTGTTGTTTCTTTCTTTCATATTGATTTGATCACAAACATATATGTATATATATTTTGCAATAAAGCGCACCACACAGATTGGGTTTTACATGGAGAGAATTTTGATGCCTACGAAATCAAAAATATGCATGTAGCAATAGCCTTTGTATATATAGGGTGCGCTTTTTTTGTGCAAACTAGTCAATTCCAACAAACTTTATAAACTCGATCTCTTCCATTAATTCATATGATCAATGGTCATGGTAAAAGTAATGGCAGCAATGTAAATTATTAGAGATATTGATTCTATTATATATGGGTGAGATACACGCATGGGTAAATTGGGTATATTATAGATATTTCTAAACCCAACCGTATCATCACTTCCTCCTCTCTCTCCTTCTCCCCTACCGATTTTCCGGTCACCATCTCTGGTCCATACCACCGGTCACTTATAGGCGGTCACCATCTCCTCCTCCCCCACATGTCTTCTATGTTATTGTAGTTTGTCCTTGTGTTTTGTACACATATAGACGATAGTTGTATCAACAAAGACGAAACAGATCTCTATCAACAAAAACAAAACATATTTGAATCAACAAACCCTTCTTGAAGATAGGTTTCAACGAAGATCGTTTTTGACGGAGATGGGTTATAAAGATTGGCTTCTTGCGACGTAGACGTTTTCGACGGAGATGTTTTTCTAGATGTTTAGTAAGCCATCAACGCTAACAGAGACATCTTGTTTCAGATCTATTTCTAGGTTTTTCTAGATTTTTTTTGTTAATACAAGTCTGAATCTGCGGTGAGGCTTCTTCTTAAGTTCGGTTGTTTATTCAAATCTATTTCTTGTATTTTTCATATTTTGTTTAAGGGTTTTCAGATCTGTTGATAGGCTTCGTTTTGAGTTCAGTCAGCGTTGATTATGTTTTCGTTTCATGAATCTGGGTCTTTTCTTTTCTAGAATTCATTCATCCAGCTTTATGTTTCTGTTTTTTTTCTTCATCTTGATTCTATCGGTGGTGAATCTGTTTATGTATCAAATTTGTTTGTGTTCCTTGAAAATGGGTTTATGTTTTTTTCCATAAATCTGGTTTCATGAATCTGGTTTAGGTTTTTTGTTCCATAAATCTGGGTTCATGAAGATCTTCAAGGTTTATGTTTTTGAGTTTTATGAAAATCGTGAACATATGGGTTTCATGAAGATATGGTTAAACAAAGATCTGGGTTCATGAAGATGTGGTTTCATGAAGATCTGGGTTGCATCATGAAGTTCTGGGTTGCATCATGAATTTCTTGAAGATTTTGTATATAGGTTTCATGATATTGGAAACCTTAAAATATAAATTAAATAATATATTTAGAAAATAAAATAAAAATATATTAAAATCTCTAAAATACCCTCTGTGGGTTAAATGTATTAAAAAAAGAAATTACGTGATTGGTGAATTTCAGTTTGTAAAGTTTGTTAGAATTGACTGGTTTGTAAAAGAAACGGACCCTATATATATTATATCTCATCTTTATTGCAATTAAACTTATTGATTTCCAATACTCTTCAACGGTGCTTCTCAAGTAAAACTTACTGCACCATAATTAATTTTCTTTTATCGCATGATAATGTCAAATGAACTAATTATTTTTTCTTTTACTGCATAATTGTATTTTCTTTCTGTACGATTAGTTCTTATTTGATACTATTATGCTTAATCATTTATGTTAAAAGAATTAATACATAGCAACTCGATTGATCGGTCCACGAACGATTATTCTATGTTGGTATCTAACATAAAATCATTCATGCTTTAATTTTTGATAAGTTGTAGTTTATTTCAATCCAACGGAGAAATAAATTACGCTTTATTATACATGGAACTTATTTGCGTTATTGACTTTTCTAACATATTTCGTGTCCAAAGGTGATATATTTTAGATTAGTCGGCATAATTTAATCAGAATATCAATGATTTATTTAATGTTATGTTTAATAACGATCTATTATATGTGTTTTGTAATAGATAAAACTGATTTATATTTCATGAATATATATGTGCCCCTTATTTTTTTATGTACTTTTAGTAAACTATGAGCCTAATTTTTCTAACTTTAACATGCTAGCCTCAATGATGACGGGAACCTCCGAATATCTATCCGGAGTTGAACCACTGAATGGAACTAACTTTAGTTTCTTGAACGAGCAAATTAAAATTTCTCTTGGAGTGATGGACTTGGATTTCATCGGATAAGCACAAAAGAAAGATAACGTGCAAGTTACGTGACAATCCACAATGCATCTTCAGTTTAAAATCAAGAATCTGTCTTTGAACCGCGAGTTGAATTGGCTTTGAAAAGCTTCAAAACTTGTCGAACCAATATGCTCGAAGGGAGGAAATAATTTGTAGCGAACACCACTCGGTAAGGGAAGAATTAATCACTTGCAAACAACTTGAACTCTTTTCGGCACAGATCAAATAACAGTTACTCCCCCTCAACTTTTTCTAACTCCCCCTCAATATGGTAATCTGTGTCTTTGAATTTGTATCAATATTCCCCCTCATGATGATTAGGAGCATCCTGAGCATCATGTAACTTCAAAGATAACACTGATGAGTAGCAAAATAGCAGATAAAACGGTAAGTAACCAGAATGGGGTAATCAACTAATACATAAACACAAAAGTAACTGTTTTCACAACAATTAAAATAATTGTGTGGTCTATGTTCAGAGTTGGCATTGGGGTATCTCTTATAGGACTTCCAGTTATCACTGAAGTAAAATTTTAAAAATTACTTCTCAAACTGTTCCGGCAATATCACAAAGATATGCAATGGGAATCACAAAGCCTCATGCATGTGTGAAAGAAGTAAATTATATCTGTGTGGCTCAAATATTGATTTAACCAGGGACGCAATTTAAAATCAATAGACTTATTGATTAGGAAATGAATTTCGGAGACCGGAGTTGATGTCCTCCTCTTTCAATATCTAAGACCTCCGAGTGAGGGATAGATAGATTATATGCTAAATCTCCATGCATTTATTAAACAAGCATCTATTGTGAGATGCTATAGTGGCTACGTGGGGTGACACGAGTTATCGACACTGGGTCCATGTTTGTTTCAATATTCATCTCCAAAGAATGAGAATGAATAGATTGTGTGGTTACCCGGATAACTGACTCGGTTTGGTAAGGACCAATAATTCTTTTAAGTCGTGTCACATCCACACCATATTCTTTCACTCCAAACTCATCTATCAAGCTAGACCCCTCACTGATGTCTATAATTGGATGTGTTTCTTGGGTAGGTCCTTCCGGGTCTTGATAGACCATAAAAAAATATAATTCCTAACACTCCTTTCATTCATCAAATAAAAACAGTGAAGTAAACATTTAAATACGAGTTCTAAACTGAAATGTTTAGAAGTCAAAGCATTTAATAACAAGTCCTGATCTGAGATGATCAGAAGTTAATATAAATAGAAATAATTGAATTTCAATGAACAAAATCAAATGCTAAACATAACTGACTCGGTAAGTTCAATATTTACAATGAGTGAAACAACGATTAGAAAGGTTAATTGCGAATAACAAATCACAGTTAATATATCAGATAAGAATTGAATCATTAACAAGAAATGACGAACTTTGAAAAACAACTAGGAACTCAAGCGAGTGTATTTCCATCGAAACAAATCAACAAATATATGTGACATGGAAATAACTAAGTCAAGAAAAAATTAGATGTGGCAATCGTGAAAGTTAAAATCGGGAAATAACAAACACAAGTAGGTTATTTAGAATGAATTACCACGGTCTTTGAATTCACTTAAAGATTCACTTATAGAGCAAAACCTGGTACTCCCCCTCAAAAATAGCATAACCTTTGAATGCAGTCATGTGAAAAGAAAATTCTAAATTTTATCACACATGACATCCCTGCAAAACAGATCAGAAAGATTTTGGTATCAATGCTTTGATGGATCCTTGATGGTTAAATGCCTTAACTTTAAAATGACGATCGGGGATACTATAAGTAGCATACCAGTTATTCACATACCTTGGATGTACACTGTCATTCTTCCCACAATGAGTGCAACATCTCTTTGCTCGGCTATGACTGATCAACTTAATTGTAGAATAGACATAAGTAGGATAATCAGTCTTTAAAATGAATGACTATGAATCAACTACAGGAGAATTATAAGATGTGTTTCCATCACCGTCTTCTATAGTTGATTTCTTTTTTCAAACCATTTTGACTATTCGAAATACTTGATTATCTTTATTATCAACACGCTAATTATAGAAAAGATTAGAATGGCGAATTTGATCTTTTGAAAGTTCATTTGATTTGATAAAACTCTTTGAAGAAGCATTTGAATAAATTGAACTCGAATCATACGAAGACTGAACAACTTCAAAATTGCTTTCTTCAAGTTTCTTGACTTTTATGGATAAAACGTTTCGTTCTTTAAAAATAAAATCAAATCTCTTTTGTAAATCATATTTTACTTTCTGTTCTTCCAAAAACTCGGTTGCTAACCTAGATAATTTATGTGTAAGCTTACAAATTTCTGTTTCGAAAATCTTCCTTTCACTCTCAAAATCTTTTTCAATATTGTTGCGTTTATCCGATATTTCTTTGAACAACGCAACGTTTTTCTGTTCAATCTCTTTCTTTGCACTCTCAAAGGATTTTCTTGGATTATCAAAATTATCTCGCTCAAGAAATAAAACTTGTTCAAAATCATATATCTGTTTAGAAACTTTATCATTTTTAATCTCAAATGATTTTCTTTCCTCAAACACTTTATTTGAAAGATCGAGAAGCTTTCTTTCCAATCCTTTTCGCTCATTTGAAAAATCAACTTTTTCTTTTTCAAAAATCAGAATCTGTTTTTCAAGAACAAGTATCGTTTTCTTTAACTCAAGATTTTCCCTCTCAGCGACCTTTTCTTTCTCTTCTAGTGACCTAAGCTTCTCTTCTTTAGCTTTGAAATCTGCAACTCTTCGTTCGAGTACAGATAATTTTTCAGAAGCTTCAGCACTTGTTGGATCACTTTCCTTCATATCTGCTTCTCTTTCATGATCTGAAATCTTTTGCTTGAGGTTCAGATTGCTTTTCTCTAGTTCAGAAATTTTAGCTTCCATAGCTGTTTATCTCTTCTGATAAGTTTCACAGCCTTTCCAAAGAGCATCTTTGTCAGCCTCCAAGCTCTCAATCCGTTTCTTGTTCTTTTATTCCCTTCTCTCAAAAAGCTATGATCTGATCATTTAAAATTTCAAGTCTTCTGAGTGGATGTCCATTATCACTTCAATGAGACCAAGACATTGTTACTTGAACAAAATGATCGTGAGACAAGTCAAAATATCGATCCAAAACAGGCACTGTATCATAGAATGCCCAAAATGTCCCCCTTCGGCGACTTAGCACGGGGTCCCGCTGCCCAGTTAGCGGGTGGGGTCAAGGGGCAACGCCCTTGCGGGATCTGGGCCAATAAAACTGTTGAAAGGTATTAAAATCAACACCTATAGACCAATAAAATCACTCCCAGAAAAATCCGGATGAATTTGTGTCCTGATAGGTGAAATCCGGATGAATAGTTTTGATGAGAGACAGAACCCGGGTGGAAAACCCGTGTTTGTGAAAATCCGGTATTCAAGTCCGGATATGGAAATCCGGGATCAACAGACGGGAGTCGGTACCGGGACAAGGTCCGGTTACTGAGTCCGGGTAATGTAACTAGATTAGCGTGAATGAGGTACCGAGAAGAGGGCAAAAACCGGGTCTAGCGGGGTGGATCCGAGTAATTGATCCTGGGATTAGGAATCGGGTAAAGATTCCCGGTACACACGGTGCGATCTAGGTAAATACGTAACCCGGATGAAGTAAAATCCGGTTTTGGGGCGATCCAGGAAACAAGAGTTTACCGGGTAAGCAATATCCGGGTAATATGAATGTACCGGATTTGACGAAAACCTTCGATAAAATCGGATCTAGAACGCAGAAAACTCAATCGATTGAGTTTCTAGAGATTTGAAAAACTTATAGGAATACCAAACGTAGTAAACCCAAATAGATTTTTAACCTAACTATGTTTTAAATTTCAATTTTCAATAGAACAATTGATGAACACAGAGCAAAACTCAGAAATCGATTTTTCAAAAATTAATGCTTAATACTTTCGATTTAGAGTTTGGAACTTTACCAAAGTCAATCTATGACCCAAGGAGATGGATTGAAGCAACTAGATATCAACAATTTAGCAAAAATTAAAAACTCAAAAAAAGATATCTTACCAGCACCGTTTAAAGAACACCGAATGAAAAGGATGATACCGTTGAATCGATTAACTTATCTCTCTACTCTCATACCATGTGTAAATCCCAGTTTAACAAGTAACAATGTATCGAATGATTAACTTTGTATTGAATGATTAGAGAGGTACAGGTATTGTAATGATGAATAAACTCTCTCTCTCTCTCTCTATAATCTCTATTAGACGCATAACCATTTTAACTTAATTCCTCACAAAACACACTTTAAATACCAAGGGCTTAGCCCATGGCCCAATAACACTAAACTAAGCCCATTTACAAGATAAAGGCTTTTACAACACTTTGATAATAAATATAAAACCTTTATATAACTTTCTATTTAATAGGACATTTATGGTCCCAACAAAAAGAAAAATCTAAACAAAATATTTTAAGCTTGTTCTCAGAACTCTGAATCCACTGTCCATGTTTCAAAATATGAATCTATTATCTTTGATTCTATTGAAAAGAGTGATAATGAAAAGACTAATACTACTGAAGTTAAGAGTTCAAAATCTGAACAGATATCAGAATTCATCATTAATATGTCTGAAGATATATCTGAAGATTTGATTAATAATTCCTGATTCTGACTCTTACACTGAAGTGTTTGATTCAAACTCTGAAGAGAAGTCCTTTAATCAAAAGTATTGGAAAGTTCATTCAAATCTGGAGTTTTTTTCACAAGAAAATCCAAGATTGTTTTGTCTAACTCTGAAGATGAAAGCAAATCAAGTATTTTAAAGTAGGTCAATCTTCTGGAATTAAATTTGATATATCTTCTAGAAGTTCTACTAAATCTGAGAATAAATCTCTTAGATCTTCTATTAACTCATTTTTTTTTGTTTTCTACAGAAGAAAAGGGAAAAATATTTTAGAATGGAGGAAAAGGATTCAAAGGAGAAGAAAATAGTGTGTCATCAAATAGTCGCTCTTTTATAAATAAAGATGTTGTGGAATGTTTCTAAGAATGTAAAGTCTTCTTTTGTTGCTAAACATTAATGTAATCTAAATTCCAAAATGCATAAATGCAAAAATGCAAAAATTGTTTGTGTTCATATTTGTTGTCTTATGCTCAAAGGTATATTCACTGTGATCATTGTGGACACACAAATTCTCTCTAAACTCTAATCTCTCAAAGAAAACCAAAAATTGAATTGAAGTATAATCCTTTCTCTAAAGAACTTATGCATAACTTTGTAAAGGTCTTTAAAGGTGAAAAGAGCACATTTGAAAAAAAATAGTTATTTCTCCTGTTGATGTTAAATTTGTATTGAAATGGATGCCTAAGGATAGATCCACGGTATAATATTCAATCAAAAAGCCTAAATATGAATGGAGAATCAAAGGCATATCAACAAATTTTAAGTCTATGCAATACGCTAACAAGAGAGAGCCCATACTAATATGGGTATTGGTCTCTAGGATATATATCTCCCTAAAATTAACAATGAAATAGCACACAAGTATACATGCCAAACAAGTATCGTTTTGAAAAAAAGTAATTAAAGTGGTACTAAGTACTGAATATCGATGCCACAGAGACAAATAAAGAAAGCAGTTAATCTAAGTCAAACATAAAATGTGACTTCAAGAACAGAATTCGAAGGAATAATCTTTGTGTGAGTAAGCAACTTTGAAAATGATTTTAAGACAGTAAAAGAAATGCAAGGGTGTAAGTTACGGCTGGATTACAACAACAGTGTGCTTAGGTAGATTGCTACAACATATGCTGCAACATTGGTTCTCAACCTCACTACTGAAACAATCAGCCTTTTTCAAGGTTTAGATAAGACTAGCTACTGGCAGTACCACGCATTCGGGTAACCCAACGAATGTAGTACAGATCTTACTGAATTTCCATATAGTTTACAATTTTATAAAAATTTATATTATAACACTTCAGAGCTCTAATGATTACGTTGGCTTGCATTCAAGTCCAACTCATCTAAGTAGAACAACATACGTCACCTTGTCAAGAAAACTATTTAGATGAAACTTAGAAACAAGGGGTGAATAGCAAGGTTGATAGCCAATAGTGAAAGCAATCTTCCACCACACACCGACTTTTTTCTCCCAACCATTACTTACACCCAACCTAGGGGTATTAGCCCATCATCGCTCTAATATACATACAAAACATGGTGATCAAACAGAAATGTAAGTATTAAGAACAAAGGCGTACCAACGATTTTAGATTAAAGCAAATAAGAGATAACAATTACTCCTAAGTGGCTAGATGAACTACTTAGCTAGTTTCCTTGTTAGAAGAAACTAGAAGTACAAAAGAAAATTAACTAGGAACTAAAACGTAACTTGCACAAGGCAAAGAAAGGTGTACAAAATAACCAGGAGTTAAGCTCCTATTTATACTAAGGGAGAGCATCTTATGTCAACATTACAAGTACAAAAGAGTCATTTAACCAATGGTTATTACACAATGGCTAAAGAGTTTGCAAGATGCTTTTCTTAAGGTAGCCTCCTCCATGATGTTATTCCCTAAAGATGCCCTGTTTTCCAGCTAGCAAGAAGGGATGAGGTGGTGGCCACAAGATTCCCCAACAAAAAGTTTATGAAGTGATGTCTTTGACTTTTCAGGAACTGCGAACCATGATGTAGCATCCTGCTGCAGCATACCGAACTGTCAGATTTTTCCACAAAATAAGCACAAACAGAACTCATTCCTTCTACTTAGCTCCAAACTACAATAAATGAAAAAATCAAACTAAAAGACTCAATTATGGTGATTTGGAAACTAAAATAGGATTAAATATCTAGAAAATAAGTGCTTAAAATGTGATAAATTATGCACTTATCACACCCCCACACTTGAATTGTTGTTTGTCCCCAAGCAACACAAATGAAAAATCAAAAAGACTTAATTTGAAAGGTGAAAAATAAAAAAAATTGATAGAATTTAGCTTACATCAAATAGTTAACATAGCCTTTCATAAATCAACGTTTATTGAACTTTCTTAATGCAACACCATAGGCCAAGACACATGTTCATATTGTCAGGCAAAAACAAAATTTGAACTAAGGATCAATAGGGCTTTTTGGGTTTTGACATTTCAGGGCTTCTCTCATTTTCTCTCACTTTCCTTTCTTTCTGTTTTCATGTTGCAGCACATACTGCAGTAACTATCTTCTGCCATATTTTTTTTAATTGGCCTATAAGGTTTTTGATTGAGCCTTTATACCGATATCACAACAAAAATGTATTTGATTGAGCCTTTGTACCAATATCATAGAGGGGTACATGATTGAGCCAGAATTGCCAATATCAAAACTTGATTGAGCCAGTGATGCCAATATCACAAGGGTGTTTATATTTATTGGACAAGATAAGAGGATTATGTCCTTTATCTTTCTCTGCCCTAAACAGATTACACAAACCCTCCCCCACACTTGAATGAAACAATGTCCTCATTGTTGATGAATGAACATTTTTAGGCTCAAAGGGCTAAGGGTGCAAAGGGTAAGTGCTTGCCAGGCATAGTGTTTGAGAAAAATTGCCTAAATCCTTTCCTATAGTTCAAAATGTTGCCTATTTGTTGCCCAGAAATGCATGGCTTTTTTCTAGCATTGACAATTTAAAAGTGAACATGCAACAGTTGAATTATTATGGCTATGTCATGTTGGACTTAACTAACTATCACATGAATACATCAAATATTCCCAGACACATGTGGACTAAAAAATTGAAAAATAACAAACTGTAAAATCTAATTGGAGCTAAGGAAAAGAATTGAACCTGCCTACTCAGGAGGAGTAGGTTCTGCAGCAGCCTCCTTCAGCAACTCCTCATCTCTTGCCATAAGCTCTTGAGGGTAGGTTGGTAGGTCATTGGCAACCTCCATATGATCTGCTTCGCATTCTCCCATGACCACATCTTATTTTCTTCTCTCCTATTGCCTATGCAAGGCAAGGTCTCTCCTCAGCTCAGCAATCTCTCTCCTATCTTTTGATTCTTCTTCCCATGGCTATCTCCTTCTCTTCAAATTTAGCCTTTATATCATCTCTTTGGGTATTCAGTTTCTCCTCCCAGAAATTGTCCTGATCCTCTAGCTTTGCCATCAATTTCTGCTGGTTCTCCTCCATCATCTTTACAAGCAGTGCAACAGCAGTAGTATCCAGACTGCTTGACTTGGGATCCAATGCTGCAGCAGATGCTGCAGCATGATCCCCAGTAGCTCTCTTGGATTAACTAGCTTCATCTCCTATCCTCTTCACTTGGTTCCTCATGATCCTGTCAATAGCTATGATGTCCATAGCATCCTTCTTACTGACCAGCTCAACATCCTCCAACTAGGGAACTCTAGCTTTCTCCAATAAGATGTGGATTAAAGCAGGATGCCATAATCCACCCATTGGCTTTTCAGCAGAGACCTTGATGCTTTTATGGATGATCTGACCAACATCAAAAGGCTTCCTCTCCATAATGCAGTTGATGGGCAGGCACCTCTCAAAAGCAATGTTGGTGTCATGTGATGTGGGCAGTATGGTACGCCTAACCAAATGAAACCATACATTAGCTTGAGGTTTCAAGTTGTGAGTCTCCAACACCCTGGTTCCTTCCTTTCAACCTTCCAGTCTTCCCCAGGTTTGGCAATCAAATCCAGAATCCTCTTGGCATCAGTAGCAGATGCCCTTCTCATCAACTTCTTATACACAGAATCTGCGGGTGGGGTTAGTTCATATACATCATTGATTTTCTTAGCATAATATAATACCTTTTTACCTCTAACATTCACCTCACTTCTTTGATTGCAACCACCTCTACATAGAAGTCTCTCACCCAATCTATGTTGTGCTTGGATGGAACTTTGCATAATTCATCCCATCCTAACTCCTCTATCACCTCCAGAATGAATGGTGATTTCTCCACAACCTTGTGACTGAATCCCTTATCCAAATGACCATCTTTCCTATTGAAC
Source organism: Saussurea involucrata (assembly GCA_033807775.1). NCBI lineage: Eukaryota > Viridiplantae > Streptophyta > Magnoliopsida > Asterales > Asteraceae > Saussurea > Saussurea involucrata. The sequence continues at coordinate 12,231 of JAWVWS010000614.1, forward strand.
AAGTCATACTTCTCCTCTGCATCCTCAGAACTGAACCTCTTACCAACTCCCTTCATGGAAATTAACACCACATCATCCTTCTCTTCTTCTACAACCTGCTCTTCTTTATCCACCACATCTTCTATCCTGTCCTCTTCTATGGCAGGCCTTACTGTTGAGGTCTGCCCTTTAGGGGCGCTAGTGGTTCTCTTAGTGAATGGTTTCTTTATAGCAGTACTCTTGACCCTACCCCCTTCTAGCTTACACTCTTCTTCTATTTGCCAACCATCTCCTTTACAGTAGGATCCTCAGTCTCCTATTCTGTGTTCTCCCATTCAGATGTGCCCTCCACAACACCAGTGACAACAATTTCCTCTATATCCTTTTCTACCTCCTCCCTTTGGCTTCCTCATCATTTTCTTGGTCTGAGGTGTGTAACAAACTATCCAGTGCATTATGTTGGAGGATTTGTTAGATTTGGGGTGGTGGTGGTGGTATCACAGATGTTGTCACATCATCATGTTGTGACAAGGGTATATGCATGGTAATGTTTTGTAGGATAGTGGTGCTAAGCACAGAAGTGTTTAACACAGAAACAAGGGATTCTGAGAGTGGTACATTAGTTGTGTTTGAAGAGGGTTGGTGTGTTGTTTGTTGTAAGGGTTGTAGGTTCATATCAAACCTCTCATGGGTTCTAACCCTCAGAGACTCGGTTTGATCTTGAGCATCATGAAAAACAGAGGAATCCTCCTCTTGGGTCGTAGGGTGTTTCGGTTTGTGATATTGAGGTCTAGAGAACGTTAGGTAGTCCTCTCTCTGTGGGTTTCGACATTATCAATGATGGGTTGGTTTTCGGGTTCATTTATAGGGGTTTCATGATCAAAGGGTTCTGGATTGGTGTCTTTAGAAGAAGATGCAGAAGGTGGAGCAGTGGATTTACCTTTCCTTTTTTCCTTCTCTTTCTCTGCAATCTTCTGTTTTTTGGTCGTTGCTGGCGAGGTTTCCGGTGACCGAAAAACTACACCAATCGGCTTCTTCTTCGAAACGGGTTGTTTCTTCTGGGCAGAGGACGGAGTGATCCTTCTCTGGTAAGTAACAGTCGTGGTTTTCTGTGGGGAAGAACCTTTCTTCTCTTCGGATGCCATGGAAATCGTTGGTGAGAATGGTGAAACACTCAAAACCGTCTCTCTAATTGAGAGGGAAGGTGGGGAGTCGGTTTCTAAAAACCAAAACTGCCCAAAGTGGTTTTCTTGTGTTTTCAAAATGGTTTGTGGTTTTTTAGTTACAAATGAACTAAAATAAAACCAAGTTAGGGTAATGGTTAGGTTTATATGTGAAATTTGATTCCTTTAAGTAAAATAGGGTGGTACTTGGTAAGTAGCTAGGTAAACAAAGTCATCATTTCTTCTAAGTGTTATAATAACATCTAAAAAGGTAAAAAGACTTACTTTTCTACCACCGAGTATTTTGCTTTTCTAAAATCAATTTCTTTAAAAAAAAGATTCCCTCTTTTAACTTACAAGGATACATTTTGAACTTTACTGTCTTTTTTTCTTTCTTTTTTTTCTTTTTCAAACATTATTTTATTACCCAAGACAGTGGGTCCCATTCGATTTCTGCATCAGTCATGTTGCAGCTTCTTCCATTCTTTCACCAACTTTGATTACATGCATACTACCACACATATTAATCATACCTGATCTACTAAAATTAAAGACAATATTTACATATGTACCTTGGACTGTTGGGACTCCTTGGACAAAAGGATTATTAGGGTTGGAGTTGCACTACAGAGGTTGACCCTGTAGTTGTTGCATCATCCAGGTAAGATTTAATCCTTTGTCCATGAACCATGATAGATGATCCATTATTTGGATCAATTAGTTCGATAACTCGATAGGGAAAAACATTTTTTAAGTCTTGAGTTGAACAACAAAACCTTTTGACAAACTTGAAAGTTCTTTTGCATAATCCTTTTGTCATTCCATTTCTTGGTTTTATTTTTGTAGATCTTGGCATTCTCATAGGATTGGTCCCTTAGTTCTTCCAACCCATTGATTTGCAACCTTCTTCTTTCACTTGTATCGTTAATATTCATGTTAAGCACTTTTAAAGCCCAAAGGGCTTTGTGCTCAAGTTCTAATGGCAAGTGACAAGCTTTTCCAAAGACAAACTTATAGGGAGACATTCCAATTGGAAATTTATAGGCAGTCTTATAAGCCCAAAGAGCATCATCTAGCTTAAATGATCAATCCTTTCTTGTAGGTTTGACCACCTTTTCTAGAATACTCTTAATTTCCCTATTTGAGAGTTCAACTAAGCCATTGGTTTGAGGATGGTAGCCTGTAGCAACTCTACGACTGATGTTATACTTTTCTAAACCATCTTTCATCATTCTGTTCACAAAGTGTGTTCCTTCATCACTAATTATGGCCCTAGGAGTGCCAAATCTAGTGAATATGTTCTTGTGAAGAAACTTGACCACTGTCTTTGCATCATTACTATGGCAAGATGCAGCTTCTACCCATTTAGTGACATAGTCTACAGCTACCAAGATGTATTGACAGTTTCCAAAAATAGGAAATAGTCCCATAAAATCTATTCCCCAAACATCAAATAGTTCAACTTCTAAAATTCCATTAAGATACATTTCATGTCTTTGTGAAATAGATCCAGTTCTTTGACATTCATTAACATCTTTTAACAAAACTATCAGCATCATGGAAGAGTGTACGCCAAAAGAATCCAGATTGGAGTACTTTTGCTACAGTTCTTTCGCCACCAAAGTGACCACAATATGCAAAAGCATGACAATGCTTGATCACTACAGGTACATCTTCCTGAGGTATACACCTTCTCAAAACTTGATCAACCCCTAGTTTAAACAAAAAGGGGTCATCCCAAAGATAATTCTTTGCATCAAAAAGCAATTTTTTTCTTTTGGTTCTTGGTAAGTTGAGGTTCAATGATTCCAGCAGCCAAATAGTTTGCAATATCGGCAAACCATGGTGTTGCAGCATGATGATGTAGCCTCAAAAGATGTTCATCAGGAAACTTTTCATTTATTTCAACAAGAGGTTCTTTTCCTTTTTCCAAACTAGACAAGTGATCTACAACTTGGTTTTCAGTACCTTTCCTATCTATTATTTCTAGATCAAACTCTTGTAGTAACAACACCCACCTAATCAGTCTTGGTTTTGCATCTTTTTTTGAAATCAAATATTTAATGGTTGCATGGTCAGTGTGAACTGTAAACTTGGTCCCCGTTAGATAAGATCTAAATTTTTCAAAAGCAAAAACAACCTCCAATAATTGCTTTCAGTAGCGGTGTAGTTAACTTGTGCTTCATTGAGAGTTTTGCTATAGTAATACATAGGATGAAAATTCTTTTCTCTCTGTTGTCCCAAGACTGCACCAAATGCCCAATCACTTGCATCACACATAAGTTCAAAGGTTTTGTCCAATCAAGTGTGATTACAATTGGTGCTGAAATGAAAGCTTCTTTTAAAGTTTTGAAAGTCTTCCTACAATCATTGTTGAAATCAAAAGGTTGGTCATGCTGAAGTAATAGACAAAGTGGTTTTGAAATCTTTGAAAAATCCTTTATAATTCGTCTGTAAAAACCAGCATGGCCAAGAAAACTTCTAATTCCTTTGACATTTGTAGGTTCTGGAACTTTTTCAATAACTTCCAGTTTTGCTTTATCAACTTCTATTCCTTTGTTTGAAATTAAGTGTCCCAAAACAATTCCTTCTTTGACCATGAAGTGACATTTTTCCCAATTTAAAACTAAATCAGTCTCTTCACATCTTTTAAGACTTTGTTAAAGATTTTTCAAACATTCTTCATATGAAGATCCATAGACAGAAAAATCATCCATGAATATTTCTATAGAATTTTCCAACATATCTGAGAATATGGACTCATGCACCTTTGAAATGTGGCAGGGGCATTGCATAGTCCAAAAGGCATTCTCTTAAAAGCAAAAGAACCAAAAGGATAAGTGAATGTGGTTTTCTCTTGGTCCTCAAGTATTATGGCAATCTGGTTATAGCCAGAATATCCATCCAGAAAACAGTAATATTCTATACCTACAAGTCTATCCAACATTTGGTCAATGAAAGGCAATGGAAAATGGTCTTTATGAGTTGCTTTGTTAAGGTTCATATAGTCCATACAGATTCTCCATCCTGACACTACCCTAGTTGGGATCAACTCATTCTTTTTATTCTCAACAACTGTCACACCTCCCTTCTTAGGAACACATTGAACAGGACTTACCCAAGAACTACCAGCTATAGGGTAAATAATTCCAGCATCTAACCACTGAAGTATTTCTTTCTTGACTACTTCTTTCATCATAGGGTTTAGTCTTCTTTGTGGTTCTACAAATCTGAAGTCTTTGTCCTCTAAAATGATTTTGTGTTGATAGATTGATGGACTAATGCCTTTTAAGTCAGAAATTGCCCAACCTATGGCCTTGGTATGGGCTTGAAGTACTTTCACCAACTGTTCTTCTTGTTCTTGTTCTAAAGAGGCACAGATAATTACAGGTAATTTGTCTCCATCTCTTAAAAATATTTGAGATGAGCAGGAGGTTGTTTTAATTCAAGGGTTGGTGGTGCTTCAACAGATGGTAGGGGATTTTCTCTAGTGGTCTATTCTAATGCATCATATGTTGCGACAACAGGCTGCAACATGCTACCAGATTGGTGGTCATCACTATCCTTTAAATCATCATCATCATCATATTCCTCAGCTTCTAGGTCATCTATATTCAAGTCATCTTCCTCAAACTCATCATCTTTTGTCTCTTCTTCTAAGGTTCCTCTAAGGCACAAAGATTCTATCGAGCTTAGGCCATAACACTCTTCTTTCTCATCTGGGTATTTCATAGAATTAAGGACATTGAAGGTGACATTTTGGTCTTGAACTCTCATGGTCAACTCTCCTTTTTGGACATCTATGAGGGTTCTACCAGTGGCTAAGAATTGCCTTCCTAACAGAATAGGTGTGTCTTTGTCAGCTTCAAAGTCTAAAATAATGAAATCAGTAGGGAATTTGAATTTGTCTACTTGGACCAACACATCTTCTATCTTTCCCTTAGGATAGGCTATGGACTTATCAACTAATTGTAAGGTAACAGTTGTAGGTCTAGACTCTCCTATTCCAAGTGTGTTAAAAATGGACAAGGGCATGAGATTTATGCTAGCACCCAAATCACATAAAGCTTTTCCAACCTCTTTGCCTCCTGTAGAACATGGTATTGTAAAACTACCTGGGTCTTTCTGTTTAGGAGGGAGTTTGTTGGTCAAAAAGGCACTACAACCTTCAGTCAAGGCCACGGTCTCCATATTCAATCAGTTTCTTTTTCTTGCTTAAAATATCCTTAAGGAATTTGGCATAAGTAGGCATGCTCTCAGTTGCTTCAACCAAAGGGATGTTGATGTGCAATTGGTTGAACACATCTAGAAACTTATTCAATTGTTCTTTCTCCTTTTCATTCCTCATTCTCTGGAGATAGGGAATGTAAGGTGCAACAGAGGTGACAACAGCCTTCTTAAGATCAAAAGTGGATGGAACAGTAGGTATGACATGTTCAGTTGCTATTTTTGGTTTTTCAGTTCTGTCAGTAGATGCCGCAGCATCTGCTGTAGCATCAACTGCAGTTGGTTTCTCTTTCTCTTTACCAACAGGGGGTAACAGAGGCAAGTCGGACTTATCAGGTTTAGACACAGGCTCAGATGTTGGTTTGGGTCCAAGGACACTCTCAGGGGATTGAACAATGATAGGAGGTACCATTGTGACACCCTTTTCTTTGTTTGTGTTACTAACAGCCTGTCGGTCTTTTGGTATGGTATTCGTTAAGTCCTTTCCACTCCTAAGGGTAACAGCCTTTACTTTTTCCTTGACTATGTAGATCCCAGTTTGATCAAGTAACAATGAATTGAAACAATAAATCTTATTGATTGAATGCGGAGAGTTACAAGATTGGATTGAAATACAAACTCTCTCTCTAAACTATGAATGTAGAATTGAACGACTTACTTAATCACCTCTAAAACACACTTTAAAAACCAAGGGCCTAAGGTCAAAGCCCATGGCCCATTAACACACCAAAGCCCATATTATCAATTACGAGGCTTTCACAAACAATAATAAAGTTATTCTTTTCTTTATATCACTTTCTATTTTATAGGACATTTATGGTCCTAACAATCTCCCGCTAAAGTTATATAAAGAAAAAAAATGTGGTCTTGGAATCTTTAGGTCTTGATCTTCTCTCCCTCTTGAATCTTTGAAACACTTTAGTGTTGCTTGTCTTCATGTCTTTCATGCTCCCCCTTGAAATATGCGCTTAGTCTTCATAGTATTACGAGTTGAACCACGAGTTGAATTGACTTTGAAAAACTTCGGAACTTGTTGAACCAATATGCTCGAAGAAGGAATCAACTCGTTGCGAACACTTCTTGATAAGGGATGAAAAGAACCATGCACTTCTATTCTTTTCTGCATAGATCATAACAGTTACTCCCCCTCAACTTTTGCTTACTCCCCCTCAACTTGATAGTCTGGCTCTTTGAACTTTTAAAACGTTTCTCCCCTCATGATGATGATTCGTGTCTTTGAATATGTATCAGTTCTCCCCCTCATGATGATTAGGAGCATCCAGAGCATCATGTAACTTCAAAGACAACACTGATGAGTAGCAAAATACCAGATAAGACGTTAAGTAACCAAAATGGGGTAATCAACTAACACAGAAACACAAAAGTAACTGTTATCACAACAATTAAAATAATTGTGTGGCCTATGTTCAGAGTTGGCATTGGGGTATCTCTGATAAGACTTCCCGTCATCACTGAAGTAAAATTTTAAAAATTACTTCTCAAACTGTTCCGGCAATATCACAAAGATATGCGATGGAAATCACAAAGACTCGTGCATGTGTGAAAGAAATAAGTTATATCTGTTTGGCTCAAAATTTGATTTAACCTGGGACGCAAGTTAAAAATCAATAGACACAGTGAATAGAATATGAAGTTCGGAGACCGGAGCTGATGTCTTCTTTTTTTAATATCTAAAACCTCTGAGTGAGGAATATATAGATTACGTGCTAAATCTCTGTGCATTTATGAAACAAACATCTTTTGTGAGATGCTTGAGTGGCTGGGTGGGGTGACAGGAGTTATCGACACTGGGTCCATGTCTGTTTCAATATTCATCTCCAAAGAACGAGAATAAATAGATTGTGTGGTTACCCGGATAACTGACTCGGTTTGGTATGGACCAACTTATTCTTTTAAGTCCTGTCACAGCCTCACCAAATTCTTTTCACTCCAAACCCATCTATCAATCTAGACCCCTCACTGTTGTCTATAAATGGGATGTGTTTCTTGGGTAGATCCTTCCGGTTCTGGATAGACCATAGAAACAATATAAATCTTATCACTCATTTCACATATTTTTGCACCAATTATAACAGGGAATTCAACATTTAAATACGAGTTCTAGACTGAAATGTGTAGAAGTCGTAACTTTTAAGAACGAGTTCTGAACTGAATAATTCAGAAGTCATAAAAATTAAGTCCGAGTTCTAATCTGAGGGAATCAGAAGTCATCAAAATGATAATGAATATCAAAGAACAAAGTTAAGCGCGAACTAGAATGACTCATTAGGCACATTATAGTCAAAAATCAAACGGAGAATAGAAATTTTAATTGTGAAGAACAAGTCACATGTTAGGATCCAAGCGCTTACCACTACGCTAAAAGCAATTGCTGGTGGAGAAGGCGCAACCTATTTCCATATAGCGTAGCAGCCAACGCCACGTTTCGAATTAGGAATATGTTGGTCAATGACCCAACAATCCCCTCCCCCGGCATCTGCCAGCACTAATGAGAGCTTCGCTAGAAGTCAATGGCTGCACAACATGCTATTGGCATTTTAAATGCACTCCATGGGATTCAAACCCGTGACCTGCTCTGATACCACATATAGATCCTAGTTTGATCAAGTAACAATGAATTGAAACAATAAATCTTATTGATTGAATGCGAAGAGTTACAAGATTGGATTGAAATACAAACTCTCTCTCTAAACTATGAATGTAGAATCGAACGGCTTGCTTAATCACCTCTAAAACACACTTTAAATACCAAACGCCTAAGGTCAAAGCCCATGGCCCATTAAGACACCAAAGCCCATATTATCAATTATGAGGCTTTTACAAACAATAATAAAGTTATTCTTTTCTTTATATCACTTTCTATTTTATAGGACATTTATGGTCCTAACAGACTATGTTCTTAGGAGTCTCAATATCACTAGGTAGAGTTCCAGCAGGTCTGTTTCTCAACTCAGTAGCAATCTGCCCAATCTGAGTTTCCAGAGCCCTTAAGGATGTGTTTTGATTATTGATTGTTGTGTTTGTGTGATTGATGAATCCTTTCAACACTAATTCCAAATAAACAGGTGATTCACCTTGTTGGTTTTGTCTTCCTTGGTTAGACTACTGATTCTGTTGGTTATTAGATTGTTTTTTAAAATTTGAACTTCTCTGTTCTTGTGCATCAGATGGGTTTAAACATGGACTATGCCAAGAGAAATTGGGATGGTTTTTCCAATTTGAGTTATACTTTTTTGAAAACCAACAATTTCTGTTTTGCACAAAGTTTACAGATTCAGTGTTTTGGTCAGATTGGTCATAGGTGTGAGGTTCACTACATAATACACATTGGTCAGGTAGTTCTTCAGAAGTAGATGCTGCAGCAACAGTGCTAGATGGACCAAACATGTTTTTTGGTAAGTGCAGCAAGTTGTGCAGTAAGAGCAGTGTAATTATCTACTTCATGAATACCTGCAGCCTTTTTAGGTACTATTACACATGAATCAGACCATTGACCATTGTTACTTGCAATCTTTTCCAAGATAGCCAATCCATCATTATAGGTACTAAGAGTGAAGGCTCCTCCTGCAGTAGCATCAAGCATTCCTTTAGCAGTTGTACTTAAACCATTGTAGAATGTTTCTAGTTGTATATAGTAGGGTATGCCATGGTGGGCATTTTCTTAACAGACCCTTAAATCTTTCCCAAGCATCCGGAATTGCTTCATCGTACATTTGTCTAAACATGCTTATTTCATTTCTGGACTTGGCATTCCGTGTTGGTGGAAAATATTTTTTCAAAAACTTTTCAGCCATATCACTCCAAGTTTCAACTGAGTTAGGTTCTAAAGAATTAAACCATGATCTTGCTTTATCTCTGAGTGAAAAAGGAAATAACTTCAGCCGTAAGGCATCATCAGTTACTCCACTGAAATCAAAACAATCAGTGATTTCCATAAAAGTTTTAAGATGCAAATGAGGGTCCTCAGATGGTTGGCATGCGAACTGTCCACTAGATTGTAACGTATTAAACATTACGGGTTTCAGTTCAAAGTGGGCACATTCCAACTGTGGTCTAACTATGCCTGCATGGAATTGGTCAAGCATAGGCATAGCATAATCCATAATCCTTCCCTCTTTAGAGTTTGCAATATTGATGATGGGTCCATATTCAGGGACTTCCATTTCAACAGTTTCAAAAATTGGTGACAAAGTTCTTTGTATCCTTCTCTGTCTACGAAATGTTCTTTGAAGTCAGGATCAAGTTCAAATATATCATCGTGAAACAAATGTGGCATGCAACCCAAAGTTCTTTAACAAGTTGACTAGAAAAAATCAGATTAAAAGTGACTTAAGAAAATTCTTGCTTTGGCTTTGTCCCTGGCAACGGTGCCAAAAACTTGGTCACTAGGATATATATCTCTAAAATCAACAACGGAATAGCACACAAGTATACATGCCAAACGAGTATCGTTTTGAAAACAAGTAATAAAGTGGTACGAAGTACCGAATATCGATCCCACAGAGACAAATAAAGTAAGCAGTTAATCTAAGCCAAACTTAAAATGTGATTTCAAGAACAGAATTCGAAGGAACAATCTCTTTATGAGTAAGCGACTTTGAAAATGATTTTAAAACAGTAAAAGAAATGCAAGGGTGTAAGTTCTGGCTGGATTACAGCAACAGTGTGCTTTGGTAGATTGCTACAGCATATGTTGCAGCATTGGTTCTCAACCTCACTACTGAAACGATCAGCCCTTTTCAAGGACTAGATAAAACTAGCTACTGGAAGTACCACGCATTCGGGTAACCCAACCAATGTAGTACATATCTTACTGATTTTCCATATAGTTCACAATTTTATAAAAATTGATATTATAACACTTCAGAGCTCTAAAGTTTATGTTGGCTTCCATTCAAGTCTAACTCGTCTAAGTAGAACAACATACGTCACCTTGTCAATAAAAATACTTAGAGGGAACTTAGAAACAAGGGGTGAATAGCAAGGTTGATAGCCAATAGCGAAAGCAATCTTCCACCACACACCGGCTTTTATCTCCCAACCATTACTTACACCCAAACTAGGGGTATTAGCCTATCATCGCTCTAAGATACATACAAAACATGGTGATCAAACAGAAATGTAAGTATTAAGAACAAAGGTTGTGGATCCCAGATTCAATTAAGCATTCACAATGAAATCAACACAATCAGCAAATAAGTCATAAATCTCACTTGAATATTGATGAACAGAAAGCAATAAGGCAGTAGCCGTAAAAAGTAATTGTGAAACAAATTATGATCATTAACCCTAAAACAAGGTTTAGCCAACTATTTATACCAACAAGGTAATTACAAGAATTGGCACATTTAGTCCCTATACTTCTATTCCACTAGCATGACCTAACAATCTCCCCCTTGGAATTGAAGTTCAATGTCGCACCAGTTAGGGACATATCGCTTACGGATAGCGAATAGAATCTCAAAATGTCGAATGGAGTTTCTGAATTCTAGCCGGTCTTCGATTCCTTTGAGAAGTTCTTCAGCTAGGTATTTTTTGACGTTGGCATAGCTTCCTGACGACTCTTCTTCAACGATGATCTTCTTCAGATCAGACTGTATCTTCATCAGTGTTCCCTCGCTAAACTTGTGCACCTCGCTGATTCTCATGAACCGTTTCTCCCCTTGGTTGTTCAGATACACAATACCTATTTCTGGCATGGATAGTATGGAATGTACCTGTACGTCTTCGGGAAGATTCAGGTTAGGATTCAGAATGTTGATCTTTTTCTGGTTGCTTTCTAAGCCCAACTAAAAATCATTGATGTAGGTGAGCGTGATCGTGCATTTCATAAATCTCTTGAGCGTCTCGAGTGCCTTGGTGACTGGTAGCGGTCGGATAGTGCGAGTCTTTAACTCTTTAAGCAGAACCAGGAAGTCGTTCAGGTTTAGATGCCTGAAATCGGTTCTGAGAACATCCATTCATTTCCGTCGTCCCTTCTGACTGTGAAAACCGGAAACCAAACACTGAGAATCCTATCGGACACAATCTCCACAATTTCAGTAATCCTGTGTCGCGTGCGGACCTGGGAGACCAATCTGCTGCGCTTCATTACCTCCAACTATTGTTTACGGATTGGATCTTTGAGAAATGAGACCCCATGACATTTTACCGGGTCAAGTGGCCTGATCCAGTGAGCAAAGATTTTCTTCTGCGCTTCCTCCAGATAAGGAACCAATATCCAGACTCGTTCCCAACGAACTGGTTGAGCGAGTTGAGGTGGAGCCGGTACCAGGTCTGGAGTTGGAAGCTCTGAAGTGCTTGTAGTTTCGTGTATATCTGGCTGAGAAGTCGGTACCTATTCGCTTTGAAGAAGAACCTGGTCATAGTCGGCATCATCCATAAATTCATCTTCGTCAACAAAATCCCATAAAGCATATGTCTCTGACTGGATGGCTATTATCGCTTTGTGTCTCCATTCTGTCTCTAGTTCCGGATCGCCGACCGAGTCCTCATCAATCAACTTTTGATCTGGCCGCTCCGGAACCGTCAGCATTAATAAGTCTTCTTATTGGTCCTCGGGCTTTTCAACCGTTGGAACTGCTGACTCTGTCATCGTTTCCCTGACCGGTGTAGAAATCTCCATGTCTTGAACCATTCCAGAGTCTGTCGGTTGTTGTTGTGATTCTGGTTCAACTGGAGTAACGGTTGTAGCTTCTGTCGTTGCAGTTGACAGCTCGGTCATTCTCATTCTTTTCTCCCCCTCATGCTGATCAGGATCGTCCTGATCATCATGTCTTCTCTTCGAACCCTGTACCTAACCCTTACAGGTGTCTTCAAGGCTGGCAACCCTCTCGGTTAGAGCGTCGAGGGCCTTCTTGACTTCGGTTAGTGTCGCTGTCAGAGTATCACGGCGGGTATCTGTTTGTGTAACCGGGAGCGGTGGTTGGGATTGTGAGCGGAGAATGCACACTAGATCAGCTTCTAATGAGGCTTCGACGTTGGATTAAGAAAGAATTTTATCCAGTAATGTGGCTTTAAGAGCCTCGACGCTCATGTTCTGAATACTCGGGGTTGGAGTAGGCAGTGGCAGTCGGATCTGTGGTTGCACTGGGGGAACTTCGGTAGCCACGCCTTTACCCGCAACGGCTCTTTTGATGAAGGTCATATCATCAAAAAGTTGCTTCATGATCGTTGTTTGGACATTCTTTAAGGCGCCGTCCATTTGCTCCTTGGAGACGAAATCCGAGTGAATAACTCCGGTGGCACTTAGCCTTTTCGTTGTAGTAGTTGTGGTGGATTGCACCGCAGTACTGCCTACGTTCACGGTTGGCGTGACGGTAGCCGTGGTAGGTCTTCCGCCCAATCCTTGCAAGCTACCGAAAGGTAGACTCACTCTGG
>JAWVWS010000615.1:0-11000 GCA_033807775.1 Saussurea involucrata
AATTTTATGGGTCGCGAAAATTATAGATCAGTTCATCAACTCAACACCAAGTTCAATGACCTCAATAAAAGAATAGCGTGTTTTGGCGGCATCTACAACAACTTGGTCAATAATAGATCAAGCGGAATGAGTGAGGCCGACATTTCACGAACGGCACACGAACGGTACCGACAGGAACTTGGGGTTGCTTTCACTCACGAACAAGCTTGGGAAGTCCTCAAAAAATGTCCAAAATGGGGAACCGTTCCAACGATGACGACAACTTCATCGCGGGGTTCAAAACGTACCAAACCTTCCGATGATGACGATGAAGACGTCAACGAGGTCGGGGTCGAATCCGGACGACCCATCGGGAGAAATAAGGCAAAAAAAACGTCATCGAGTAATACGGCCGGGTCGAATCCGGACGAAAATGTTTCAAAACTCTTGACGACCATAAACTCGTTCAACGAGCATCTTGATGGTACGATGGAGTATAAAATGAAAAAACTCGACCTCGAACGAGAGAAGTTGGCACTCGAACGACAAAAATGCTTTAAAGAAGACTTCGAGTTCTACATATCCATGCATGATCACCTTTCGGGAGAAGTTTTGAGGGCTACTTTAGCGAGAAAAGATATGATTAGAAAATATCATAATTTTTAGCGTTTTGTATTTTGTAATTTTTATTTTTAAAGCATTTTGAATTTTGTAATTTTTACTTTTAATGAATGATATGAATTTTTATTTTTATTATTTATCTTATTTTTATTTATTAAAAAATATATAAATAATTTTATTTTGTTAAATAATTAAATGTATAAATAAAAGAATTAAAAAAAATGAGGTGGCAAGAGGGTTTGAAGGTATTGGTACTCCACTTTTAGGTAAGAAAAAGGTAAGGAAAAAAGCTGATGTGGCGCTGAGGTGGCAAGTGGGTTTGAGGGTATGGGTACTGGTGGCCTAATAAGGCTTCTTGAACTTGCCATGTGTTCTGCTCTGCTAAGTTTGTAGCTGACATTTGTCTCTTTTTTCCAAAAACAAGCATTACGTTAGAGCTTTAAGGCTCTAAAATTTGATTAATTAGCTCCAGTGCATTATTATAATTTCCAAAAATAAATTGCAAACATAAACCATAAAGTATGAGAAGATGGAATATTTTATGATATTTTTCTCATGATATTAAGCGCAACACTTTGTCCAATACTTTCTTTCTGGATGTTTCTGTATCAATTGAAGATATTTATGGTGTAGTTAATTTCTCATCTTATGTGGCTAAAAACATTCTTTATTGGTGATTTGTACTGATATCGAGGATCAATTGTTTATCGATGCGGAAGTGAGCAAGTCGGAAGCGGCTAAAGAAATAGGAGGAAGAAATTAGATTCGGATCGGGCTTTTTGGTCAAAGTATTTGCCGAAAGAGTTCTCCTTTATCGGATGACAACTTTAGCCTCAACAGAAGAGAAAGAGCCAACTTTAGATTTGATTATTTTTGTTACTCGAACAGCAACATTAACACCAGTTAGACAATATGGATTCGCCACAACCCGCTTCATCGACCGCATCATCATCATCCATAGACACCGACGAGTACTTGCATCATCAAATGGAAATTTTTGTAGGGTTGGTTCGAGAAGCTGCAAAATTAATTTATGGTAGCACCGCCTCATCGTCAAGAAGATAACCGAGGGCCGGGAACATAGAAAGAGGTCGGGTAGCTGCAAACGAGCGGCTTTTGCGGGACTACTTTGGCAACAACCCGGTTTATACACCGGATATGTTTAGACGGCGGTTCAGGATGAGCAAGCAACTATTCGAACGAATAGTTGAAGATTTAGAAAGAGAGTATCCGTATTTTACACTCTGGGTGGACGCCAGCAACAAACAAGGTTTTTCTCCGATACAAAAGTGTACTTTCGCTATTCGGCAATTGTCGTATGGAGTAGCTGCCGACTCACTTGACGAGTACTTGAGGATGGGAGACAAAACGTCACGAGATTGTCTGCACAAATTCTGCACATGTATTATTGAACTCTACGGTAAAAAATATTTACGCAAGCCTACTTATGTTGATATTCAGAAGTTGTACACCGCGCATGAAGCTAAACACAGATTTCCCGGCATGCTCGGCAGCATAGACTGTACTCATTGGGCGTGGGCAAATTGTCCGGTAGCATGGCGAGGTCAATTCATGAGAGGTGATCATGAGCACCCGACAATCATGCTAGAAGTAGTGGCCTCCCATTATCTATGGATCTGGCACGCATACTTTGGTGTTGCCGGTTCCAACAACGACATCAATGTTCTCAATCAGTCGCCCATCTTCAACGATCTATATGATGGAAAAGCACCCGAGTGCCCTTTTGAGGTGAATGAAGTCACCTACAACCACGGATATTATCTAGCGGATGGGATATATCCGGAATGAGCTACTTTCGTAAAATCATTTACGCGCCCACATGACCCTAAACGACAAAAGTTCAAGTCCGCGCAAGAATCGGCACGTAAAGATGTTGAACGAGCTTTTGGCGTGCTTAAACAACGTTGGCATATACCTCATAACCCGGCACACGGATGGCATCCGACAAGATTGGGAAACATTATGTACGCTTGTGTCATATTACACAATATGATACTCGAAGACGAAGACCATGCCATTTGTGGTGGCGATGAAAACGATCTTTTCACGGATGATATCGAAACACAAATCAGTGAGGAACAACGCACGACAAATGTTCGAGAAGTCAAAAACCGGGACACTCATAATAACCTTCGGTCGGATTTGGTCGAACATATTTGGCGTATCCAAGTTCCCAACAATGACGACGAGTAGATTTTTAATATTTTGTAATTTTTAAATTTATTTTGTAATTTTTAATTTTTTAATGAATGATATGAATTTTTATTTTTATTATTTATCTTATTTTTATTTATTAAAAAATATATAAATATTTTTATTTTGTTAAATAATTAAATGTATAAATAAAAGAATTAAAAGATGAGGTGGCAAGTGGGTTCATTGGGTTCATTGGGTACTGGTACTCCACTTTTGGGTAAGGATTGGGTAAGGAGGGTAGGAAAGAGAAAAACTGATGTGGCGCTGAGGTGGCAAGTGGGTTCATTGGGTTCATTGGGTACTGGTACTCATGGTCTTAGGGAGAGAGAGAGAGAGAGAGAGAGAGAGAGAGAGAGAGAGAGAGAGATTTATTAAATATATACTATACATTAGTAGTTTAAAAACAATTTGCAAATAAAACAGACAATTTTTTATTATCTAATAGAACCCAAAAAAAAAGTTATCATTATATTAAGGTCCCAAATATATATATTAATTAATTACATTAGAAAAGAAAATATGTAAAAAGTTAATTAGTCATTCATTTTATAGTATTGGTCATTCTTCTCTAAGTATTTTTATCTAGTAGCAAAATTTAAAACAAGTTTGCCAAGAAAAACTTGATATATCCCTTATCATCCATCTCGGACCGACTCTTTTGATTTACATTAATTCTATTTTTGTATAAAAATATAATAGATTTAATGTTATTAACTAAGAAAATCCTACCTTTTAAAAAGAAATTACCAACCATATAAGACTATCCAATTTATATCAAACAAACCATTAATTCTTTTCGTTTAGAGTTTGAATTCCATAAAAAACCCAAATTGTGTCATCATCAAACGAAAACACAATTTTATGCTCTTGTCCAAAAGGCCGGGCCTGGCTAGCCTGGACCGGGCTTTGGGCGGGCCCAGGCGCAAACACTATTCACAAGCCCGGGCTTTGGACGGGCCCGGGCCGGGCTTTGGGGAAAAGGGTTGGGCCCGATCAGGCTTTTCAAAAGACCGGGCCTACCGGGCCTAAAACCGGGCCTAAATCGGGCTTTTTAAAAAAATTGTATTTTTTACATTTTTAGTAAATATTATTCGTATTCACTATAAAATACTTAATTAGGTCATTCAAACATACTTAAAAATACGTTCTATTAGAATTTCATATATAAAGAAAAATACGTTCGATTAATTTTATATAAATTATAAAGAAAAATACATTTAAAGAAGTACATTTATTGAATTATAAAGAAAAATACTCTTAATCCTCGTCCTCGTATGGTAGATAGTATGCAAGAGTTCCGGTCGTTTTAAGTCTAGTAAGAGCCGTAGGATCATCGAGTTCATCAACATCGAGTTGTTCTTCAGGGTCGATCTCGTCGTCGTCGTAATGTGATACATTACTTTCACAATCGGTACTTGGCGGGGTACTTAGTTCGGCACTTTCGTTTTCTTCAAGAATTTCTTCCACTCCATCAAGCTCCGCCTCTAGGGTCGTTCGGTCTTGAATTCTTTCAAGACTATCCAAGTAGTCCTTCAAACAAACGCAAGCTTGTACTGACTCCGGGGTTAATCTTGTCTGACGGGCCGAAATGATCCTGCCACTAAGAGAAAAAGCGGACTCCGAAGCTACGGGCCATTAATGCCAAAACCGAAAATACTTGTTCTCTCCTTGCCAAAATGCTAATATGTTTAATTCTTCAAAATTATCAACTTGAGTATTCCAAGAGAAATTAGTATTCATGTAAATTTGTAATTCATTGAGATTACTGTCATATCGGGATTTTTTACTTGATTCATTTTGCACCTCATTCATTAAAGAGGTCATTAAGTCTTTCCGGCTTTGGCGATGACCACTACTAGAACTTGCACCCGACGTAAATAGTGGTTGTTGGGAGGGTTGTTGGTGTGCGCCCCCATGTCGGACTTTATAAATTTCAAATAATTGTAAAAACATGTTATTAAATAATGTTTTTCTTTTCGTTGAAAAAATAGAATTTGTGGACGTATCTAAACCAAAAGCTTGACTTATTCCAGTTATTAAAACCTCAACACCGGTAACCTTTAGCCACGAGTTTAACGCCGCGGCACAAAGAAAAGAAAAAGGGATTTTTCTAAAATATTTTAACAATTTTGCTTTCATTGTAACAATCATATTCGACCAATGGTCTTCTCTATCCTCGTACTCTCTAATTTTGTTTGCTAAAATATATATTTGATTTAAAACTAGAGGGCTTGTTGGATAATAAACACCGGATAAGTAAGTTGTTGCGTTTTTAAAACCACCCAAAAGATCGTATAATCCCTCAATCACGACCCAGTCCCACTCTACAATAGTATTCCGTGGGTAATGAATATTATAAAATGCATGTATATAAATTCTTTGTGCACGCAAATTTTCGATCATTTGATATGTCGAATTCCATCGAACGGCCATATCATGAGCCGGTCCCAAAGCTCTAAATCCACATTCCATGCAATATTTTCTAAAAGACGTTTGCATTGATTTACCTTTATTAAAAATTCTCCGTAACATAAGTCTAAATTTGTTTAGTGTGTCACTGCATTGTCCTAAACCGTCTTGAAAGACTAAATTAATAATGTGTGCAACACAACGTGTATGAAATATTTCACCGTCCAACATAGGGGTTAAAGCACATTTTAATTTATCCACACATGCAGTATTATTACTAGCGTTATCAAATGAAATGCTAACGATTTTATTTGAAATATTATAAAAAACAAGTGTTTTTTTATAATTGAAAATTGACGTTTACCCGAATGTGGCGAACCAAACGTTTCAAACGCTATTACACGTTTGACCATTTGCCACGACTACATCCAATGTGCCGTTATACATATATAAGAATGTGGCAATCCGTGTGGTGCGCTCCACACATCACAAGTTAGAGAAATGTTGTTAGGCATTTGTTCAAACATGTTTTCATTTCATTTTTAGCATTTTTCCACATTTTTAATGCATCAGTTTGACGGCTTACCGGAGTGTATCGAGGTTGTAGACATTTTTGGATCATTTTCGTCATATGCAGATTGTGGAAATGTCCGAACGGCAACCCCATTTGAATAACACATTTTGTGGTTAATTCCCGGGCCAACATGTTATCGTACGACCATATTTGACCTTGGTTGTCAAATATGGGTTGACTTGAATCACCTCCGGACTTGAGTGCCTTGCATGCGGAATCGGTGTGTCTCTTTAAGGTAGAGTTTCCCGAGAGCGCAAGGAGAGCTCCACACCTTTTGCATTGTGCCTTTTTATTCCCGTCGGTGAGAACCACCATATTGAAATCATTCCAAACTTCGGATTTTCGTCCGTGCTCGGCAAGAACTTCTCTAATTTGTGGGTTTGATGAACTACCGCTGGCCATTTTGAGTGAAGAATGGAAAAATTGAAAGAACGAGAAGTTGTATGAAACGAACACAAGAAAGCGAGAAATCGAGAATTGTAAGCGAGAATTGCGTTTTTTGCGTTTTTGTAACTTGATATCAAACCTCTAACATCCACTACCTATTTATAGTGATTTGGAGGCAAAAAAACCAAAAAAAAACGACCAAAAACGGCTCTAAAACGGCTAGTATAACGGCTCTAAAACGGTAACATTTTTGAACCAAACCGGGCCGGGCTTAAACCGGGCCTTGGACCGGGCCCGGGCCAAGAAAATGCACGAAATCAGGGCCTGTTAGAGCCCGGGGGGGCTTAGACCGAGCTTTGGGCGGGCCCGGGCTTTGGGCGGGCCCGGGCTTTGGGCGGGCTGGGCTTCAGGCTCTCGACGGGCTTTTTTGGGCCCGGGCCCATTTGGACATCTCTATGTCCGACTATGACTTCGTTTAGTCAAGGCTATTTTCGTGAACACTGAAACCGACAAGGAAAAAAAAGAACAAGAAAGCAAGCAAGCTACATGTCAGAATGTGTGCAAACAACTTCGCATTAAACTACCAAAGGGCCTTTTTGTTTAGGTATATTACCTGTAGAGCCCAGCCTTTAAAAAAAGTCAAAGGGTTGAAAGTTTCATTTGGTGAAGAGGGTACGTTAAGTTCATTTGGTGAGATAAATCGTACTAAAAGAACTCTATAGAAGCAAAGAACCTTTTTTGTCACATTTGATATATAGTACTATTAGTATTTATATTAAATTTCTATAATGTACTAAAAGCACTTTTTAAATGGTATCACTTTTGTGATATAAATACTAATAGTACTATATATAAAATGTGACAAAAAAGGTTCTCTGCTTCTATAGAGTTCTTTTAGTACGTTTATCTCACCAAAAGAGGCTACTTTGAGTACTTTTGTTATATATAAATATTATATACTTCAAAACATCGAGTCAAAGCAGAAAAGGGGAAAGATGTAACAAAGTTTTTGATTTCCGAGATACATATTATCTACTCTAACTTCTCAATAAGCAAGAAATAAAGCAAAATACTTGTTATGCAACAAAACAGGCTGGCTATTAGATGACTGTTCCTAGTTGGTTTTGGTGTTACAACAACACTATGTTCTTCCATTGCAAGTTGCAGGCGGCAGGTCGAGAAACATACGTTTGTACTTGTCCATGAAAACCGGACATTCAAGGTTATAATAGAAATGACTTTGATGTGAAAACCAACCAACTCAGGGGTACTGTACGGACATCAAAGCATTTTTACGAGATGGTAGTGAGCCTGCCATGAACGTGCACTCATTACCATGGATGCTAAATGTTGCGATGAAGAAGAATCAAGAGGTTGCAGAGGAGGACATTACATCTTCTGAATCTACATTTAGCTGCATGCAAGATGGAGAAACATGGTAAGTTCACTTATTTAGGACAGTATATAGCTGAGAAAAGAAGTGAAAACTGTACCAGTTTGAAATGCTTGAGAAGAGCCGCCTGTAACAATGTTCTTAGCTTTTCACATTGACCGACCATATGGCCTGAACTAATTAACTCCCCAAGCTTGCACCACAACCGCTCGATAGTTGTGTATGGAAACCAAACTGCAGATGTCTTCTTCCGACGAATGATATCAGCTGGTCTCTGCAGGTATGTCACCAAAATATCATCTTTTTTCATTATATGTCATTTAGCCTAATAATTAATGTTCAAACTTACGATGCAAGAAGGAAATTGAAGATAAAATTGGGATTCTTTACCAATTCAACTAGGATTTTCATTTAAGAGTCGACCATATGCAATATCTATTAATCATCTCTCCATACAAACAACATCCTTTTTAGTTCTTTATTTTGCTTTCTTCCACTTTGGGTTTAAAACAATTTACCAAACCCTTGAAAAAAACTTGATTTTCACATTGCCAAAACTATTATTTTCATACATTGATTCCGCACGGATACAAAACCATTACTTGATCTATATTAGATTAAAATAGGGATCAATTTGTTTCATGATTCTTCCAAGTTCCAACATTCATAACATATTAGTATAGTCATCTAATATTTGGACAAATTGTCCAATTACATAACATGCCACAGGAAGGAAGAGCCAACACGAATGCATGCCGAGTGCATGGGGGATACCCACTGCCTAATAAAACATGTATGATGTATAAAAAGAAATTGATAAAAGCACAAACAAGATAATGGGCCTCATACAAACACAATATATATTGAATGGTAGATTCCTCTATATATAAGCATTGATATTAATATAACAATTGGTGTAGGAAGAGAAAAAATATGGCAAATTCTTATATCACAAAGATATAGATTTCACCCATCTGTAATAACATTCAAGGAAAAAGAACTATACTTGGATTTGAATGAGAAGACAGAAAAACAAATCCATGGAAAACTTATATCAATGAACAGAAGTCCAGTGAGAAAAGACAGAAACATACCACTGATGCAACAGACTCAATATAGTGAAGCAGCAAATTAATAGCCTCTGCATATCGTCCATAATCAACATAGAGTTGGAACAGTGATGCAGGGCTTGATTCTGCCCCAGCCATGCCCCAGTTTCCCTTGAGTGTGCCCTGTTGTCATAAACAGTGAAGCAAATGTCAAGAGCAAATTACCTCAGTTAAAAAATAAATGCAACATCATTAATTAATATTAATACTACAAGTATACTTGTAAATTAAAAGTGAAATGAGCAAATAAATATACCTTTTGATATGAATAGTATACATTTAAAGATAAACAAAAAAAGAATTATTCCTTAACGCATAAAACAGAAGAGCAAAACATGTTTTCAATTGTGTTCCAAATGCTCAGGTGTTTTTACATTATCTAATATCCTAAACATTAGAGTTAGGATCTATGACTGCAGGATACAAAATAAAACTGGTTACTCCTTCCGCTACAAGTTTTCATACTTTGGCTTGAATATCAAATTTCAGTTTTTTTTAACATTGGGTTAAAATTTTAAACATTTCAGATCTTAGTGATACCTAAGATGGAGACTAATTTTCTTCGAAACACTAATTCAGTGTTCTAAAACATAAATGGATGTACAATTGAATTACAGCATTGCGAAATTCGTTTTCCTTTGTATGTTCAAGCAACTCAAGTTGTAACCATATAGTTAACAATCGAGCTTGAATCATTTTTTAAAAGATTGTGATTGAATTTGTGCTAGAATATCATACCAATGTTCCAACTCGTTCAATAATGTCTTTGGTTGACCTAGAATCCGAGCATGATTAGCTCGCTTATGAACAAGAGTTTGACTAAACTCCTTATTAGCTCGTTTTCGTTTCTAAATAGACGCTCACTTAAATACAATGCACTCACACTTACAACAATATACCCATACAATTATGAATTATACTTGAGTTTAATGCCAAATATTATAAACAAATACAATTGGGATAGAACTAAAACTTGGTATCTAAACCTCGTCTCAAGTTCAAAACCTCCTATTAATGTATTAGTTAAAAGATTTATACATATATGAGCTCATATTAGCTCGTAAGGCACGTTAAGCTCATATAACTCGAAACATTAACCGAGCTCCCGAATAAATCGAGCCAAACATTAGTGTAGAGAAGCTCAGCTTGTGAACTTAATCCAACACCATTTTGAATTTGATTCTTAGCCAAACCACAACCATTTTGAACTTAATCCAACACCATTAGTGTAGAGAAGCTCGGCGTGAAAATCATCAAACTCAAACATGAGCCATACAAACTCGAGCCACTATAGCTAGCTTATTCAATCAAGCACTAACCCTATCTTGCAAACGATCTCTTAGCCAAACCACAACCATTTCGAATGTTTGTCACCCTTCAAACGATCCGCAGATAACTCATCTCACCTAGGTTCGACCTCTCAACTATCGCCACCTCCTCATTTCTCTGTTGATGCGAATTTCTAACCCACACGACCATACCGGCCCAAAATCATGGCTCTCACTTCCCTGATTTCGATTAAGATCTTCTCTTCCAATTGATTCTCTTTTTTCACCACCATTGGTCCCAAAAACAAAAGAATACCAATTTGGTAGGAACCAAACAAGTTTATTGAATGAGATTATCTAATAATGAACAAAGAGATCGGAAATTTTTAGGATATCATTTGTCTCTTCCACAATGCCTAAATTACCAGAATTTTTTTAAATCAAAATTCGAGCATAAAGAATATCCTATGCTAATCTCCTAGATATAGAGCTAATTAATTATGGAAATACTAGTGTTATAGTTTAACTAGGTAATCCTAATTGTATTGGTCCATGGTTTGGGCCCGTATGCACTAACGTAACAAAGGTGATGTAAGAAACACAAAGACAAGTAGATAGTGTAAAAACAAAGGTGGTAGAAAGTGATCAAATTTGTAAATTGCAAATCCAAGATGGTCACGGTGGATATTAAGTAGAATTATACCCAATGCCAAACCCTAAAGAAGTATCATATATAATTACTAGTTAATTCACGGTTGCATAGTATATCATGGAGCCTAGGAATTAGTAGTATTGGTGTTTCATAATTTCATTAACGCCCATTAACTGTTTGAAATATGGATCTTTTTATATCATTTTCGTAATGAATACGAGCACTTCTACTGAATGCACAATGTTCGTGTTCTACATGATTCTTTAATGCTAATGATATCCAAATGCAGTCGGTATATGTGGGTAACATATATGGACTACGACTATGAAAACATAAAATATTAAAATATGTAGAATAGTCAGAGAGTACTGCCATCAATTCCGGACAAGGA
>JAWVWS010000617.1:0-194381 GCA_033807775.1 Saussurea involucrata
CATGTCAAGTTTGATGATCTCAGATGTTCATCACTTTCAAGTGATGAGGATGATTTACACAGATGGATCTCATCATGTATTGGTGATACCCCCTTAGTCACTTCCACCGATATCTCCTCTATTCCCTCAAATCCATCCACCTCAAAAAACCCAGCTGGATCACTCTCTCCCACCGAAATTGATCAACCCATCTCTCACACCGATTTCCCTATTCCCACCGAAACTCCACACCGAAGCCCTTCTTCCATCCCTAATCCCACCGAAAATCACATGGCTTCCACTACCGAAAATCCCATCTTACACCAAACCTCTGATCCCACTACTCCAGTTCACTCTACTCCTCATACCCCATCACCTTTACCCCCTGCTCTAAAATGGACCAAAGATCACCCCATAGATCAAATTATTGGTGATCAACAAGCAGGAGTCCAAACCCGCAGAGGAGTTGGAAATATTTGTCTCTATGTGAATTTCCTCTCTCTCTCTCTGAACCCAAGAAAGTGGATGAAGCTCTATCAGATCCTTGTTGGATCACTGCCATGCAAGAAGAACTTTCTCAGTTCCAGAGAAATAAAGTTTGGAGATTGGTTCCCAAACCCAGAAACAAGACAATCATTGGAACCAAGTGGGTATTCAGGAACAAAATGGATGAAGATGGTACTGTTATCAAGAACAAGGCCCGATTAGTAGCTCAAGGATACAGACAGGAAGAAGGCATTGACTATGATGAAACATTTGCCCCTGTTGCAAGACTTGAAGCTATAAGGATCTTTCTGGCTCATGCTGCCTACCGAAATTTTAGGGTCTTTCAAATGGATGTCAAAAGTGCCTTTCTAAATGGGGAACTTGCAGAGGAAGTCTATGTGAAACAACCTCCTGGCTTTGAAGACCCAGCTCATCCAGACTATGTGTACAGACTTGACAAAGCTTTGTATGGTCTCAAGCAAGCTCCACGTGCTTGGTATGACACTCTTGCCAACTTTCTTCTCAAGCATGGATACTCCAGAGGTAAAATTGACAATACTCTCTTCATCAAAGAAACCTCAGGTAATATCATTCTTGTTCAAATCTATGTTGATGACATCATCTTTGGTGCCACTGATGAATGCCTATGTGATGAGTTTGCTTCTCTCATGATGAGTGAATATGAGATGAGCATGATGGGAGAGCTTACATTTTTCTTGGGCCTTCAAGTCAAACAATCTTCAGAAGGGATTTTTATAAATCAAAGCAAATATATTCGGGACCTTCTGAAGAAATTTAACTTTCTAGATAGCTCTCCTATGAAAACTCCCATGGCACCTCCCTTGAAACTGTGTGCCGATCTAAAAGGTGAATCTGTGGATGTTACTCTTTACCGAGGTATGATAGGCTCTCTTCTTTACCTAACTGCTAGCAGACCGGGTATTATGTTTGCTACCTGTCTATGTGCTCGTTATCAGGCCAATCCTAAAGTATCACGTTTAAAGGCTGTAAAACGAATTTTTCGGTATCTTAAGGGCACACTGCACTTGGGTCTTTGGTATCCCAAAGACTCGGGTTTTGAACTAATTGGTTATTCAGATTCAGACTATGCAGGTTCCCAAATTGATAGAAAGAGTACTACAGGAAGCTGTCAGCTCCTTGGGGGAAAATTGGTAAGTTGGTCCAGCAAGAAACAAAACTCTGTATCAACCTCTACTGCTGAGGCTGAATATGTAGCTGCTGGGAGCTGCTGTGCTCAGATTCTATGGATGAGAAACCAACTAAGGGACTATAATCAATTCTTTTCTAAAGTCCCAATTCTGTGTGATAATTCCAGTGCTATAGCTATAGCAAATAATCCTGTTCTTCACTCTAGATCTAAACACATCGATATCAGGTATCATTTCATCAGGGATCACATTTCCAAAGGTGACATTGAACTGCACTTCATTCCCACCGATTTGCAGCTTGCTGATATTTTCACCAAACCTCTTGATGAAACCAGGTTCAACTTTCTCATCAGTGAACTTGGGATGTGCAATTTCCAAGAATAAACATGTGTTCATGCTCCACCGATCTCACATCGGTGGACACCTTCTTATCTACTTCTCTCTCTCTCCACCGATCTCTCATCGGTGGACAAATCTATGTGTTAAATCATTTCTATCTCTTTTCCAACACCGAAGTCCAATTTCGGTGATAATCTCAAGTATCGGTGAAGCGTGTCTACCACCGAAGCCCATTTCGGTGAAAATTTTTCAAAATCGGTGAAACCTGTCCACCACCGAAGTCTCATTTCGGTGGTCATCTCAAATCGGTGAAACTTGTCCACCACCGAAGTCTCAAATCGGTGATCATCTCAAATCGGTGAAAACTTTCCACCACCGAAGCCCCATTTCGGTGGTACTATCCAAATCGGTGAATCCATTCTACCACCGAAGTCCCATTTCGGTGGACCTCATCCAAATCGGTGAAACCATTCTACCACCGAAGTCCCATGAACACCGAATCCACCACCGAACCTCCACCGATCGTCTACCGAACGAACACCGAATCCTCCACCGAAGCATCACCGAGCCTACACCGATTCACACGGTTC
Organism: Saussurea involucrata; assembly: GCA_033807775.1. Classification (NCBI taxonomy): domain Eukaryota; kingdom Viridiplantae; phylum Streptophyta; class Magnoliopsida; order Asterales; family Asteraceae; genus Saussurea; species Saussurea involucrata. The sequence goes on from JAWVWS010000617.1 coordinate 2,564, forward strand.
CCAAAGCCCACTTGTGACCACTCAATTGCTTTTGCGTCAGACCCTTCGCCTATCCGCCGCTCCGTGTCCCGATTCCCAATAACCCTTTCACCTCATGAGCCGCATGTCCCCTCTCCCCATACAAAATCATCATCATAGTGCCTTACCCTTTCCCTATATATACATACCTCCCTTCACTTCCTCCCCACTCCTTTCTCACAATTCAAACCTGCAACTCTCTCTTCTCTTTCAAACATATCTCTCTCATGGCATCCTCACGATATCCAATTCCTACACGTTTTGAAGACCTCCGCTTCAACCAGTGCAATCACGTTGCCCGCCTCGAATCCGATCCCGCTCATCCTGAGTTCTCTACTATTGCTAAATTTCTGTCTCGTTCTCCTCTTCTTCATGCCTTCACATGCAACCCCAGGATGAGCAAAATGCTTATTGGACAGTTCTGGCTCACCTCCGTGTACGATCCCTCCAATGAGGCCATTCACGCCTCCATCTTCACCAATGCCGAAGGTGATCACGACCTCACATTTGGGGTCGATGATGTTCGTCTCGCTCTCAAGATCGACGCCTTTTCCGACTATGAAGACATGTATTTGGACACCATACATGAAGACATTGTTCTTACCACCGGTTATGTGCTTGACGACTCCTCCAAAAGCTCCAAAGGCCCCGGTACTCTTCTTCGCAGCAAAATGGGAGGCATTTGGAATTTCTTCTTCGCCCACGTTATCCATTGCCTCTCACGCAAAACAAGTGGGCATGATCAATCGCCTTCACACGTCAACAAACTCGCTCATGCCCTTATCTTCCAAAGGAAAGTTGACTTCGCCCAATATTTCTTCTCAGAGCTTGTCGAGGTCATCAAAACTCCCAAGAAGTGTTACGTTGCTTTTCCCCGCTTCATCTCCATGATCTTACAACACAAGCTTTCCAAAGCTTTGGAAACCGATCGCCGCTCTTCCTCGCCCCGGTTCTCTTATGAATGGTCATCTCCCGTTGTGGGCACCAAAACCCTCAACGTCAAGCCACTCGCCACCGATCGCCCATTACGCCCAGGTATGATTTCCTTCGCTCTATCTCCCGAACTTCGTTGGGGTGATGCGGAAATTCCCGGGTTTCGCCACCTGGAAATTCCCGAGGTCACTCCAAATGTTGTGGTTCCTTCTCCCCGTTCCCGAGTGACGTCGGGTGGCACTCAAAAGAAACGACAAAAGGCCACCGACACCTCCGCTCCCGCTTCTCGAACCACGTCACCGAGAGATCCCTCGGAGACTTCCCCGGTTCACACCCCTTCTCACAAGCGGAGGCACTCACCTTCCCCTTCGGGATCTCTTCCAAAGAGGTCTCGGAAACCATCGGCCCAACCGACTCATCCAACCGTCGATTCTCCAAAATCGCCGGTTGTTGAACTTCATCCCTCCGGGCCAAGGGTACCTGCTACACACCCCACCGTCTCCTCTGTTGCCTCTCGAAAGGCCTCAGTTACATTTCAGGAGGACCCCCCACATACCTCCCCACTCGACTCTTTGGGTGGTGGAGATGACCTCGAGATCTCTCCGCTCGAGGGTTCTGACTTCACACTACACAGCTTTACACCCGATCAGTTTTCGATCGAAGACATTGCACAACCCTCTAAGGGTTCCCCCCCAATTCCACCCTTTGATTTTTTCGATTTTCTTTTAGCGGACACTGGTTCTCCCCAAACCATCCCGTCCACCGAAGAACATCACACCGAGTCTCCCTCGTCTTCACACCAATCACCCCCCCGATCACCTACTCCCCCCCGATCACCTACTCCCCCCGAATGCTACACACCGACGACTTGATGCCTTACCTCCATATTCCCATTCCCGAACCTGACCCCCACCGACTCCTCTTCCAGTTTCCCGAAATCGGTGGCCAAACTTCCCCGCACATCGACCGCACCTCTACCTTTCTTAAATCTACCATCACCTTAATCTCCCAAGCCAATTCCCGCATCTCTACCCTCGAGTCTCAGCTACCGCATCTTCTTCTTGATGCCATCACCGAAGCCCTACGCCCAATTCAAGAAAAATTATCTACCCTTTCTACCACAGTGGAGTCCCTCTCCAAACCTTCCACCGACTCACCCAGTCCTGAACGTTCCCAGTGGGAAATGGATCTCGGTGACTTTGCCTTGGTTCCCCATACCACCGAAACGAGTCTGGCCTTCCTACACTCCAAGTTTGATAAGGCCTTCTATGAGTTGGGTTTCAAGTTACCGGCTGTTCCTGAGGGGGAGAAAACCACGGCTCCACCGAAACTTCCGTCCATCAAGAAACTTTCCAGTAACCAGCCTCCACCGAAACCCTCTTCACCGAAATCCTCCTCTCCTCCACCGAAACCCTCTCCACCGAAATCTACCTCTCCACCGAAATCCTCTCCACCGAAACCCTCTCCTCCACCGAAAACCTCTTCTCCACCGAAACATGTCTCACTCTCACCGACCCATACTGGCTCCACCGAAGCTCTTGACCTTAATGCATCAGTTGAGGGGGAGCAGTCCAGCAATGCTCCCGAAGACAAAGGAAAAAGAACTCTTTCGGCCGAAGAATTGGCCAGAGAAGCAAAGAAGAAAAAGGATCTGGCAAGATATGGGGCTCGACCGAAGGACGCTGAAACTCTCAAACTCAAGCCTGCTTCCCAACCTATCACCACCGAACTTGGCCTCTCTGCTCAAGAAATTGAGGAAGCAAGAATAGCTCAAATCGACTTAGACAAATCCAGAGATCTGTCTCTCAAAGCTGCCGCAGAAGAAGCTTCAAAAGTCAAGTCCACCGATGCCATCCAAACACAGAAATCGGTGCTCAGTGCCTTGGAACAACAAAAGAATGAAGAAATTAATTGGTACAAAAAGACCATGCACCACCGAAGCTATAGGTCACAAATTTCTTCAGTAAAGATTGCCACCTCCAAGGCAAACCCTCAAGACATCAGATTGATTATTAACTGGGAAGATGGTTCTATGAAAAGTGTGAAAGAAAGCCATCTCCAACTCTTCGGTCTCTCGGAATGGTATGAAATCACTCAACACCTTGTCAGAAGTCCAAATCCAAGGAAAGACATCTTTGTCAAATATATTGATGGTCTAATGAATAAGATGAAGGAGATCAAAAGAAAACATAACATCATCCTCTCCACCGAAGAAAGAGCCAAACTGTTGTCTCTGAAAGAGAAGATCATCCTCCCCAAAGTCAAAAATCCTCCTGACTCAGTCTTCAAGGAAATGGCAAGAGAAGGTAAAATCCCGAATGTAAACAATCTTAACCTTACCATTCCCACTTCTGTTCCCTATCCTACCACAACCTTAAGCCTCTCACCAATACCAGGATTGTTCTTTAACGACGGTCTCGGTCGTCGGGCATTCTTCAGATTTGCCCAGATGTCCATCGCCGATACTATATTTCTGGAAGGCATTCACAACCTCTTTCCGAACATCCCCGAAGCTCAACCGTTCTATAGAAACTTACTGGATGAAATCAAGCGCCGCAAAACCTCAAAGAAGTAAGTTCTCTCCATTTGGTACTTGTAAAAGTTAGTTTCTCATTTTGTAAAATTGTACGAGAACTTATCTTAATACAAGTATCTCTATTTGAATTTTTTTCCGTACATACTTTATTTTTCGTTACCTGTAAATACTGTACATAGTATACATATGCATACAAAAGAAAAAGATCAAAAAGAACAAAAAGAATGGTCTATGTGAAAAGAACCCAAAAGAGTAAAGAGGGTCAAAAACGCACTTACTTTTATTTACTCTTGAATATTCTAAGATAAGGAGCTCAAATTCAAATAGGGGGAGATTGTTGGGTCACCAAGGATTTGAAATTGACTCACCGATGTTTTCCCTAAAACTCCTACTTAGAATATTTTAGTTCAGTTCTTTGAATGACTTGTACAAGATATCAAATGTTCGGTGAAGTCGAAGATCAACCGAAACCAAGCTTGAAGACTCTCTACTTGTGGAAAATAGAAGACTCTCGGCAACATTCAAACAAGTCATCACCACCGAAATTCCTTGACATTTCGGTGGCCTTCTCTCCACCGAAGTTATAGGACATTTTCGGTGGCCTTCTCCCACCGAAGTGCATGGACAGTTTCGGTGGCCCCATCCACCACCGATGACCCTTTCGGTGCTCCTCTCACCACCGAAATATACATGTAATTTCGGTGGTCCTCTCACCACCGAAATATACTTGTAATTTCGGTGGTCCTCTCACCACCGAAACATGCTCGCAATTTCGGTGGACTAGTTACCACCGAAACATGCTTGCAATTTCGGTGGACTAGTCTTCTTTCCACCGAAGATTTCTCAATCTCGGTGGAAACCACTTCGGTGCTAAAGGCTCAAGACAGAAGATCATTTATTATGGGACAATATCCTCCAGCAGAGAAAAGTGACAGTTTGTCTCTTTATCCACTTTCAGTTAAGGTCCCTATTATCTGCTCAAGCTACTCTGTCTGCACCTAGTGAAAAGTGACAAGGACTTCACAGTTCTCCTGAAGTCAACATTATCAGCATATGTGAAGATGACAAGTGTCCCAAGCATTTAATGCTTGGGCACTCCTTGGCACTATAAAAGGAGAAGTGCTCTTCATGCAATCCTCACGCTTTCAAGAAATTCTCTCAGTGCAAGAAACCTTCTTTTAAGCCTTAAAACTCAATAGCTTTACTCTTAGTGTTCTTAGTTGTTTTGTTGTATACTTTGTGTAAGATTGTTAGAATAGTTTATCTGTTCTTTTCCGCAACAATCTTAAGTTTTCTGTGTGTAATTCTTTTGAAAGTTTTTCAAATATAAGAATTAAAATTGTGAAATTTTTGTGTATTGTATTCAACCCCCCCTTCTACAATACTTGTTAAGCCATCTGGGACTAACAACAACGATGCATAAACATCAAATCTTTAAACGTTTCAACGAAACAATGATCATATTTTTCTACCACGTTATGCAAGAACCGTGTAAAAAGTACAAGTTTTACACCATGTTTCAAAACAACTGTGGAAAATATCACATTTTGGCATTGTTATACATAACAACGAATCATAAAAGTGAAATCTTTAAAATTTTCAACGAAACAATGATCACATTTTTCTACCACGTTAAGCGAGATACGTGTGAAAAGTTCAAGTTTTTAGACCGTGTTTCAAAATAACTTTGGAAAATATCATATTTTTACTTTGATATACGTAACAACGATGCATAAAGGTGAAAACTTTGAACGTTTCAACGAAACAATGATCACATTTTTCTACCATGTTACGCGAGATCCTTGTGAAAAGTACAAGTTTTTAGACCGTGTTTCAAAAGAACTTTGGAAATGATCAGATTTTTACTTTGATATACGTAACAACGATGCATAAAGCTGGAAACTTTGAACGTTTCAACGAAACAATGACCACATTTTTCTACCATGTTACACGAGATCTGTGTGTAAAGTACAAGTTTTTTGACCGTGTTTCAAAACAACTTCGAAAAATATCAGATTTATACTTTGTAATACGTAACAACGATGCATATGGGTGAAAACACTAGACGTTTCAACCAAACAATTATCACTTTTTTCTACCACGTTACGCGAGAACCGTGTAAAAAGTACAAGTTTTACACCGTGTTTCAAAACAACTGTGGAAAATATCACATTTTGGCATTGTTATACATAACAACGAATCATAAAGGTGAAATCTTTAAAATTCTCAACGAAACAATGATCAAATTTTTCTACCACGTTACACGATCCGTGTGAAAAGTTCAAGTTTTTAGACCGTGTTTCAAAACAACTTTGGAAAACATCATATTTTTACTTTGATATACGTAACAACGATGCATAAAGCTGAAAACTTTGAACGTTTCAACGAAACAATGACCACATTTTTCTACCATGTTACACGAGATCTGTGTGTAAAGTACAAGTTTTTTGACCGTGTTTCAAAACAACTTTGGAAAATATCTGATTTTTACTTTGTTATACGTAACAACGATGCATATGGGTGAAAACACTAGACGTTTCAACGAAACAATGATTACTTTTTTCTACCACGTTACGCGAGATCATTGTGAAAAGTACAAGTTTTTAGACCATGTTTCATAACAACTTTGGAAAATATCAGATTTTTACTTTGTTATACGTAACAACGATGCATAAACATGAAATCTTTAAACGTTTCAACGAAACAATGATCATATTTTTCTACCACGTTATGCAAGAACCGTATAAAAAGTACAAGTTTTACACCATGTTTCAAAACAACTGTGGAAAATATCACATTTTGGCATTTTTATACATAACAACGAATCATAAAGGTGATCACATTTTTCTACCACGTTACGCGAGATCCGTGTGAAAAGTTCAAGTTTTTAGACCGTGTTTCAAAACAACTTTGGAAAATATCATATTTTTACTTTGTTATACATAACAACGATGCATATGGGGAAAACTTTAGACGTTTCAACGAAACAATGATCACATTTTTCTACCACGTTACGCGAGAACCGTGTAAAAAGTACAAGCTTTTACACCATGTTTCAAAACAACTGTTGAAAATATCACATTTTGGCATTGTTATACGTAACAACGATGCATGAACATGAAATCTTTAAACGTTTCAACGAAACAATGATCATATTTTTCTACCACGTTATGCAAGAACCGTGTAAAAAGTACAAGTTTTACACCATGTTTCAAAATAACTGTGGAAATATCACATTTTGGCATTGTTATACATAACAACGAATCATAAAGGTGAAATCTTTAAAATTTTCAATGAAACAATGAACACATTTTTCTACCACGTTAAGCGAGATCCGTGTGAAAAGTTCATGTTTTTAGACCGTGTTTCAAAACAACTTTGGAAAATATCAGATTTTTACTTTGATATACGTAACAACGATGCATAAAGCTGAAAACTTTGAACGTTTCAACGAAACAATGACCACATTTTTCTACCATGTTACACGAGATCTGTGTGAAAAGTACAAGTTTTTAGACCGTGTTTCAAAACAACTTTGGAAAATATCAGATTTTTACTTTGTTATACATAACAACGATGCATGTGGGGGAAAACTTTAGACGTTTCAACAAAACAATGATCACATTTTTCTACCACGTTACGCGAGAAACGTGTAAAAAGTACAAGTTTTACACCGTGTTTCAAAACAACTGTGGAAAATATCACATTTTGGCATTGTTATACATAACAACGAATCATAAAGGTGAAATCTTTAAAATTCTCAACGAAACAATGATCAAATGTTTCTACCACGTTACACGATCCGTGTGAAAAGTTCAAGTTTTTAGACCGTGTTTCAAAACAACTTTGGAAAACATCATATTTTTACTTTGATATACGTAACAACGATGCATAAAGGTTAAATCTTTGAACGTTTCAACGAAACAATGACCACATTTTTCTACCATGTTACGCGAGATCTGTGTGAAAAATACATGTTTTTAGACCGTGTTTCAAAACAACTTTGGAAAATATCTGATTTTTACTTTGTTATACGTAACAACGATACATATGGGTGAAAACACTAGACGTTTCAACGAAACAATGATTACTTTTTTCTACCACGTTACGCGAGATCATTGTGAAAAGTTCAAGTTTTTAGACCATGTTTCATAACAACTTTGGAAAATGTCAGATTTTTACTTTGTTATACGTAACAACGATGCATAAACATGAAATCTTTAAACGTTTCAACGAAACAATGATCATATTTTTCTACCACGTTATGCAAGAACCGTATAAAAAGTACAAGTTTTACACCATGTTTCAAAACAACTGTGGAAAATATCACATTTTGGCATTTTTATACATAACAACGAATCATAAAGGTGATCACATTTTTCTACCACGGTACGCGAGATCCGTGTGAAAAGTTCAAGTTTTTAGACCGTGTTTCAAAACAACTTTGGAAAATATCATATTTTTACTTTGTTATACATAACAACGATGCATATGGGGAAAACTTTAGACGTTTCAACGAAACAATGATCACATTTTTCTACCACGTTACGCGAGAACCGTGTAAAAAGTACAAGCTTTTACACCATGTTTCAAAACAACTGTTGAAAATATCACATTTTGGCATTGTTATACGTAACAACGATGCATGAACATGAAATCTTTAAACGTTTCAACGAAACAATGATCATATTTTTCTACCACGTTATGCAAGAACCGTGTAAAAAGTACAAGTTTTACACCATGTTTCAAAATAACTGTGGAAATATCACATTTTGGCATTGTTATACATAACAACGAATCATAAAGGTGAAATCTTTAAAATTTTCAATGAAACAATGAACACATTTTTCTACCACGTTAAGCGAGATCCGTGTGAAAAGTTCATGTTTTTAGACCGTGTTTCAAAACAACTTTGGAAAATATCAGATTTTTACTTTGATATACGTAACAACGATGCATAAAGCTGAAAACTTTGAACGTTTCAACGAAACAATGACCACATTTTTCTACCATGTTACACGAGATCTGTGTGAAAAGTACAAGTTTTTAGACCGTGTTTCAAAACAACTTTGGAAAATATCAGATTTTTACTTTGTTATACATAACAACGATGCATGTGGGGGAAAACTTTAGACGTTTCAACAAAACAATGATCACATTTTTCTACCACGTTACGCGAGAAACGTGTAAAAAGTACAAGTTTTACACCGTGTTTCAAAACAACTGTGGAAAATATCACATTTTGGCATTGTTATACATAACAACGAATCATAAAGGTGAAATCTTTAAAATTCTCAACGAAACAATGATCAAATTTTTCTACCACGTTACACGATCCGTGTGAAAAGTTCAAGTTTTTAGACCGTGTTTCAAAACAACTTTGGAAAACATCATATTTTTACTTTGATATACGTAACAACGATGCATAAAGGTTAAAACTTTGAACGTTTCAACGAAACAATGACCACATTTTTCTACCATGTTACGCGAGATCTGTGTGAAAAATACAAGTTTTTAGACCGTGTTTCAAAACAACTTTGGAAAATATCTGATTTTTACTTTGTTATACGTAACAACGATACATATGGGTGAAAACACTAGACGTTTCAACGAAACAATGATTACTTTTTTCTACCACGTTACGCGAGATCATTGTGAAAAGTACAAGTTTTTAGACCATGTTTCATAACAACTTTGGAAAATGTCAGATTTTTACTTTGTTATACGTAACAACGATGCATAAACATGAAATCTTTAAACGTTTCAACGAAACAATGATCATATTTTTCTACCACGTTATGCAAGAACCGTATAAAAAGTACAAGTTTTACACCATGTTTCAAAACAACTGTGGAAAATATCACATTTTGGCATTTTTATACATAACAACGAATCATAAAGGTGATCACATTTTTCTACCACGGTACGCGAGATCCGTGTGAAAAGTTCAAGTTTTTAGACCGTGTTTCAAAACAACTTTGGAAAATATCATATTTTTACTTTGTTATACATAACAACGATGCATATGGGGAAAACTTTAGACGTTTCAACGAAACAATGATCACATTTTTCTACCACGTTACGCGAGAACCGTGTAAAAAGTACAAGCTTTTACACCATGTTTCAAAACAACTATTGAAAATATCACATTTTGGCATTGTTATACGTAACAACGATGCATGAACATGAAATCTTTAAACGTTTCAACGAAACAATGATCATATTTTTCTACCACGTTATGCAAGAACCGTGTAAAAAGTACAAGTTTTACACCATGTTTCAAAATAACTGTGGAAATATCACATTTTGGCATTGTTATACATAACAACGAATCATAAAGGTGAAATCTTTAAAATTTTCAATGAAACAATGAACACATTTTTCTACCACGTTAAGCGAGATCCGTGTGAAAAGTTCATGTTTTTAGACCGTGTTTCAAAACAACTTTGGAAAATATCAGATTTTTACTTTGATATACGTAACAACGATGCATAAAGCTGAAAACTTTGAACGTTTCAACGAAACAATGACCACATTTTTCTACCATGTTACACGAGATCTGTGTGAAAAGTACAAGTTTTTAGACCGTGTTTCAAAACAACTTTGGAAAATATCAGATTTTTACTTTGTTATACATAACAACGATGCATGTGGGGGAAAACTTTAGACGTTTCAACAAAACAATGATCACATTTTTCTACCACGTTACGCGAGAAACGTGTAAAAAGTACAAGTTTTACACCGTGTTTCAAAACAACTGTGGAAAATATCACATTTTGGCATTGTTATACATAACAAAGAATCATAAAGGTGAAATCTTTAAAATTCTCAACGAAACAATGATCAAATTTTTCTACCACGTTACACGATCCGTGTGAAAAGTTCAAGTTTTTAGACCGTGTTTCAAAACAACTTTGGAAAACATCATATTTTTACTTTGATATACGTAACAACGATGCATAAAGGTTAAAACTTTGAACGTTTCAACGAAACAATGACCACATTTTTCTACCATGTTACGCGAGATCTGTGTGAAAAATACAAGTTTTTAGACCGTGTTTCAAAACAACTTTGGAAAATATCTGATTTTTACTTTGTTATACGTAACAACGATACATATGGGTGAAAACACTAGACGTTTCAACGAAACAATGATTACTTTTTTCTACCACGTTACGCGAGATCATTGTGAAAAGTACAAGTTTTTAGACCATGTTTCATAACAACTTTGGAAAATGTCAGATTTTTACTTTGTTATACGTAACAACGATGCATAAACATGAAATCTTTAAACGTTTCAACCAAACAATGATCATATTTTTCTACCACGTTATTCAAGAACCGTATAAAAAGTACAAGTTTTACACCATGTTTCAAAACAACTGTGGAAAATATCACATTTTGGCATTTTTATACATAACAACGAATCATAAAGGTGATCACATTTTTCTACCACGGTACGCGAGATCCGTGTGAAAAGTTCAAGTTTTTAGACCGTGTTTCAAAACAACTTTGGAAAATATCATATTTTTACTTTGTTATACATAACAACGATGCATATGGGGAAAACTTTAGACGTTTCAACGAAACAATGATCACATTTTTCTACCACGTTACGCGAGAACCGTGTAAAAAGTACAAGCTTTTACACCATGTTTCAAAACAACTGTTGAAAATATCACATTTTGGCATTGTTATACGTAACAACGATGCATGAACATGAAATCTTTAAACGTTTCAACGAAACAATGATCATATTTTTCTACCACGTTATGCAAGAACCGTGTAAAAAGTACAAGTTTTACACCATGTTTCAAAATAACTGTGGAAATATCACATTTTGGCATTGTTATACATAACAACGAATCATAAAGGTGAAATCTTTAAAATTTTCAATGAAACAATGAACACATTTTTCTACCACGTTAAGCGAGATCCGTGTGAAAAGTTCATGTTTTTAGACCGTGTTTCAAAACAACTTTGGAAAATATCAGATTTTTACTTTGATATACGTAACAACGATGCATAAAGCTGAAAACTTTGAACGTTTCAACGAAACAATGACCACATTTTTCTACCATGTTACACGAGATCTGTGTGAAAAGTACAAGTTTTTAGACCGTGTTTCAAAACAACTTTGGAAAATATCAGATTTTTACTTTGTTATACATAACAACGATGCATGTGGGGGAAAACTTTAGACGTTTCAACAAAACAATGATCACATTTTTCTACCACGTTACGCGAGAAACGTGTAAAAAGTACAAGTTTTACACCGTGTTTCAAAACAACTGTGGAAAATATCACATTTTGGCATTGTTATACATAACAACGAATCATAAAGGTGAAATCTTTAAAATTCTCAACGAAACAATGATCAAATTTTTCTACCACGTTACACGATCCGTGTGAAAAGTTCAAGTTTTTAGACCGTGTTTCAAAACAACTTTGGAAAACATCATATTTTTACTTTGATATACGTAACAACGATGCATAAAGGTTAAAACTTTGAACGTTTCAACGAAACAATGACCACATTTTTCTACCATGTTACGCGAGATCTGTGTGAAAAATACAAGTTTTTAGACCGTGTTTCAAAACAACTTTGGAAAATATCTGATTTTTACTTTGTTATACGTAACAACGATACATATGGGTGAAAACACTAGACGTTTCAACGAAACAATGATTACTTTTTTCTACCACGTTACGCGAGATCATTGTGAAAAGTACAAGTTTTTAGACCATGTTTCATAACAACTTTGGAAAATGTCAGATTTTTACTTTGTTATACGTAACAACGATGCATAAACATGAAATCTTTAAACGTTTCAACGAAACAATGATCATATTTTTCTACCACGTTATGCAAGAACCGTATAAAAAGTACAAGTTTTACACCATGTTTCAAAACAACTGTGGAAAATATCACATTTTGGCATTTTTATACATAACAACGAATCATAAAGGTGATCACATTTTTCTACCACGGTACGCGAGATCCGTGTGAAAAGTTCAAGTTTTTAGACCGTGTTTCAAAACAACTTTGGAAAATATCATATTTTTACTTTGTTATACATAACAACGATGCATATGGGGAAAACTTTAGACGTTTCAACGAAACAATGATCACATTTTTCTACCACGTTACGCGAGAACCGTGTAAAAAGTACAAGCTTTTACACCATGTTTCAAAACAACTGTTGAAAATATCACATTTTGGCATTGTTATACGTAACAACGATGCATGAACATGAAATCTTTAAACGTTTCAACGAAACAATGATCATATTTTTCTACCACGTTATGCAAGAACCGTGTAAAAAGTACAAGTTTTACACCATGTTTCAAAATAACTGTGGAAATATCACATTTTGGCATTGTTATACATAACAACGAATCATAAAGGTGAAATCTTTAAAATTTTCAATGAAACAATGAACACATTTTTCTACCACGTTAAGCGAGATCCGTGTGAAAAGTTCATGTTTTTAGACCGTGTTTCAAAACAACTTTGGAAAATATCAGATTTTTACATTGATATACGTAACAACGATGCATAAAGCTGAAAACTTTGAACGTTTCAACGAAACAATGACCACATTTTTCTACCATGTTACACGAGATCTGTGTGAAAAGTACAAGTTTTTAGACCGTGTTTCAAAACAACTTTGGAAAATATCAGATTTTTACTTTGTTATACATAACAACGATGCATGTGGGGGAAAACTTTAGACGTTTCAAAAAAACAATGATCTCATTTTTCTACCACGTTACGCGAGAAACGTGTAAAAAGTACAAGTTTTACACCGTGTTTCAAAACAACTGTGGAAAATATCACATTTTGGCATTGTTATACATAACAACGAATCATAAAGGTGAAATCTTTAAAATTCTCAACGAAACAATGATCAAATTTTTCTACCACGTTACACGATCCGTGTGAAAAGTTCAAGTTTTTAGACCGTGTTTCAAAACAACTTTGGAAAACATCATATTTTTACTTTGATATACGTAACAACGATGCATAAAGGTTAAAACTTTGAACGTTTCAACGAAACAATGACCACATTTTTCTACCATGTTACGCGAGATCTGTGTGAAAAATACAAGTTTTTAGACCGTGTTTCAAAACAACTTTGGAAAATATCTGATTTTTACTTTGTTATACGTAACAACGATACATACGGGTGAAAACACTAGACGTTTCAACGAAACAATGATTACTTTTTTCTACCACGTTACGCGAGATCATTGTGAAAAGCACAAGTTTTTAGACCATGTTTCATAACAACTTTGGAAAATGTCAGATTTTTACTTTGTTATACGTAACAACGATGCATAAACATGAAATCTTTAAACGTTTCAACGAAACAATGATCATATTTTTCTACCACGTTATGCAAGAACCGTATAAAAAGTACAAGTTTTACACCATGTTTCAAAACAACTGTGGAAAATATCACATTTTGGCATTTTTATACATAACAACGAATCATAAAGGTGATCACATTTTTCTACCACGGTACGCGAGATCCGTGTGAAAAGTTCAAGTTTTTAGACCGTGTTTCAAAACCACTTTGGAAAATATCATATTTTTACTTTGTTATACATAACAACGATGCATATGGGGAAAACTTTAGACGTTTCAACGAAACAATGATCACATTTTTCTACCACGTTACGCGAGAACCGTGTAAAAAGTACAAGCTTTTACACCATGTTTCAAAACAACTGTTGAAAATATCACATTTTGGCATAGTTATACGTAACAACGATGCATGAACATGAAATCTTTAAACGTTTCAACGAAACAATGATCATATTTTTCTACCACGTTATGCAAGAACCGTGTAAAAAGTACAAGTTTTACACCATGTTTCAAAATAACTGTGGAAATATCACATTTTGGCATTGTTATACATAACAACGAATCATAAAGGTGAAATCTTTAAAATTTTCAATGAAACAATGATCACATTTTTCTACCACGTTAAGCGAGATCCGTGTGAAAAGTTTATGTTTTTAGACCGTGTTTCAAAACAACTTTGGAAAATATCATATTTTTACTTTGATATACGTAACAACGATGCATAAAGCTGAAAACTTTGAACGTTTCAACGAAACAATGACCACATTTTTCTACCATGTTACACGAGATCTGTGTGAAAAGTACAAGTTTTTAGACCGTGTTTCAAAACAACTTTGGAAAATATCAGATTTTTACTTTGTTATACATAACAACGATGCATGTGGGGGAAAACTTTAGACGTTTCAACGAAACAATGATCACATTTTCTACCACGTTACGCGAGAACCGTGTAAAAAGTACAAGTTTTACACCGTGTTTCAAAACAACTGTGGAAAATATCACATTTTGGCATTGTTATACATAACAACGAATCATAAAGGTGAAATCTTTAAAATTCTCAACGAAACAATGATCAAATTTTTCTACCACGTTACACGATCCGTGTGAAAAGTTCAAGTTTTTAGACCGTGTTTCAAAACAACTTTGGAAAACATCATATTTTTACTTTGATATACGTAACAACGATGCATAAAGGTTAAAACTTTGAACGTTTCAACGAAACAATGACCACATTTTTCTACCATGTTACGCGAGATCTGTGTGAAAAATACAAGTTTTTAGACCGTGTTTCAAAACAACTTTGGAAAATATCTGATTTTTACTTTGTTATACGTAACAACGATACATATGGGTGAAAACACTAGACGTTTCAACGAAACAATGATTACTTTTTT
Organism: Saussurea involucrata; assembly: GCA_033807775.1. Classification (NCBI taxonomy): domain Eukaryota; kingdom Viridiplantae; phylum Streptophyta; class Magnoliopsida; order Asterales; family Asteraceae; genus Saussurea; species Saussurea involucrata. The sequence goes on from JAWVWS010000617.1 coordinate 17,817, forward strand.
CTACCACGTTACGCGAGATCATTGTGAAAAGTACAAGTTTTTAGACCATGTTTCATAACAACTTTGGAAAATGTCAGATTTTTACTTTGTTATACGTAACAACGATGCATAAACATGAAATCTTTAAACGTTTCAACGAAACAATGATCATATTTTTCTACCACGTTATGCAAGAACCGTATAAAAAGTACAAGTTTTACACCATGTTTCAAAACAACTGTGGAAAATATCACATTTTGGCATTTTTATACATAACAACGAATCATAAAGGTGATCACATTTTTCTACCACGGTACGCGAGATCCGTGTGAAAAGTTCAAGTTTTTAGACCGTGTTTCAAAACAACTTTGGAAAATATCATATTTTTACTTTGTTATACATAACAACGATGCATATGGGGAAAACTTTAGACGTTTCAACGAAACAATGATCACATTTTTCTACCACGTTACGCGAGAACCGTGTAAAAAGTACAAGCTTTTACACCATGTTTCAAAACAACTGTTGAAAATATCACATTTTGGCATAGTTATACGTAACAACGATGCATGAACATGAAATCTTTAAACGTTTCAACGAAACAATGATCATATTTTTCTACCGTTATGCAAGAACCGTGTAAAAAGTACAAGTTTTACAGCATGTTTCAAAATAACTGTGGAAATATCACATTTTGGCATTGTTATACATAACAACGAATCATAAAGGTGAAATCTTTAAAATTTTCAATGAAACAATGAACACATTTTTCTACCACGTTAAGCGAGATCCGTGTGAAAAGTTCATGTTTTTAGACCGTGTTTCAAAACAACTTTGGAAAATATCAGATTTTTACTTTGATATACGTAACAACGATGCAAAAAGCTGAAAACTTTGAACGTTTCAACGAAACAATGACCACATTTTTCTACCATGTTACACGAGATCTGTGTGAAAAGTACAAGTTTTTAGACCGCGTTTCAAAACAACTTTGGAAAATATCAGATTTTTACTTTGTTATACATAACAACGATGCATGTGGGGGAAAACTTTAGACGTTTCAACGAAACAATGATCACATTTTCTACCACGTTACGCGAGAACCGTGTAAAAAGTACAAGTTTTACACCGTGTTTCAAAACAACTGTGGAAAATATCACATTTTGGCATTGTTATACATAACAACGAATCATAAAGGTGAAATCTTTAAAATTCTCAACGAAACAATGATCACATTTTTCTACCACGTTACACGATCCGTGTGAAAAGTTCAAGTTTTTAGACCGTGTTTCAAAACAACTTTGGAAAATATCATATTTTTACTTTGATATACGTAACAACGATGCATAAAGGTGAAAACTTTGAACGTTTCAACGAAACAATGACCACATTTTTCTACCATGTTACGCGAGATCTGTGTGAAAAATACAAGTTTTTAGACCGTGTTTCAAAACAACTTTGGAAAATATCTGATTTTTACTTTGTTATACGTAACAACGATGCATATGGGTGAAAACACACGTTTCAACGAAACAATGATTACTTTTTTCTACCACGTTACGCGAGATCATTGTGAAAAGTACAAGTTTTTAGACCGTGTTTCAAAACAACTTTGGAAAATATCAGATTTATACTTTGTTATACGTAACAACGATGCATATGGGTGAAAACACTAAACGTTTCAACGAAACAATGATCACATTTTTCTACCACGTTACGCGAACACCGTGTAAAAAGTACAAGCTTTTACACCATGTTTCAAAACAATTGTGGAAAATATCACATTTTGGCATTGTTATACGTAACAACGATGCATGAACATGAAATCTTTAAACGTTTCAACGAAACAATGATCATATTATTCTACCACGTTATGCAAGAACCATGTAAAAAGTACAAGTTTTACACCATGTTTCAAAATAACTGTGGAAATATCACATTTTGGCATTGTTATACATAACAACGAATCATAAAGGTGAAATCTTTAAAATTTTCAATGAAACAATGATCACATTTTTCTACCACGTTAAGCGAGATCCGTGTGAAAAGTTTATGTTTTTAGACCGTGTTTCAAAACAACTTTGGAAAATATCATATTTTTACTTTGATATACGTAACAACGATGCATAAAGCTGAAAACTTTGAACGTTTCAACGAAACAATGACCACATTTTTCTACCATGTTACACGAGATCTGTGTGAAAAGTACAAGTTTTTAGACCGTGTTTTAAAACAACTTTGGAAAATATCAGATTTTTTACTTTGTTATACATAACAACGATGCATGTGGGGGAAAACTTTAGACGTTTCAACGAAACAATGATCACATTTTTCTACCACGTTACGCGAACACCGTGAAAAAAGTACAAGCTTTTACAGCATGTTTCAAAACAACTGTGGAAAATATCACATTTTCACATTGTTATACTTAACAACGATGCATAAACATGAAATATTTAAACGTTTCAACGAAACAATGATCATATTTTTCTACCACGTTATGCAAGAAACGTGTAAAAAGTACAAGTTTTACACCATGTTTCAAAACAACTGTGGAAAATACCACATTTTGGCATTGTTATACATAACAACGAATCATAAAGGTGATCACATTTTTCTACCATGTTACGCGAGATCCGTGTGAAAAGTTCAAGTTTTTAGACCGTGTTTCAAAACAACTTTGGAAAATATCAGATTTATACTTTGTTATACGTAACAACGATGCATATGGGTGAAAACACTAGACGTTTCAACGAAACAATGATCACATTTTTCTACCACGTTACGCGAGAACCGTGTAAAAAGAACAAGCTTTTACAGCATGTTTCAAAACAACTGTGGAAAATATCACATTTTCACATTGTTATACGTAACAACGATGCATAAACATGAAATATTTAAACGTATCAACGAAACAATGATCATATTTTTCTACCACGTTATGCAAGAAACGTGTAAAAAGTACAAGTTTTACACCATGTTTCAAAACAACTGTGGAAAATACCACATTTTGGCATTGTTATACATAACAACGAATCATAAAGGTGATCACATTTTTCTACCACGTTACGCGAGATCCGTGTGAAAAGTTCAAGTTTTTAGACCGTGTTTCAAAACAACTTTGGAAAATATCATATTTTTACTTTGTTATACATAACAACGATGCATATGGGGAAAACTTTAGACGTTTCAACGAAACAATGATCACATTTTTCTACCACGTTACGCAAGAACCGTGTAAAAAGTACAAGCTTTTACACCATGTTTCAAAACAACTGTTGAAAATATCACATTTTGGCATTGTTATACGTAACAACGATGCATGAACATGAAATCTTTAAACGTTTCAACGAAACAATGATCATATTTTTCTACCACGTTATGCAAGAACCGTGTAAAAAGTACAAGTTTTACACCATGTTTCAAAACAACTGTGGAAAATACCACATTTTGGCATTGTTATACATAACAACGAATCATAAAGATGATCACATTTTTCTACCACGTTACGCGTGATCCGTGTGAAAAGTTCAAGTTTTTAGACCGTGTTTCAAAACAACTTTGGAAAATATCATATTTTTACTTTGTTATACATAACAACGATGCATATGGGGAAAACTTTAGACGTTTCAACGAAACAATGATCACATTTTTCTACCACGTTACGCGAGAACCGTGTAAAAAGTACAAGCTTTTACACCATGTTTCAAAACAACTGTTGAAAATATCACATTTTGGCATTGTTATACGTAACAACGATGCATGAACATGAAATCTTTAAACGTTTCAAAGAAACAATGATCATATTTTTCTACCACGTTATGCAAGAACCGTGTAAAAAGTACAAGTTTTACACCATGTTTAAAAATAACTGTGGAAATATCACATTTTGGCATTTTTATACATAACAACGAATCATAAAGGTGAAATCTTTAAAATTTTCAATGAAACAATGATCACATTTTTCTACCACGTTAAGCGAGATCCGTGTGAAAAGTTCATGTTTTTAGACCGTGTTTCAAAACAACTTTGGAAAATATCAGATTTTTACTTTGATATACGTAACAACGATGCATAAAGCTGAAAACTTTGAACGTTTCAACGAGACAATGACCACATTTTTCTACCATGTTACACGAGATCTGTGTGAAAAGTACAAGTTTTTAGACCGTGTTTCAAAACAACTTTGGAAAATATCAGATTTTTACTTTGTTATACGTAACAACGATGCATATGGGTGAAAACACACGTTTCAACGAAACAATGATTACTTTTTTCTACCACGTTACGCGAGATCATTGTGAAAAGTACAAGTTTTTAGACCGTGTTTTAAAACAACTTTGGAAAATATCAGATTTTTTACTTTGTTATACATAACAACGATGCATGTGGGGGAAAACTTTAGACGTTTCAACGAAACAATGATCACATTTTTCTACCACGTTACGCGAACACCGTGAAAAAAGTACAAGCTTTTACAGCATGTTTCAAAACAACTGTGGAAAATATCACATTTTCACATTGTTATACGTAACAACGATGCATAAACATGAAATATTTAAGCGTTTCAACGAAACAATGATCATATTTTTCTACCACGTTATGCAAGAAACGTGTAAAAAGTACAAGTTTTACACCATGTTTCAAAACAACTGTGGAAAATACCACATTTTGGCATTGTTATACATAACAACGAATCATAAAGGTGATCACATTTTTCTACCATGTTACGCGAGATCCGTGTGAAAAGTTCAAGTTTTTAGACCGTGTTTCAAAACAACTTTGGAAAATATCAGATTTATACTTTGTTATACGTAACAACGATGCATATGGGTGAAAACACTAGACGTTTCAACGAAACAATGATCACATTTTTCTACCACGTTACGCGAGAACCGTGTAAAAAGAACAAGCTTTTACAGCATGTTTCAAAACAACTGTGGAAAATATCACATTTTCACATTGTTATACGTAACAACGATGCATAAACATGAAATATTTAAACGTATCAACGAAACAATGATCATATTTTTCTACCACGTTATGCAAGAAACGTGTAAAAAGTACAAGTTTTACACCATGTTTCAAAACAACTGTGGAAAATACCACATTTTGGCATTGTTATACATAACAACGAATCATAAAGGTGATCACATTTTTCTACCACGTTACGCGAGATCCGTGTGAAAAGTTCAAGTTTTTAGACCGTGTTTCAAAACAACTTTGGAAAATATCATATTTTTACTTTGTTATACATAACAACGATGCATATGGGGAAAACTTTAGACGTTTCAACGAAACAATGATCACATTTTTCTACCACGTTACGCAAGAACCGTGTAAAAAGTACAAGCTTTTACACCATGTTTCAAAACAACTGTTGAAAATATCACATTTTGGCATTGTTATACGTAACAACGATGCATGAACATGAAATCTTTAAACGTTTCAACGAAACAATGATCATATTTTTCTACCACGTTATGCAAGAACCGTGTAAAAAGTACAAGTTTTACACCATGTTTCAAAACAACTGTGGAAAATACCACATTTTGGCATTGTTATACATAACAACGAATCATAAAGGTGATCACATTTTTCAACCACGTTACGCGAGATCCGTGTGAAAAGTTCAAGTTTTTAGACCGTGTTTCAAAACAACTTTGGAAAATATCATATTTTTACTTTGTTATACATAACAACGATGCATATGGGGAAAACTTTAGACGTTTCAACGAAACAATGATCACATTTTTCTACCACGTTACGCGAGAACCGTGTAAAAAGTACAAGCTTTTACACCATGTTTCAAAACAACTGTTGAAAATATCACATTTTGGCATTGTTATACGTAACAACGATGCATGAACATGAAATCTTTAAACGTTTCAAAGAAACAATGATCATATTTTTCTACCACGTTATGCAAGAACCGTGTAAAAAGTACAAGTTTTACACCATGTTTAAAAATAACTGTGGAAATATCACATTTTGGCATTTTTATACATAACAACGAATCATAAAGGTGAAATCTTTAAAATTTTCAATGAAACAATGATCACATTTTTCTACCACGTTAAGCGAGATCCGTGTGAAAAGTTCATGTTTTTAGACCGTGTTTCAAAACAACTTTGGAAAATATCAAATTTTTACTTTGATATACGTAACAACGATGCATAAAGCTGAAAACTTTGAACGTTTCAACGAGACAATGACCACATTTTTCTACCATGTTACACGAGATCTGTGTGAAAAGTACAAGTTTTTAAACCGTGTTTCAAAACAACTTTGGAAAATATCATATTTTTACTTTGTTATACGTAACAACGATGCATATGGGTGAAAACACACGTTTCAACGAAACAATGATTACTTTTTTCTACCACGTTACGCGAGATCATTGTGAAAAGTACAAGTTTTTAGACCGTGTTTTAAAACAACTTTGGAAAATATCAGATTTTTTACTTTGTTATACATAACAACGATGCATGTGGGGGAAAACTTTAGACGTTTCAACGAAACAATGATCACATTTTTCTACCACGTTACGCGAACACCGTGAAAAAAGTACAAGCTTTTACAGCATGTTTCAAAACAACTGTGGAAAATATCACATTTTCACATTGTTATACGTAACAACGATGCATAAACATGAAATATTTAAACGTTTCAACGAAACAATGATCATATTTTTCTACCACGTTATGCAAGAAACGTGTAAAAAGTACAAGTTTTACACCATGTTTCAAAACAACTGTGGAAAATACCACATTTTGGCATTGTTATACATAACAACGAATCATAAAGGTGATCACATTTTTCTACCATGTTACGCGAGATCCGTGTGAAAAGTTCAAGTTTTTAGACCGTGTTTCAAAACAACTTTGGAAAATATCAGATTTATACTTTGTTATACGTAACAACGATGCATATGGGTGAAAACACTAGACGTTTCAACGAAACAATGATCACATTTTTCTACCACGTTACGCGAGAACCGTGTAAAAAGAACAAGCTTTTACAGCATGTTTCAAAACAACTGTGGAAAATATCACATTTTCACATTGTTATACGTAACAACGATGCATAAACATGAAATATTTAAACGTATCAACGAAACAATGATCATATTTTTCTACCACGTTATGCAAGAAACGTGTAAAAAGTACAAGTTTTACACCATGTTTCAAAACAACTGTGGAAAATACCACATTTTGGCATTGTTATACATAACAACGAATCATAAAGGTGATCACATTTTTCTACCACGTTACGCGAGATCCGTGTGAAAAGTTCAAGTTTTTAGACCGTGTTTCAAAACAACTTTGGAAAATATCATATTTTTACTTTGTTATACATAACAACGATGCATATGGGGAAAACTTTAGACGTTTCAACTAAACAATGATCACATTTTCTACCACGTTACGCGAGAACCGTGTAAAAAGTACAAGCTTTTACACCATGTTTCAAAACAACTGTTGAAAATATCACATTTTGGCATTGTTATACGTAACAACGATGCATGAACATGAAATCTTTAAACGTTTCAAAGAAACAATGATCATATTTTTCTACCACGTTATGCAAGAACCGTGTAAAAAGTACAAGTTTTACACCATGTTTAAAAATAACTGTGGAAATATCACATTTTGGCATTTTTATACATAACAACGAATCATAAAGGTGAAATCTTTAAAATTTTCAATGAAACAATGATCACATTTTTCTACCACGTTAAGCGAGATCCGTGTGAAAAGTTCATGTTTTTAGACCGTGTTTCAAAACAACTTTGGAAAATATCAGATTTTTACTTTGATATACGTAACAACGATGCATAAAGCTGAAAACTTTGAACGTTTCAACGAGACAATGACCACATTTTTCTACCATGTTACACGAGATCTGTGTGAAAAGTACAAGTTTTTAGACCGTGTTTCAAAACAACTTTGGAAAATATCAGATTTTTACTTTGTTATACGTAACAACGATGCATATGGGTGAAAACACTAGACGTTTCAACGAAACAATGATCACATTTTTCTACCACGTTACGCGAGAACCGTGTAAAAAGAACAAGCTTTTACAGCATGTTTCAAAACAACTGTTGAAAATATCACATTTTGGCATTGTTATACGTAACAACGATGCATGAACATGAAATCTTTAAACGTTTCAACGAAACAATGATCATATTTTTCTACCACGTTATGCAAGAACCGTGTAAAAAGTACAAGTTTTACACCATGTTTCAAAACAACTGTGGAAAATACCACATTTTGGCATTGTTATACATAACAACGAATCATAAAGGTGATCACATTTTTCTACCACGTTACGCGAGATCCGTGTGAAAAGTTCAAGTTTTTAGACCGTGTTTCAAAACAACTTTGGAAAATATCATATTTTTACTTTGTTATACATAACAACGATGCATATGGGGAAAACTTTAGACGTTTCAACTAAACAATGATCACATTTTCTACCACGTTACGCGAGAACCGTGTAAAAAGTACAAGCTTTTACACCATGTTTCAAAACAACTGTTGAAAATATCACATTTTGGCATTGTTATACGTAACAACGATGCATGAACATGAAATCTTTAAACGTTTCAAAGAAACAATGATCATATTTTTCTACCACGTTATGCAAGAACCGTGTAAAAAGTACAAGTTTTACACCATGTTTAAAAATAACTGTGGAAATATCACATTTTGGCATTTTTATACATAACAACGAATCATAAAGGTGAAATCTTTAAAATTTTCAATGAAACAATGATCACATTTTTCTACCACGTTAAGCGAGATCCGTGTGAAAAGTTCATGTTTTTAGACCGTGTTTCAAAACAACTTTGGAAAATATCAGATTTTTACTTTGATATACGTAACAACGATGCATAAAGCTGAAAACTTTGAACGTTTCAACGAGACAATGACCACATTTTTCTACCATGTTACACGAGATCTGTGTGAAAAGTACAAGTTTTTAGACCGTGTTTCAAAACAACTTTGGAAAATATCAGATTTTTACTTTGTTATACGTAACAACGATGCATATGGGTGAAAACACACGTTTCAACGAAACAATGATTACTTTTTTCTACCACGTTACGCGAGATCATTGTGAAAAGTACAAGTTTTTAGAACGTGTTTCAAAACAACTTTGGAAAATATTAGATTTATACTTTGTTATACGTAACAACGATGCATATGGGTGAAAACACTAGACGTTTCAACGAAACAATGATCACATTTTTCTACCACGTTGCGCGAACACCGTGTAAAAAGTACAAGCTTTTACACCATGTTTCAAAACAACTGTGGAAAATATCACATTTTCACATTGTTATACGTAACAACGATGCATAAACATGAAATATTTAAACGTTTCAATGAAACAATGATCATATTTTTCTACCACGTTATGCAAGAAACGTGTAAAAAGTACAAGTTTTACACCATGTTTCAAAACAACTGTGGAAAATACCACATTTTGGCATTGTTATACATAACAACGAATCATAAAGGTGGTCACATTTTTCTACCACGTTACGCGAGATCCGTGTGAAAAGTTCAAGTTTTTACACCGTGTTTCAAAACAACTTTGGAAAATATCATATTTTTACTTTGTTATACATAACAACGATGCATATGGGGAAAACTTTAGACGTTTCAACTAAACAATGATCACATTTTCTACCACGTTACGCGAGAACCTTGTAAAAAGTACAAGCTTTTACACCATGTTTCAAAACAACTGTTGAAAATATCACATTTTGGCATTGTTATACGTAACAACGATGCATGAACATGAAATCTTTAAACGTTTCAACGAAACAATGATCATATTTTTCTACCACGTTATGCAAGAACCGTGTAAAAAGTACAAGTTTTACACCATGTTTCAAAATAACTGTGGAAATATCACATTTTGGCATTGTTATACATAACAACGAATCATAAAGGTGAAATCTTTAAAATTTTCAATGAAACAATGATCACATTTTTCTACCACGTTAAGCGAGATCCGTGTGAAAAGTTCATGTTTTTAGACCGTGTTTCGAAACAACTTTGGAAAATATCAGATTTTTACTTTGATATACGTAACAACGATGCATAAAGCTGAAAACTTTGAACGTTTCAACGAGACAATGACCACATTTTTCTACCATGTTACACGAGATCTGTGTGAAAAGTACAAGTTTTTAGACCGTGTTTCAAAACAACTTTGGAAAATATCAGATTTTTACTTTGTTATACGTAACAACGATGCATATGGGTGAAAACACACGTTTCAACGAAACAATGATTACTTTTTTCTACCACGTTACGCGAGATCATTGTGAAAAGTACAAGTTTTTAGACCGTGTTTCAAAACAACTTTGGAAAATATCAGATTTATACTTTGTTATACGTAACAACGATGCATATGGGTGAAAACACTAGACGTTTCAACGAAACAATGATCACATTTTTCTACCACGTTACGCGAACACCGTGTAAAAAGTACAAGCTTTTACACCATGTTTCAAAACAACTGTGGAAAATATCACATTTTCACATTGTTATACGTAACAACGATGCATAAACATGAAATATTTAAACGTTTCAATGAAACAATGATCATATTTTTCTACCACGTTATGCAAGAAACGTGTAAAAAGTACAAGTTTTACACCATGTTTCAAAACAACTGTGGAAAATACCACATTTTGGCATTGTTATACATAACAACGAATCATAAAGGTGGTCACATTTTTCTACCACGTTACGCGAGATCCGTGTGAAAAGTTCAAGTTTTTACACCGTGTTTCAAAACAACTTTGGAAAATATCATATTTTTACTTTGTTATACATAACAACGATGCATATGGGGAAAACTTTAGACGTTTCAACTAAACAATGATCACATTTTCTACCACGTTACGCGAGAACCTTGTAAAAAGTACAAGCTTTTACACCATGTTTCAAAACAACTGTTGAAAATATCACATTTTGGCATTGTTATACGTAACAACGATGCATGAACATGAAATCTTTAAACGTTTCAACGAAACAATGATCATATTTTTCTACCACGTTATGCAAGAACCGTGTAAAAAGTACAAGTTTTACACCATGTTTCAAAATAACTGTGGAAATATCACATTTTGGCATTGTTATACATAACAACGAATCATAAAGGTGAAATCTTTAAAATTTTCAATGAAACAATGATCACATTTTTCTACCACGTTAAGCGAGATCCGTGTGAAAAGTTCATGTTTTTAGACCGTGTTTCGAAACAACTTTGGAAAATATCAGATTTTTACTTTGATATACGTAACAACGATGCATAAAGCTGAAAACTTTGAACGTTTCAACGAGACAATGACCACATTTTTCTACCATGTTACACGAGATCTGTGTGAAAAGTACAAGTTTTTAGACCGTGTTTCAAAACAACTTTGGAAAATATCAGATTTTTACTTTGTTATACGTAACAACGATGCATATGGGTGAAAACACACGTTTCAACGAAACAATGATTACTTTTTTCTACCACGTTACGCGAGATCATTGTGAAAAGTACAAGTTTTTAGACCGTGTTTCAAAACAACTTTGGAAAATATCAGATTTATACTTTGTTATACGTAACAACGATGCATATGGGTGAAAACACTAGACGTTTCAACGAAACAATGATCACATTTTTCTACCACGTTACGCGAACACCGTGTAAAAAGTACAAGCTTTTACACCATGTTTCAAAACAACTGTGGAAAATATCACATTTTCACATTGTTATACGTAACAACGATGCATAAACATGAAATATTTAAACGTTTCAATGAAACAATGATCATATTTTTCTACCACGTTATGCAAGAAACGTGTAAAAAGTACAAGTTTTACACCATGTTTCAAAACAACTGTGGAAAATACCACATTTTGGCATTGTTATACATAACAACGAATCATAAAGGTGGTCACATTTTTCTACCACGTTACGCGAGATCCGTGTGAAAAGTTCAAGTTTTTAGACCGTGTTTCAAAACAACTTTGGAAAATATCATATTTTTACTTTGTTATACATAACAACGATGCATATGGGGAAAACTTTAGACGTTTCAACTAAACAATGATCACATTTTCTACCACGTTACGCGAGAACCGTGTAAAAAGTACAAGCTTTTACACCATGTTTCAAAACAACTGTTGAAAATATCACATTTTGGCATTGTTATACGTAACAACGATGCATGAACATGAAATCTTTAAACGTTTCAACGAAACAATGATCATATTTTTCTACCACGTTATGCAAGAACCGTGTAAAAAGTACAAGTTTTACACCATGTTTCAAAATAACTGTGGAAATATCACATTTTGGCATTGTTATACATAACAACGAATCATAAAGGTGAAATCTTTAAAATTTTCAATGAAACAAGGATCACATTTTTCTACCACGTTAAGCGAGATCCGTGTGAAAATTTCTTGTTTTTAGACCGTGTTTCAAAACAACTTTGGAAAATATCATATTTTTACTTTGATATACGTAACAACGATGCATAAAGCTGAAAACTTTGAACGTTTCAACGAAACAATGACCACATTTTTCTACCATGTTACACGAGATCTGTGTGAAAAGTACAAGTTTTTAGACCGTGTTTTAAAACAACTTTGGAAAATATCAGATTTTTTACTTTGTTATACATAACAACGATGCATGTGGGGGAAAACTTTAGACGTTTCAACGAAACAATGATCACATTTTTCTACCACGTTACGCGAACACCGTGAAAAAAGTACAAGCTTTTACAGCATGTTTCAAAACAACTGTGGAAAATATCACATTTTCACATTGTTATACGTAACAACGATGCATAAACATGATATATTTAAACGTTTCAACGAAACAATGATCATATTTTTCTACCACGTTATGCAAGAAACGTGTAAAAAGTACAAGTTTTACACCATGTTTCAAAACAACTGTGGAAAATACCACATTTTGGCATTGTTATACATAACAACGAATCATAAAGGTGATCACATTTTTTCTACCACGTTACGCGAGATCCGTGTGAAAAGTTCAAGTTTTTAGACCGTGTTTCAAAACAACTTTGGAAAATATCAGATTTATACTTTGTTATACGTAACAACGATGCATATGGGTGAAAACACTAGACGTTTCAACGAAACAATGATCACATTTTTCTACCACGTTACGCGAGAACCGTGTAAAAAGAACAAGCTTTTACAGCATGTTTCAAAACAACTGTGGAAAATATCACATTTTCACATTGTTATACGTAACAACGATGCATAAACATGAAATATTTAAACGTATCAACGAAACAATGATCATATTTTTCTACCACGTTATGCAAGAAACGTGTAAAAAGTACAAGTTTTACACCATGTTTCAAAACAACTGTGGAAAATACCACATTTTGGCATTGTTATACATAACAACGAATCATAAAGGTGATCACATTTTTCTACCACGTTACGCGAGATCCGTGTGAAAAGTTCAAGTTTTTAGACCGTGTTTCAAAACAACTTTGGAAAATATCATATTTTTACTTTGTTATACATAACAACGATGCATATGGGGAAAACTTTAGACGTTTCAACGAAACAATGATCACATTTTTCTACCACGTTACGCGAGAACCGTGTAAAAAGTACAAGCTTTTACACCATGTTTCAAAACAACTGTTGAAAATATCACATTTTGGCATTGTTATACGTAACAACGATGCATGAACATGAAATCTTTAAACGTTTCAAAGAAACAATGATCATATTTTTCTACCACGTTATGCAAGAACCGTGTAAAAAGTACAAGTTTTACACCATGTTTAAAAATAACTGTGGAAATATCACATTTTGGCATTTTTATACATAACAACGAATCATAAAGGTGAAATCTTTAAAATTTTCAATGAAACAATGATCACATTTTTCTACCACGTTAAGCGAGATCCGTGTGAAAAGTTCATGTTTTTAGACCGTGTTTCAAAACAACTTTGGAAAATATCAGATTTTTACTTTGATATACGTAACAACGATGCATAAAGCTGAAAACTTTGAACGTTTCAACGAGACAATGACCACATTTTTCTACCATGTTACACGAGATCTGTGTGAAAAGTACAAGTTTTTAGACCGTGTTTCAAAACAACTTTGGAAAATATCAGATTTTTACTTTGTTATACGTAACAACGATGCATATGGGTGAAAACACACGTTTCAACGAAACAATGATTACTTTTTTCTACCACGTTACGCGAGATCATTGTGAAAAGTACAAGTTTTTAGAACGTGTTTCAAAACAACTTTGGAAAATATTAGATTTATACTTTGTTATACGTAACAACGATGCATATGGGTGAAAACACTAGACGTTTCAACGAAACAATGATCACATTTTTCTACCACGTTGCGCGAACACCGTGTAAAAAGTACAAGCTTTTACACCATGTTTCAAAACAACTGTGGAAAATATCACATTTTCACATTGTTATACGTAACAACGATGCATAAACATGAAATATTTAAACGTTTCAATGAAACAATGATCATATTTTTCTACCACGTTATGCAAGAAACGTGTAAAAAGTACAAGTTTTACACCATGTTTCAAAACAACTGTGGAAAATACCACATTTTGGCATTGTTATACATAACAACGAATCATAAAGGTGGTCACATTTTTCTACCACGTTACGCGAGATCCGTGTGAAAAGTTCAAGTTTTTACACCGTGTTTCAAAACAACTTTGGAAAATATCATATTTTTACTTTGTTATACATAACAACGATGCATATGGGGAAAACTTTAGACGTTTCAACTAAACAATGATCACATTTTCTACCACGTTACGCGAGAACCTTGTAAAAAGTACAAGCTTTTACACCATGTTTCAAAACAACTGTTGAAAATATCACATTTTGGCATTGTTATACGTAACAACGATGCATGAACATGAAATCTTTAAACGTTTCAACGAAACAATGATCATATTTTTCTACCACGTTATGCAAGAACCGTGTAAAAAGTACAAGTTTTACACCATGTTTCAAAATAACTGTGGAAATATCACATTTTGGCATTGTTATACATAACAACGAATCATAAAGGTGAAATCTTTAAAATTTTCAATGAAACAATGATCACATTTTTCTACCACGTTAAGCGAGATCCGTGTGAAAAGTTCATGTTTTTAGACCGTGTTTCAAAACAACTTTGGAAAATATCATATTTTTACTTTGATATACGTAACAACGATGCATAAAGCTGAAAACTTTGAACGTTTCAACGAAACAATAAACACATTTTTCTACCATGTTACACGAGATTTGTGTGAAAAGTACAAGTTTTTAGACCGTGTTTTAAAACAACTTTGGAAAATATCAGATTTTTTACTTTGTTATACATAACAACGATGCATGTGGGGGAAAACTTTAGACGTTTCAACGAAACAATGATCACATTTTTCTACCACGTTACGCGAACACCGTGAAAAAAGTACAAGCTTTTACAGCATGTTTCAAAACAACTGTGGAAAATATCACATTTTCACATTGTTATACGTAACAATGATGCATAAACATGAAATATTTAAACGTTTCAACGAAACAATGATCATATTTTTCTACCACGTTATGCAAGAAACGTGTAAAAAGTACAAGTTTTACACCATGTTTCAAAACAACTGTGGAAAATACCACATTTTGGCATTGTTATACATAACAACGAATCATAAAGGTGATCACATTTTTCTACCACGTTACGCGAGATCCGTGTGAAAAGTTCAAGTTTTTAGACCGTGTTTCAAAACAACTTTGGAAAATATCAGATTTATACTTTGTTATACGTAACAACGATGCATATGGGTGAAAACACTAGACGTTTCAACGAAACAATGATCACATTTTTCTACCACGTTACGCGAGAACCGTGTAAAAAGAACAAGCTTTTACAGCATGTTTCAAAACAACTGTGGAAAATATCACATTTTCACATTGTTATACGTAACAACGATGCATAAACATGAAATATTTAAACGTATCAACGAAACAATGATCATATTTTTCTACCACGTTATGCAAGAAACGTGTAAAAAGTACAAGTTTTACACCATGTTTCAAAACAACTGTGGAAAATACCACATTTTGGCATTGTTATACATAACAACGAATCATAAAGGTGATCACATTTTTTCTACCACGTTACGCGAGATCCGTGTGAAAAGTTCAAGTTTTTAGACCGTGTTTCAAAACAACTTTGGAAAATATCAGATTTATACTTTGTTATACGTAACAACGATGCATATGGGTGAAAACACTAGACGTTTCAACGAAACAATGATCACATTTTTCTACCACGTTACGCGAGAACCGTGTAAAAAGAACAAGCTTTTACAGCATGTTTCAAAACAACTGTGGAAAATATCACATTTTCACATTGTTATACGTAACAACGATGCATAAACATGAAATATTTAAACGTATCAACGAAACAATGATCATATTTTTCTACCACGTTATGCAAGAAACGTGTAAAAAGTACAAGTTTTACTCCATGTTTCAAAACAACTGTGGAAAATACCACATTTTGGCATTGTTATACATAACAACGAATCATAAAGGTGATCACATTTTTCTACCACGTTACGCGAGATCCGTGTGAAAAGTTCAAGTTTTTAGACCGTGTTTCAAAACAACTTTGGAAAATATCATATTTTTACTTTGTTATACATAACAACGATGCATATGGGGAAAACTTTAGACGTTTCAACGAAACAATGATCACATTTTTCTACCACGTTACGCGAGAACCGTGTAAAAAGTACAAGCTTTTACACCATGTTTCAAAACAACTGTTGAAAATATCACATTTTGGCATTGTTATACGTAACAACGATGCATGAACATGAAATCTTTAAACGTTTCAAAGAAACAATGATCATATTTTTCTACCACGTTATGCAAGAACCGTGTAAAAAGTACAAGTTTTACACCATGTTTAAAAATAACTGTGGAAATATCACATTTTGGCATTTTTATACATAACAACGAATCATAAAGGTGAAATCTTTAAAATTTTCAATGAAACAATGATCACATTTTTCTACCACGTTAAGCGAGATCCGTGTGAAAAGTTCATGTTTTTAGACCGTGTTTCAAAACAACTTTGGAAAATATCAGATTTTTACTTTGATATACGTAACAACGATGCATAAAGCTGAAAACTTTGAACGTTTCAACGAGACAATGACCACATTTTTCTACCATGTTACACGAGATCTGTGTGAAAAGTACAAGTTTTTAGACCGTGTTTCAAAACAACTTTGGAAAATATCAGATTTTTACTTTGTTATACGTAACAACGATGCATATGGGTGAAAACACACGTTTCAACGAAACAATGATTACTTTTTTCTACCACGTTACGCGAGATCATTGTGAAAAGTACAAGTTTTTAGAACGTGTTTCAAAACAACTTTGGAAAATATTAGATTTATACTTTGTTATACGTAACAACGATGCATATGGGTGAAAACACTAGACGTTTCAACGAAACAATGATCACATTTTTTCTACCACGTTGCGCGAACACCGTGTAAAAAGTACAAGCTTTTACACCATGTTTCAAAACAACTGTGGAAAATATCACATTTTCACATTGTTATACGTAACAACGATGCATAAACATGAAATATTTAAACGTTTCAATGAAACAATGATCATATTTTTCTACCACGTTATGCAAGAAACGTGTAAAAAGTACAAGTTTTACACCATGTTTCAAAACAACTGTGGAAAATACCACATTTTGGCATTGTTATACATAACAACGAATCATAAAGGTGGTCACATTTTTCTACCACGTTACGCGAGATCCGTGTGAAAAGTTCAAGTTTTTACACCGTGTTTCAAAACAACTTTGGAAAATATCATATTTTTACTTTGTTATACATAACAACGATGCATATGGGGAAAACTTTAGACGTTTCAACTAAACAATGATCACATTTTCTACCACGTTACGCGAGAACCTTGTAAAAAGTACAAGCTTTTACACCATGTTTCAAAACAACTGTTGAAAATATCACATTTTGGCATTGTTATACGTAACAACGATGCATGAACATGAAATCTTTAAACGTTTCAACGAAACAATGATCATATTTTTCTACCACGTTATGCAAGAACCGTGTAAAAAGTACAAGTTTTACACCATGTTTCAAAATAACTGTGGAAATATCACATTTTGGCATTGTTATACATAACAACGAATCATAAAGGTGAAATCTTTAAAATTTTCAATGAAACAATGATCACATTTTTCTACCACGTTAAGCGAGATCCGTGTGAAAAGTTCATGTTTTTAGACCGTGTTTCAAAACAACTTTGGAAAATATCATATTTTTACTTTGATATACGTAACAACGATGCATAAAGCTGAAAACTTTGAACGTTTCAACGAAACAATAAACACATTTTTCTACCATGTTACACGAGATTTGTGTGAAAAGTACAAGTTTTTAGACCGTGTTTTAAAACAACTTTGGAAAATATCAGATTTTTTACTTTGTTATACATAACAACGATGCATGTGGGGGAAAACTTTAGACGTTTCAACGAAACAATGATCACATTTTTCTACCACGTTACGCGAACACCGTGAAAAAAGTACAAGCTTTTACAGCATGTTTCAAAACAACTGTGGAAAATATCACATTTTCACATTGTTATACGTAACAATGATGCATAAACATGAAATATTTAAACGTTTCAACGAAACAATGATCATATTTTTCTACCACGTTATGCAAGAAACGTGTAAAAAGTACAAGTTTTACACCATGTTTCAAAACAACTGTGGAAAATACCACATTTTGGCATTGTTATACATAACAACGAATCATAAAGGTGATCACATTTTTCTACCACGTTACGCGAGATCCGTGTGAAAAGTTCAAGTTTTTAGACCGTGTTTCAAAACAACTTTGGAAAATATCAGATTTATACTTTGTTATACGTAACAACGATGCATATGGGTGAAAACACTAGACGTTTCAACGAAACAATGATCACATTTTTCTACCACGTTACGCGAGAACCGTGTAAAAAGAACAAGCTTTTACAGCATGTTTCAAAACAACTATGGAAAATATCACATTTTCACATTGTTATACGTAACAACGATGCATAAACATGAAATATTTAAACGTATCAACGAAACAATGATCATATTTTTCTACCACGTTATGCAAGAAACGTGTAAAAAGTACAAGTTTTACACCATGTTTCAAAACAACTGTGGAAAATACCACATTTTGGCATTGTTATACATAACAACGAATCATAAAGGTGATCACATTTTTCTACCACGTTACGCGAGATCCGTGTGAAAAGTTCAAGTTTTTAGACCGTGTTTCAAAACAACTTTGGAAAATATCATATTTTTACTTTGTTATACATAACAACGATGCATATGGGGAAAACTTTAGACGTTTCAACGAAACAATGATCACATTTTTCTACCACGTTACGCGAGAACCGTGTAAAAAGTACAAGCTTTTACACCATGTTTCAAAACAACTGTTGAAAATATCACATTTTGGCATTGTTATACGTAACAACGATGCATGAACATGAAATCTTTAAACGTTTCAAAGAAACAATGATCATATTTTTCTACCACGTTATGCAAGAACCGTGTAAAAAGTACAAGTTTTACACCATGTTTAAAAATAACTGTGGAAATATCACATTTTGGCATTTTTATACATAACAACGAATCATAAAGGTGAAATCTTTAAAATTTTCAATGAAACAATGATCACATTTTTCTACCACGTTAAGCGAGATCCGTGTGAAAAGTTCATGTTTTTAGACCGTGTTTCAAAACAACTTTGGAAAATATCAGATTTTTACTTTGATATACGTAACAACGATGCATAAAGCTGAAAACTTTGAACGTTTCAACGAGACAATGACCACATTTTTCTACCATGTTACACGAGATCTGTGTGAAAAGTACAAGTTTTTAGACCGTGTTTCAAAACAACTTTGGAAAATATCAGATTTTTACTTTGTTATACGTAACAACGATGCATATGGGTGAAAACACACGTTTCAACGAAACAATGATTACTTTTTTCTACCACGTTACGCGAGATCATTGTGAAAAGTACAAGTTTTTAGACCGTGTTTCAAAACAACTTTGGAAAATATCAGATTTATACTTTGTTATACGTAACAACGATGCATATGGGTGAAAACACTAGACGTTTCAACGAAACAATGATCACATTTTTCTACCACGTTACGCGAACACCGTGTAAAAAGTACAAGCTTTTACACCATGTTTCAAAACAACTGTGGAAAATATCACATTTTCACATTGTTATACGTAACAACGATGCATAAACATGAAATATTTAAACGTTTCAATGAAACAATGATCATATTTTTCTACCACGTTATGCAAGAAACGTGTAAAAAGTACAAGTTTTACACCATGTTTCAAAACAACTTTGGAAAATACCACATTTTGGCATTGTTATACATAACAACGAATCATAAAGGTGGTCACATTTTTCTACCACGTTACGCGAGATCCGTGTGAAAAGTTCAAGTTTTTAGACCGTGTTTCAAAACAACTTTGGAAAATATCATATTTTTACTTTGTTATACATAACAACGATGCATATGGGGAAAACTTTAGACGTTTCAACTAAACAATGATCACATTTTCTACCACGTTACGCGAGAACCGTGTAAAAAGTACAAGCTTTTACACCATGTTTCAAAACAACTGTTGAAAATATCACATTTTGGCATTGTTATACGTAACAACGATGCATGAACATGAAATCTTTAAACGTTTCAACGAAACAATGATCATATTATTCTACCACGTTATGCAAGAACCATGTAAAAAGTACAAGTTTTACACCATGTTTCAAAATAACTGTGGAAATATCACATTTTGGCATTTTTATACATAACAACGAATCATAAAGGTGAAATCTTTAAAATTTTCAATGAAACAATGATCACATTTTTCTACCACGTTAAGCGAGATCCGTGTGAAAAGTTCATGTTTTTAGACCGTGTTTCAAAACAACTTTGGAAAATATCAGATTTTTACTTTGATATACGTAACAACGATGCATAAAGCTGAAAACTTTGAACGTTTCAACGAGACAATGACCACATTTTTCTACCATGTTACACGAGATCTGTGTGAAAAGTACAAGTTTTTAGACCGTGTTTCAAAACAACTTTGGAAAATATCAGATTTTTACTTTGTTATACGTAACAACGATGCATATGGGTGAAAACACACGTTTCAACGAAACAATGATTACTTTTTTCTACCACGTTACGCGAGATCATTGTGAAAAGTACAAGTTTTTAGACCGTGTTTCAAAACAACTTTGGAAAATATCAGATTTATACTTTGTTATACGTAACAACGATGCATATGGGTGAAAACACTAGACGTTTCAACGAAACAATGATCACATTTTTCTACCACGTTACGCGAACACCGTGTAAAAAGTACAAGCTTTTACACCATGTTTCAAAACAACTGTGGAAAATATCACATTTTCACATTGTTATACGTAACAACGATGCATAAACATGAAATATTTAAACGTTTCAATGAAACAATGATCATATTTTTCTACCACGTTATGCAAGAAACGTGTAAAAAGTACAAGTTTTACACCATGTTTCAAAACAACTGTGGAAAATACCACATTTTGGCATTGTTATACATAACAACGAATCATAAAGGTGGTCACATTTTTCTACCACGTTACGCGAGATCCGTGTGAAAAGTTCAAGTTTTTAGACCGTGTTTCAAAACAACTTTGGAAAATATCATATTTTTACTTTGTTATACATAACAACGATGCATATGGGGAAAACTTTAGACATTTCAACTAAACAATGATCACATTTTCTACCACGTTACGCGAGAACCGTGTAAAAAGTACAAGCTTTTACACCATGTTTCAAAACAACTGTTGAAAATATCACATTTTGGCATTGTTATACGTAACAACGATGCATGAACATGAAATCTTTAAACGTTTCAAAGAAACAATGATCATATTTTTCTACCACGTTATGCAAGAACCGTGTAAAAAGTACAAGTTTTACACCATGTTTAAAAATAACTGTGGAAATATCACATTTTGGCATTTTTATACATAACAACGAATCATAAAGGTGAAATCTTTAAAATTTTCAATGAAACAATGATCACATTTTTCTACCACATTAAGCGAGATCCGTGTGAAAAGTTCATGTTTTTAGACCGTGTTTCAAAACAACTTTGGAAAATATCAGATTTTTACTTTGATATACGTAACAACGATGCATAAAGCTGAAAACTTTGAACGTTTCAACGAGACAATGACCACATTTTTCTACCATGTTACACGAGATCTGTGTGAAAAGTACAAGTTTTTAGACCGTGTTTCAAAACAACTTTGGAAAATATCAGATTTTTACTTTGTTATACGTAACAACGATGCATATGGGTGAAAACACACGTTTCAACGAAACAATGATTACTTTTTTCTACCACGTTACGCGAGATCATTGTGAAAAGTACAAGTTTTTAGACCGTGTTTCAAAACAACTTTGGAAAATATCAGATTTATACTTTGTTATACGTAACAACGATGCATATGGGTGAAAACACTAGACGTTTCAACGAAACAATGATCACATTTTTCTACCACGTTACGCGAACACCGTGTAAAAAGTACAAGCTTTTACACCATGTTTCAAAACAACTGTGGAAAATATCACATTTTCACATTGTTATACGTAACAACGATGCATAAACATGAAATATTTAAACGTTTCAATGAAACAATGATCATATTTTTCTACCACGTTATGCAAGAAACGTGTAAAAAGTACAAGTTTTACACCATGTTTCAAAACAACTGTGGAAAATACCACATTTTGGCATTGTTATACATAACAACGAATCATAAAGGTGGTCACATTTTTCTACCACGTTACGCGAGATCCGTGTGAAAAGTTCAAGTTTTTAGACCGTGTTTCAAAACAACTTTGGAAAATATCATATTTTTACTTTGTTATACATAACAACGATGCATATGGGGAAAACTTTAGACATTTCAACTAAACAATGATCACATTTTCTACCACGTTACGCGAGAACCGTGTAAAAAGTACAAGCTTTTACACCATGTTTCAAAACAACTGTTGAAAATATCACATTTTGGCATTGTTATACGTAACAACGATGCATGAACATGAAATCTTTAAACGTTTCAAAGAAACAATGATCATATTTTTCTACCACGTTATGCAAGAACCGTGTAAAAAGTACAAGTTTTACACCATGTTTAAAAATAACTGTGGAAATATCACATTTTGGCATTTTTATACATAACAACGAATCATAAAGGTGAAATCTTTAAAATTTTCAATGAAACAATGATCACATTTTTCTACCACGTTAAGCGAGATCCGTGTGAAAAGTTCATGTTTTTAGACCGTGTTTCAAAACAACTTTGGAAAATATCAGATTTTTACTTTGATATACGTAACAACGATGCATAAAGCTGAAAACTTTGAACGTTTCAACGAGACAATGACCACATTTTTCTACCATGTTACACGAGATCTGTGTGAAAAGTACAAGTTTTTAGACCGTGTTTCAAAACAACTTTGGAAAATATCAGATTTTTACTTTGTTATACGTAACAACGATGCATATGGGTGAAAACACACGTTTCAACGAAACAATGATTACTTTTTTCTACCACGTTACGCGAGATCATTGTGAAAAGTACAAGTTTTTAGACCGTGTTTCAAAACAACTTTGGAAAATATCAGATTTATACTTTGTTATACGTAACAACGATGCATATGGGTGAAAACACTAGACGTTTCAACGAAACAATGATCACATTTTTCTACCACGTTACGCGAACACCGTGTAAAAAGTACAAGCTTTTACACCATGTTTCAAAACAACTGTGGAAAATATCACATTTTCACATTGTTATACGTAACAACGATGCATAAACATGAAATATTTAAACGTTTCAATGAAACAATGATCATATTTTTCTACCACGTTATGCAAGAAACGTGTAAAAAGTACAAGTTTTACACCATGTTTCAAAACAACTGTGGAAAATACCACATTTTGGCATTGTTATACATAACAACGAATCATAAAGGTGGTCACATTTTTCTACCACGTTACGCGAGATCCGTGTGAAAAGTTCAAGTTTTTAGACCGTGTTTCAAAACAACTTTGGAAAATATCATATTTTTACTTTGTTATACATAACAACGATGCATATGGGGAAAACTTTAGACATTTCAACTAAACAATGATCACATTTTCTACCACGTTACGCGAGAACCGTGTAAAAAGTACAAGCTTTTACACCATGTTTCAAAACAACTGTTGAAAATATCACATTTTGGCATTGTTATACGTAACAACGATGCATGAACATGAAATCTTTAAACGTTTCAAAGAAACAATGATCATATTTTTCTACCACGTTATGCAAGAACCGTGTAAAAAGTACAAGTTTTACACCATGTTTAAAAATAACTGTGGAAATATCACATTTTGGCATTTTTATACATAACAACGAATCATAAAGGTGAAATCTTTAAAATTTTCAATGAAACAATGATCACATTTTTCTACCACGTTAAGCGAGATCCGTGTGAAAAGTTCATGTTTTTAGAC
Source organism: Saussurea involucrata (assembly GCA_033807775.1). Taxonomy (NCBI): domain Eukaryota; kingdom Viridiplantae; phylum Streptophyta; class Magnoliopsida; order Asterales; family Asteraceae; genus Saussurea; species Saussurea involucrata. The sequence goes on from JAWVWS010000617.1 coordinate 42,575, forward strand.
CGTGTTTCAAAACAACTTTGGAAAATATCAGATTTTTACTTTGATATACGTAACAACGATGCATAAAGCTGAAAACTTTGAACGTTTCAACGAGACAATGACCACATTTTTCTACCATGTTACACGAGATCTGTGTGAAAAGTACAAGTTTTTAGACCGTGTTTCAAAACAACTTTGGAAAATATCAGATTTTTACTTTGTTATACGTAACAACGATGCATATGGGTGAAAACACACGTTTCAACGAAACAATGATTACTTTTTTCTACCACGTTACGCGAGATCATTGTGAAAAGTACAAGTTTTTAGACCGTGTTTCAAAACAACTTTGGAAAATATCAGATTTATACTTTGTTATACGTAACAACGATGCATATGGGTGAAAACACTAGACGTTTCAACGAAACAATGATCACATTTTTCTACCACGTTACGCGAACACCGTGTAAAAAGTACAAGCTTTTACACCATGTTTCAAAACAACTGTGGAAAATATCACATTTTCACATTGTTATACGTAACAACGATGCATAAACATGAAATATTTAAACGTTTCAATGAAACAATGATCATATTTTTCTACCACGTTATGCAAGAAACGTGTAAAAAGTACAAGTTTTACACCATGTTTCAAAACAACTGTGGAAAATACCACATTTTGGCATTGTTATACATAACAACGAATCATAAAGGTGGTCACATTTTTCTACCACGTTACGCGAGATCCGTGTGAAAAGTTCAAGTTTTTAGACCGTGTTTCAAAACAACTTTGGAAAATATCATATTTTTACTTTGTTATACATAACAACGATGCATATGGGGAAAACTTTAGACATTTCAACTAAACAATGATCACATTTTCTACCACGTTACGCGAGAACCGTGTAAAAAGTACAAGCTTTTACACCATGTTTCAAAACAACTGTTGAAAATATCACATTTTGGCATTGTTATACGTAACAACGATGCATGAACATGAAATCTTTAAACGTTTCAAAGAAACAATGATCCTATTTTTCTACCACGTTATGCAAGAACCGTGTAAAAAGTACAAGTTTTACACCATGTTTAAAAATAACTGTGGAAATATCACATTTTGGCATTTTTATACATAACAACGAATCATAAAGGTGAAATCTTTAAAATTTTCAATGAAACAATGATCACATTTTTCTACCACGTTAAGCGAGATCCGTGTGAAAAGTTCATGTTTTTAGACCGTGTTTCAAAACAACTTTGGAAAATATCAGATTTTTACTTTGATATACGTAACAACGATGCATAAAGCTGAAAACTTTGAACGTTTCAACGAGACAATGACCACATTTTTCTACCATGTTACACGAGATCTGTGTGAAAAGTACAAGTTTTTAGACCGTGTTTCAAAACAACTTTGGAAAATATCAGATTTTTACTTTGTTATACGTAACAACGATGCATATGGGTGAAAACACACGTTTCAACGAAACAATGATTACTTTTTTCTACCACGTTACGCGAGATCATTGTGAAAAGTACAAGTTTTTAGACCGTGTTTCAAAACAACTTTGGAAAATATCAGATTTATACTTTGTTATACGTAACAACGATGCATATGGGTGAAAACACTAGACGTTTCAACGAAACAATGATCACATTTTTCTACCACGTTACGCGAACACCGTGTAAAAAGTACAAGCTTTTACACCATGTTTCAAAACAACTGTGGAAAATATCACATTTTCACATTGTTATACGTAACAACGATGCATAAACATGAAATATTTAAACGTTTCAATGAAACAATGATCATATTTTTCTACCACGTTATGCAAGAAACGTGTAAAAAGTACAAGTTTTACACCATGTTTCAAAACAACTGTGGAAAATACCACATTTTGGCATTGTTATACATAACAACGAATCATAAAGGTGGTCACATTTTTCTACCACGTTACGCGAGATCCGTGTGAAAAGTTCAAGTTTTTAGACCGTGTTTCAAAACAACTTTGGAAAATATCATATTTTTACTTTGTTATACATAACAACGATGCATATGGGGAAAACTTTAGACATTTCAACTAAACAATGATCACATTTTCTACCACGTTACGCGAGAACCGTGTAAAAAGTACAAGCTTTTACACCATGTTTCAAAACAACTGTTGAAAATATCACATTTTGGCATTGTTATACGTAACAACGATGCATGAACATGAAATCTTTAAACGTTTCAACGAAACAATGATCATATTTTTCTACCACGTTATGCAAGAACCGTGTAAAAAGTACAAGTTTTACACCATGTTTCAAAATAACTGTGGAAATATCACATTTTGGCATTGTTATACATAACAACGAATCATAAAGGTGAAATCTTTAAAATTTTCAATGAAACAATGATCACATTTTTCTACCACGTTAAGCGAGATCCGTGTGAAAAGTTCATGTTTTTAGACCGTGTTTCAAAACAACTTTGGAAAATATCATATTTTTACTTTGATATACGTAACAACGATGCATAAAGCTGAAAACTTTGAACGTTTCAACGAAACAATAAACACATTTTTCTACCATGTTACACGAGATTTGTGTGAAAAGTACAAGTTTTTAGACCGTGTTTTAAAACAACTTTGGAAAATATCAGATTTTTTACTTTGTTATACATAACAACGATGCATGTGGGGGAAAACTTTAGACGTTTCAACGAAACAATGATCACATTTTTCTACCACGTTACGCGAACACCGTGAAAAAAGTACAAGCTTTTACAGCATGTTTCAAAACAACTGTGGAAAATATCACATTTTCACATTGTTATACGTAACAATGATGCATAAACATGAAATATTTAAACGTTTCAACGAAACAATGATCATATTTTTCTACCACGTTATGCAAGAAACGTGTAAAAAGTACAAGTTTTACACCATGTTTCAAAACAACTGTGGAAAATACCACATTTTGGCATTGTTATACATAACAACGAATCATAAAGGTGATCACATTTTTCTACCACGTTACGCGAGATCCGTGTGAAAAGTTCAAGTTTTTAGACCGTGTTTCAAAACAACTTTGGAAAATATCAGATTTATACTTTGTTATACGTAACAACGATGCATATGGGTGAAAACACTAGACGTTTCAACGAAACAATGATCACATTTTTCTACCACGTTACGCGAGAACCGTGTAAAAAGAACAAGCTTTTACAGCATGTTTCAAAACAACTGTGGAAAATATCACATTTTCACATTGTTATACGTAACAACGATGCATAAACATGAAATATTTAAACGTATCAACGAAACAATGATCATATTTTTCTACCACGTTATGCAAGAAACGTGTAAAAAGTACAAGTTTTACACCATGTTTCAAAACAACTGTGGAAAATACCACATTTTGGCATTGTTATACATAACAACGAATCATAAAGGTGATCACATTTTTCTACCACGTTACGCGAGATCCGTGTGAAAAGTTCAAGTTTTTAGACCGTGTTTCAAAACAACTTTGGAAAATATCATATTTTTACTTTGTTATACATAACAACGATGCATATGGGGAAAACTTTAGACGTTTCAACGAAACAATGATCACATTTTTCTACCACGTTACGCGAGAACCGTGTAAAAAGTACAAGCTTTTACACCATGTTTCAAAACAACTGTTGAAAATATCACATTTTGGCATTGTTATACGTAACAACGATGCATGAACATGAAATCTTTAAACGTTTCAAAGAAACAATGATCATATTTTTCTACCACGTTATGCAAGAACCGTGTAAAAAGTACAAGTTTTACACCATGTTTAAAAATAACTGTGGAAATATCACATTTTGGCATTTTTATACATAACAACGAATCATAAAGGTGAAATCTTTAAAATTTTCAATGAAACAATGATCACATTTTTCTACCACGTTAAGCGAGATCCGTGTGAAAAGTTCATGTTTTTAGACCTTGTTTCAAAACAACTTTGGAAAATATCAGATTTTTACTTTGATATACGTAACAACGATGCATAAAGCTGAAAACTTTGAACGTTTCAACGAGACAATGACCACATTTTTCTACCATGTTACACGAGATCTGTGTGAAAAGTACAAGTTTTTAGACCGTGTTTCAAAACAACTTTGGAAAATATCAGATTTTTACTTTGTTATACGTAACAACGATGCATATGGGTGAAAACACACGTTTCAACGAAACAATGATTACTTTTTTCTACCACGTTACGCGAGATCATTGTGAAAAGTACAAGTTTTTAGACCGTGTTTCAAAACAACTTTGGAAAATATCAGATTTATACTTTGTTATACGTAACAACGATGCATATGGGTGAAAACACTAGACGTTTCAACGAAACAATGATCACATTTTTCTACCACGTTACGCGAACACCGTGTAAAAAGTACAAGCTTTTACACCATGTTTCGAAACAACTGTGGAAAATATCACATTTTCACATTGTTATACGTAACAACGATGCATAAACATGAAATATTTAAACGTTTCAATGAAACAATGATCATATTTTTCTACCACGTTATGCAAGAAACGTGTAAAAAGTACAAGTTTTACACCATGTTTCAAAACAACTTTGGAAAATACCACATTTTGGCATTGTTATACATAACAACGAATCATAAAGGTGGTCACATTTTTCTACCACGTTACGCGAGATCCGTGTGAAAAGTTCAAGTTTTTAGACCGTGTTTCAAAACAACTTTGGAAAATATCATATTTTTACTTTGTTATACATAACAACGATGCATATGGGGAAAACTTTAGACGTTTCAACTAAACAATGATCACATTTTCTACCACGTTACGCGAGAACCGTGTAAAAAGTACAAGCTTTTACACCATGTTTCAAAACAACTGTTGAAAATATCACATTTTGGCATTGTTATACGTAACAACGATGCATGAACATGAAATCTTTAAACGTTTCAACGAAACAATGATCATATTATTCTACCACGTTATGCAAGAACCATGTAAAAAGTACAAGTTTTACACCATGTTTCAAAATAACTGTGGAAATATCACATTTTGGCATTTTTATACATAACAACGAATCATAAAGGTGAAATCTTTAAAATTTTCAATGAAACAATGATCACATTTTTCTACCACGTTAAGCGAGATCCGTGTGAAAAGTTCATGTTTTTAGACCGTGTTTCAAAACAACTTTGGAAAATATCAGATTTTTACTTTGATATACGTAACAACGATGCATAAAGCTGAAAACTTTGAACGTTTCAACGAGACAATGACCACATTTTTCTACCATGTTACACGAGATCTGTGTGAAAAGTACAAGTTTTTAGACCGTGTTTCAAAACAACTTTGGAAAATATCAGATTTTTACTTTGTTATACGTAACAACGATGCATATGGGTGAAAACACACGTTTCAACGAAACAATGATTACTTTTTTCTACCACGTTACGCGAGATCATTGTGAAAAGTACAAGTTTTTAGACCGTGTTTCAAAACAACTTTGGAAAATATCAGATTTATACTTTGTTATACGTAACAACGATGCATATGGGTGAAAACACTAGACGTTTCAACGAAACAATGATCACATTTTTCTACCACGTTACGCGAACACCGTGTAAAAAGTACAAGCTTTTACACCATGTTTCAAAACAACTGTGGAAAATATCACATTTTCACATTGTTATACGTAACAACGATGCATAAACATGAAATATTTAAACGTTTCAATGAAACAATGATCATATTTTTCTACCACGTTATGCAAGAAACGTGTAAAAAGTACAAGTTTTACACCATGTTTCAAAACAACTGTGGAAAATACCACATTTTGGCATTGTTATACATAACAACGAATCATAAAGGTGGTCACATTTTTCTACCACGTTACGCGAGATCCGTGTGAAAAGTTCAAGTTTTTAGACCGTGTTTCAAAACAACTTTGGAAAATATCATATTTTTACTTTGTTATACATAACAACGATGCATATGGGGAAAACTTTAGACATTTCAACTAAACAATGATCACATTTTCTACCACGTTACGCGAGAACCGTGTAAAAAGTACAAGCTTTTACACCATGTTTCAAAACAACTGTTGAAAATATCACATTTTGGCATTGTTATACGTAACAACGATGCATGAACATGAAATCTTTAAACGTTTCAAAGAAACAATGATCATATTTTTCTACCACGTTATGCAAGAACCGTGTAAAAAGTACAAGTTTTACACCATGTTTAAAAATAACTGTGGAAATATCACATTTTGGCATTTTTATACATAACAACGAATCATAAAGGTGAAATCTTTAAAATTTTCAATGAAACAATGATCACATTTTTCTACCACGTTAAGCGAGATCCGTGTGAAAAGTTCATGTTTTTAGACCGTGTTTCAAAACAACTTTGGAAAATATCAGATTTTTACTTTGATATACGTAACAACGATGCATAAAGCTGAAAACTTTGAACGTTTCAACGAGACAATGACCACATTTTTCTACCATGTTACACGAGATCTGTGTGAAAAGTACAAGTTTTTAGACCGTGTTTCAAAACAACTTTGGAAAATATCAGATTTTTACTTTGTTATACGTAACAACGATGCATATGGGTGAAAACACACGTTTCAACGAAACAATGATTACTTTTTTCTACCACGTTACGCGAGATCATTGTGAAAAGTACAAGTTTTTAGACCGTGTTTCAAAACAACTTTGGAAAATATCAGATTTATACTTTGTTATACGTAACAACGATGCATATGGGTGAAAACACTAGACGTTTCAACGAAACAATGATCACATTTTTCTACCACGTTACGCGAACACCGTGTAAAAAGTACAAGCTTTTACACCATGTTTCAAAACAACTGTGGAAAATATCACATTTTCACATTGTTATACGTAACAACGATGCATAAACATGAAATATTTAAACGTTTCAATGAAACAATGATCATATTTTTCTACCACGTTATGCAAGAAACGTGTAAAAAGTACAAGTTTTACACCATGTTTCAAAACAACTGTGGAAAATACCACATTTTGGCATTGTTATACATAACAACGAATCATAAAGGTGGTCACATTTTTCTACCACGTTACGCGAGATCCGTGTGAAAAGTTCAAGTTTTTAGACCGTGTTTCAAAACAACTTTGGAAAATATCATATTTTTACTTTGTTATACATAACAACGATGCATATGGGGAAAACTTTAGACATTTCAACTAAACAATGATCACATTTTCTACCACGTTACGCGAGAACCGTGTAAAAAGTACAAGCTTTTACACCATGTTTCAAAACAACTGTTGAAAATATCACATTTTGGCATTGTTATACGTAACAACGATGCATGAACATGAAATCTTTAAACGTTTCAAAGAAACAATGATCATATTTTTCTACCACGTTATGCAAGAACCGTGTAAAAAGTACAAGTTTTACACCATGTTTAAAAATAACTGTGGAAATATCACATTTTGGCATTTTTATACATAACAACGAATCATAAAGGTGAAATCTTTAAAATTTTCAATGAAACAATGATCACATTTTTCTACCACGTTAAGCGAGATCCGTGTGAAAAGTTCATGTTTTTAGACCGTGTTTCAAAACAACTTTGGAAAATATCAGATTTTTACTTTGATATACGTAACAACGATGCATAAAGCTGAAAACTTTGAACGTTTCAACGAGACAATGACCACATTTTTCTACCATGTTACACGAGATCTGTGTGAAAAGTACAAGTTTTTAGACCGTGTTTCAAAACAACTTTGGAAAATATCAGATTTTTACTTTGTTATACGTAACAACGATGCATATGGGTGAAAACACACGTTTCAACGAAACAATGATTACTTTTTTCTACCACGTTACGCGAGATCATTGTGAAAAGTACAAGTTTTTAGACCGTGTTTCAAAACAACTTTGGAAAATATCAGATTTATACTTTGTTATACGTAACAACGATGCATATGGGTGAAAACACTAGACGTTTCAACGAAACAATGATCACATTTTTCTACCACGTTACGCGAACACCGTGTAAAAAGTACAAGCTTTTACACCATGTTTCAAAACAACTGTGGAAAATATCACATTTTCACATTGTTATACGTAACAACGATGCATAAACATGAAATATTTAAACGTTTCAATGAAACAATGATCATATTTTTCTACCACGTTATGCAAGAAACGTGTAAAAAGTACAAGTTTTACACCATGTTTCAAAACAACTGTGGAAAATACCACATTTTGGCATTGTTATACATAACAACGAATCATAAAGGTGGTCACATTTTTCTACCACGTTACGCGAGATCCGTGTGAAAAGTTCAAGTTTTTAGACCGTGTTTCAAAACAACTTTGGAAAATATCATATTTTTACTTTGTTATACATAACAACGATGCATATGGGGAAAACTTTAGACATTTCAACTAAACAATGATCACATTTTCTACCACGTTACGCGAGAACCGTGTAAAAAGTACAAGCTTTTACACCATGTTTCAAAACAACTGTTGAAAATATCACATTTTGGCATTGTTATACGTAACAACGATGCATGAACATGAAATCTTTAAACGTTTCAAAGAAACAATGATCATATTTTTCTACCACGTTATGCAAGAACCGTGTAAAAAGTACAAGTTTTACACCATGTTTAAAAATAACTGTGGAAATATCACATTTTGGCATTTTTATACATAACAACGAATCATAAAGGTGAAATCTTTAAAATTTTCAATGAAACAATGATCACATTTTTCTACCACGTTAAGCGAGATCCGTGTGAAAAGTTCATGTTTTTAGACCGTGTTTCAAAACAACTTTGGAAAATATCAGATTTTTACTTTGATATACGTAACAACGATGCATAAAGCTGAAAACTTTGAACGTTTCAACGAGACAATGACCACATTTTTCTACCATGTTACACGAGATCTGTGTGAAAAGTACAAGTTTTTAGACCGTGTTTCAAAACAACTTTGGAAAATATCAGATTTTTACTTTGTTATACGTAACAACGATGCATATGGGTGAAAACACACGTTTCAACGAAACAATGATTACTTTTTTCTACCACGTTACGCGAGATCATTGTGAAAAGTACAAGTTTTTAGACCGTGTTTCAAAACAACTTTGGAAAATATCAGATTTATACTTTGTTATACGTAACAACGATGCATATGGGTGAAAACACTAGACGTTTCAACGAAACAATGATCACATTTTTCTACCACGTTACGCGAACACCGTGTAAAAAGTACAAGCTTTTACACCATGTTTCAAAACAACTGTGGAAAATATCACATTTTCACATTGTTATACGTAACAACGATGCATAAACATGAAATATTTAAACGTTTCAATGAAACAATGATCATATTTTTCTACCACGTTATGCAAGAAACGTGTAAAAAGTACAAGTTTTACACCATGTTTCAAAACAACTGTGGAAAATACCACATTTTGGCATTGTTATACATAACAACGAATCATAAAGGTGGTCACATTTTTCTACCACGTTACGCGAGATCCGTGTGAAAAGTTCAAGTTTTTAGACCGTGTTTCAAAACAACTTTGGAAAATATCATATTTTTACTTTGTTATACATAACAACGATGCATATGGGGAAAACTTTAGACGTTTCAACTAAACAATGATCACATTTTCTACCACGTTACGCGAGAACCGTGTAAAAAGTACAAGCTTTTACACCATGTTTCAAAACAACTGTTGAAAATATCACATTTTGGCATTGTTATACGTAACAACGATGCATGAACATGAAATCTTTAAACGTTTCAACGAAACAATGATCATATTATTCTACCACGTTATGCAAGAACCATGTAAAAAGTACAAGTTTTACACCATGTTTCAAAATAACTGTGGAAATATCACATTTTGGCATTTTTATACATAACAACGAATCATAAAGGTGAAATCTTTAAAATTTTCAATGAAACAATGATCACATTTTTCTACCACGTTAAGCGAGATCCGTGTGAAAAGTTCATGTTTTTAGACCGTGTTTCAAAACAACTTTGGAAAATATCAGATTTTTACTTTGATATACGTAACAACGATGCATAAAGCTGAAAACTTTGAACGTTTCAACGAGACAATGACCACATTTTTCTACCATGTTACACGAGATCTGTGTGAAAAGTACAAGTTTTTAGACCGTGTTTCAAAACAACTTTGGAAAATATCAGATTTTTACTTTGTTATACGTAACAACGATGCATATGGGTGAAAACACACGTTTCAACGAAACAATGATTACTTTTTTCTACCACGTTACGCGAGATCATTGTGAAAAGTACAAGTTTTTAGACCGTGTTTCAAAACAACTTTGGAAAATATCAGATTTATACTTTGTTATACGTAACAACGATGCATATGGGTGAAAACACTAGACGTTTCAACGAAACAATGATCACATTTTTCTACCACGTTACGCGAACACCGTGTAAAAAGTACAAGCTTTTACACCATGTTTCAAAACAACTGTGGAAAATATCACATTTTCACATTGTTATACGTAACAACGATGCATAAACATGAAATATTTAAACGTTTCAATGAAACAATGATCATATTTTTCTACCACGTTATGCAAGAAACGTGTAAAAAGTACAAGTTTTACACCATGTTTCAAAACAACTGTGGAAAATACCACATTTTGGCATTGTTATACATAACAACGAATCATAAAGGTGGTCACATTTTTCTACCACGTTACGCGAGATCCGTGTGAAAAGTTCAAGTTTTTAGACCGTGTTTCAAAACAACTTTGGAAAATATCATATTTTTACTTTGTTATACATAACAACGATGCATATGGGGAAAACTTTAGACGTTTCAACTAAACAATGATCACATTTTCTACCACGTTACGCGAGAACCGTGTAAAAAGTACAAGCTTTTACACCATGTTTCAAAACAACTGTTGAAAATATCACATTTTGGCATTGTTATACGTAACAACGATGCATGAACATGAAATCTTTAAACGTTTCAACGAAACAATGATCATATTATTCTACCACGTTATGCAAGAACCGTGTAAAAAGTACAAGTTTTACACCATGTTTCAAAATAACTGTGGAAATATCACATTTTGGCATTGTTATACATAACAACGAATCATAAAGGTGAAATCTTTAAAATTTTCAATGAAACAAGGATCACATTTTTCTACCACGTTAAGCGAGATCCGTGTGAAAAGTTCATGTTTTTAGACCGTGTTTCAAAACAACTTTGGAAAATATCATATTTTTACTTTGATATACGTAACAACGATGCATAAAGCTGAAAACTTTGAACGTTTCAACGAGACAATGACCACATTTTTCTACCATGTTACACGAGATCTGTGTGAAAAGTACAAGTTTTTAGACCGTGTTTCAAAACAACTTTGGAAAATATCAGATTTTTACTTTGTTATACGTAACAACGATGCATATGGGTGAAAACACACGTTTCAACGAAACAATGATTACTTTTTTCTACCACGTTACGCGAGATCATTGTGAAAAGTACAAGTTTTTAGACCGTGTTTCAAAACAACTTTGGAAAATATCAGATTTATACTTTGTTATACGTAACAACGATGCATATGGGTGAAAACACTAGACGTTTCAACGAAACAATGATCACATTTTTCTACCACGTTACGCGAACACCGTGTAAAAAGTACAAGCTTTTACACCATGTTTCAAAACAACTGTGGAAAATATCACATTTTCACATTGTTATACGTAACAACGATGCATAAACATGAAATATTTAAACGTTTCAATGAAACAATGATCATATTTTTCTACCACGTTATGCAAGAAACGTGTAAAAAGTACAAGTTTTACACCATGTTTCAAAACAACTGTGGAAAATACCACATTTTGGCATTGTTATACATAACAACGAATCATAAAGGTGGTCACATTTTTCTACCACGTTACGCGAGATCCGTGTGAAAAGTTCAAGTTTTTAGACCGTGTTTCAAAACAACTTTGGAAAATATCATATTTTTACTTTGTTATACATAACAACGATGCATATGGGGAAAACTTTAGACGTTTCAACTAAACAATGATCACATTTTCTACCACGTTACGCGAGAACCGTGTAAAAAGTACAAGCTTTTACACCATGTTTCAAAACAACTGTTGAAAATATCACATTTTGGCATTGTTATACGTAACAACGATGCATGAACATGAAATCTTTAAACGTTTCAACGAAACAATGATCATATTTTTCTACCACGTTATGCAAGAACCGTGTAAAAAGTACAAGTTTTACACCATGTTTCAAAATAACTGTGGAAATATCACATTTTGGCATTGTTATACATAACAACGAATCATAAAGGTGAAATCTTTAAAATTTTCAATGAAACAAGGATCACATTTTTCTACCACGTTAAGCGAGATCCGTGTGAAAATTTCATGTTTTTAGACCGTGTTTCAAAACAACTTTGGAAAATATCATATTTTTACTTTGATATACGTAACAACGATGCATAAAGCTGAAAACTTTGAACGTTTCAACGAAACAATGACCACATTTTTCTACCATGTTACACGAGATCTGTGTGAAAAGTACAAGTTTTTAGACCGTGTTTTAAAACAACTTTGGAAAATATCAGATTTTTTACTTTGTTATACATAACAACGATGCATGTGGGGGAAAACTTTAGACGTTTCAACGAAACAATGATCACATTTTTCTACCACGTTACGCGAACACCGTGAAAAAAGTACAAGCTTTTACAGCATGTTTCAAAACAACTGTGGAAAATATCACATTTTCACATTGTTATACGTAACAACGATGCATAAACATGAAATATTTAAACGTTTCAACGAAACAATGATCATATTTTTCTACCACGTTATGCAAGAAACGTGTAAAAAGTACAAGTTTTACACCATGTTTCAAAACAACTGTGGAAAATACCACATTTTGGCATTGTTATACATAACAACGAATCATAAAGGTGATCACATTTTTCTACCACGTTACGCGAGATCCGTGTGAAAAGTTCAAGTTTTTAGACCGTGTTTCAAAACAACTTTGGAAAATATCAGATTTATACTTTGTTATACGTAACAACGATGCATATGGGTGAAAACACTAGACGTTTCAACGAAACAATGATCACATTTTTCTACCACGTTACGCGAGAACCGTGTAAAAAGAACAAGCTTTTACAGCATGTTTCAAAACAACTGTGGAAAATATCACATTTTCACATTGTTATACGTAACAACGATGCATAAACATGAAATATTTAAACGTATCAACGAAACAATGATCATATTTTTCTACCACGTTATGCAAGAAACGTGTAAAAAGTACAAGTTTTACACCATGTTTCAAAACAACTGTGGAAAATACCACATTTTGGCATTGTTATACATAACAACGAATCATAAAGGTGATCACATTTTTCTACCACGTTACGCGAGATCCGTGTGAAAAGTTCAAGTTTTTAGACCGTGTTTCAAAACAACTTTGGAAAATATCATATTTTTACTTTGTTATACATAACAACGATGCATATGGGGAAAACTTTAGACGTTTCAACGAAACAATGATCACATTTTTCTACCACGTTAAGCAAGAACCGTGTAAAAAGTACAAGCTTTTACACCATGTTTCAAAATAACTGTTGAAAATATCACATTTTGGCATTGTTATACGTAACAACGATGCATGAACATGAAATCTTTAAACGTTTCAACGAAACAATGATCATATTTTTCTACCACGTTATGCAAGAACCGTGTAAAAAGTACAAGTTTTACACCATGTTTCAAAACAACTGTGGAAAATACCACATTTTGGCATTGTTATACATAACAACGAATCATAAAGGTGATCACATTTTTCTACCACGTTTCGCGAGATCCGTGTGAAAAGTTCAAGTTTTTAGACCGTGTTTCAAAACAACTTTGGAAAATATCATATTTTTACTTTGTTATACATAACAACGATGCATATGGGGAAAACTTTAGACGTTTCAACGAAACAATGATCACATTTTTCTACCACGTTACGCGAGAACCGTGTAAAAAGTACAAGCTTTTACACCATGTTTCAAAACAACTGTTGAAAATATCACATTTTGGCATTGTTATACGTAACAACGATGCATGAACATGAAATCTTTAAACGTTTCAAAGAAACAATGATCATATGTTTCTACCACGTTATGCAAGAACCGTGTAAAAAGTACAAGTTTTACACCATGTTTAAAAATAACTGTGGAAATATCACATTTTGGCATTTTTATACATAACAACGAATCATAAAGGTGAAATCTTTAAAATTTTCAATGAAACAATGATCACATTTTTCTACCACGTTAAGCGAGATCCGTGTGAAAAGTTCATGTTTTTAGACCGTGTTTCAAAACAACTTTGGAAAATATCAGATTTTTACTTTGATATACGTAACAACGATGCATAAAGCTGAAAACTTTGAACGTTTCAACGAAACAATGACCACATTTTTCTACCATGTTACACGAGATCTGTGTGAAAAGTACAAGTTTTTAGACCGTGTTTTAAAACAACTTTGGAAAATATCAGATTTTTTACTTTGTTATACATAACAACGATGCATGTGGGGGAAAACTTTAGACGTTTCAACGAAACAATGATCACATTTTTCTACCACGTTACGCGAACACCGTGAAAAAAGTACAAGCTTTTACAGCATGTTTCAAAACAACTGTGGAAAATATCACATTTTCACATTGTTATACGTAACAACGATGCATAAACATGAAATATTTAAACGTTTCAACGAAACAATGATCATATTTTTCTACCACGTTATGCAAGAAACGTGTAAAAAGTACAAGTTTTACACCATGTTTCAAAACAACTGTGGAAAATACCACATTTTGGCATTGTTAAACATAACAACGAATCATAAAGGTGATCACATTTTTCTACCACGTTACGCGAGATCCGTGTGAAAAGTTCAAGTTTTTAGACCGTGTTTCAAAACAACTTTGGAAAATATCAGATTTATACTTTGTTATACGTAACAACGAAGCATATGGGTGAAAACACTAGACGTTTCAACGAAACAATGATCACATTTTTCTACCACGTTACGCGAGAACCGTGTAAAAAGAACAAGCTTTTACAGCATGTTTCAAAACAACTGTGGAAAATATCACATTTTCACATTGTTATTCGTAACAACGATGCATAAACATGAAATATTTAAACATTTCAACGAAACAATGATCATATTTTTCTACCACGTTATGCAAGAAACGTGTAAAAAGTACAAGTTTTACACCATGTTTCAAAACAACTGTGGAAAATACCACATTTTGGCATTGTTATACATAACAACGAATCATAAAGGTGATCACATTTTTCTACCACGTTACGCGAGATCCGTGTGAAAAGTTCAAGTTTTTAGACCGTGTTTCAAAACAACTTTGGAAAATATCATATTTTTACTTTGTTATACATAACAACGATGCATATGGGGAAAACTTTAGACGTTTCAACGAAACAATGATCACATTTTTCTACCACGTTAAGCAAGAACCGTGTAAAAAGTACAAGCTTTTACACCATGTTTCAAAACAACTGTTGAAAATATCACATTTTGGCATTGTTATACGTAACAACGATGCATGAACATGAAATCTTTAAACGTTTCAACGAAACAATGATCATATTTTTCTACCACGTTATGCAAGAACCGTGTAAAAAGTACAAGTTTTACACCATGTTTCATAACAACTGTGGAAAATACCACATTTTGGCATTGTTATACATAACAACGAATCATAAAGGTGATCACATTTTTCTACCACGTTACGCGAGATCCGTGTGAAAAGTTCAAGTTTTTAAACCGTGTTTCAAAACAACTTTGGAAAATATCATATTTTTACTTTGTTATACATAACAACGATGCATATGGGGAAAACTTTAGACGTTTCAACGAAACAATGATCACATTTTCTACCACGTTACGCGAGAACCGTGTAAAAAGTACAAGCTTTTACACCATGTTTCAAAACAACTGTTGAAAATATCACATTTTGGCATTGTTATACGTAACAACGATGCATGAACATGAAATCTTTAAACGTTTCAAAGAAACAATGATCATATTTTTCTACCACGTTATGCAAGAACCGTGTAAAAAGTACAAGTTTTACACCATGTTTAAAAATAACTGTGGAAATATCACATTTTGGCATTTTTATACATAACAACGAATCATAAAGGTGAAATCTTTAAAATTTTCAATGAAACAATGATCACATTTTTCTACCACGTTAAGCGAGATCCGTGTGAAAAGTTCATGTTTTTAGACCGTGTTTCAAAACAACTTTGGAAAATATCAGATTTTTACTTTGATATACGTAACAACGATGCATAAAGCTGAAAACTTTGAACGTTTCAACGAAACAATGACCACATTTTTCTACCATGTTACACGAGATCTGTGTGAAAAGTACAAGTTTTTAGACCGTGTTTTAAAACAACTTTGGAAAATATCAGATTTTTTACTTTGTTATACATAACAACGATGCATGTGGGGGAAAACTTTAGACGTTTCAACGAAACAATGATCACATTTTTCTACCACGTTACGCGAACACCGTGAAAAAAGTACAAGCTTTTACAGCATGTTTCAAAACAACTGTGGAAAATATCACATTTTCACATTGTTATACGTAACAACGATGCATAAACATGAAATATTTAAACGTTTCAACGAAACAATGATCATATTTTTCTACCACGTTATGCAAGAAACGTGTAAAAAGTACAAGTTTTACACCATGTTTCAAAACAACTGTGGAAAATACCACATTTTGGCATTGTTATACATAACAACGAATCATAAAGGTGATCACATTTTTCTACCACGTTACGCGAGATCCGTGTGAAAAGTTCAAGTTTTTAGACCGTGTTTCAAAACAACTTTGGAAAATATCCGATTTATACTTTGTTATACGTAACAACGATGCATATTGGTGAAAACACTAGACGTTTCAACGAAACAATGATCACATTTTTCTACCACGTTACGCGAGAACCGTGTAAAAAGAACAAGCTTTTACAGCATGTTTCAAAACAACTGTGGAAAATATCACATTTTCACATTGTTATTCGTAACAACGATGCATAAACATGAAATATTTAAACATTTCAACGAAACAATGATCATATTTTTCTACCACGTTATGCAAGAAACGTGTAAAAAGTACAAGTTTTACACCATGTTTCAAAACAACTGTGGAAAATACCACATTTTGGCATTGTTATACATAACAACGAATCATAAAGGTGATCACATTTTTCTACCACGTTACGCGAGATCCGTGTGAAAAGTTCAAGTTTTTAGACCGTGTTTCAAAACAACTTTGGAAAATATCATATTTTTACTTTGTTATACATAACAACGATGCATATGGGGAAAACTTTAGACGTTTCAACGAAACAATGATCACAGTTTTCTACCACGTTAAGCAAGAACCGTGTAAAAAGTACAAGCTTTTACACCATGTTTCAAAACAACTGTTGAAAATATCACATTTTGGCATTGTTATACGTAACAACGATGCATGAACATGAAATCTTTAAACGTTTCAACGAAACAATGATCATATTTTTCTACCACGTTATGCAAGAACCGTGTAAAAAGTACAAGTTTTACACCATGTTTCAAAACAACTGTGGAAAATACCACATTTTGGCATTGTTATACATAACAACGAATCATAAAGGTGATCACATTTTTCTACCACGTTACGCGAGATCCGTGTGAAAAGTTCAAGTTTTTAGACCGTGTTTCAAAACAACTTTGGAAAATATCATATTTTTACTTTGTTATACATAACAACGATGCATATGGGGAAAACTTTAGACGTTTCAACGAAACAATGATCACATTTTCTACCACGTTACGCGAGAACCGTGTAAAAAGTATAAGCTTTTACACCATGTTTCAAAACAACTGTTGAAAATATCACATTTTGGCATTGTTATACGTAACAACGATGCATGAACATGAAATCTTTAAACGTTTCAAAGAAACAATGATCATATTTTTCTACCACGTTATGCAAGAACCGTGTAAAAAGTACAAGTTTTACACCATGTTTAAAAATAACTGTGGAAATATCACATTTTGGCATTTTTATACATAACAACGAATCATAAAGGTGAAATCTTTAAAATTTTCAATGAAACAATGATCACATTTTTCTACCACGTTAAGCGAGATCCGTGTGAAAAGTTCATGTTTTTAGACCGTGTTTCAAAACAACTTTGGAAAATATCAGATTTTTACTTTGATATACGTAATAACGATGCATAAAGCTGAAAACTTTGAACGTTTCAACGAAACAATGACCACATTTTTCTACCATGTTACACGAGATCTGTGTGAAAAGTACAAGTTTTTAGACCGTGTTTTAAAACAACTTTGGAAAATATCAGATTTTTTACTTTGTTATACATAACAACGATGCATGTGGGGGAAAACTTTAGACGTTTCAACGAAACAATGATCACATTTTTCTACCACGTTACGCGAACACCGTGAAAAAAGTACAAGCTTTTACAGCATGTTTCAAAACAACTGTGGAAAATATCACATTTTCACATTGTTATACGTAACAACGATGCATAAACATGAAATATTTAAACGTTTCAACGAAACAATGATCATATTTTTCTACCACGTTATGCAAGAAACGTGTAAAAAGTACAAGTTTTACACCATGTTTCAAAACAACTGTGGAAAATACCACATTTTGGCATTGTTATACATAACAACGAATCATAAAGGTGATCACATTTTTCTACCACGTTACGCGAGATCCGTGTGAAAAGTTCAAGTTTTTAGACCGTGTTTCAAAACAACTTTGGAAAATATCATATTTTTACTTTGTTATACATAACAACGATGCATATGGGGAAAACTTTAGACGTTTAAACGAAACAATGATCACATTTTCTACCACGTTACGCGAGAACCGTGTAAAAAGTACAAGCTTTTACACCATGTTTCAAAACAACTGTTGAAAATATCACATTTTGGCATTGTTATACGAACGATGCATGAACATGAAATCTTTAAACGTTTCAAAGAAACAATGATCATATTTTTCTACCACGTTATGCAAGAACCGTGTAAAAAGTACAAGTTTTACACCATGTTTAAAAATAACTGTGGAAATATCACATTTTGGCATTTTTATACATAACAACGAATCATAAAGGTGAAATCTTTAAAATTTTCAATGAAACAATGATCACATTTTTCTACCACGTTAAGCGAGATCCGTGTGAAAAGTTCATGTTTTTAGACCGTGTTTCAAAACAACTTTGGAAAATATCAGATTTTTACTTTGATATACGTAACAACGATGCATAAAGCTGAAAACTTTGAACGTTTCAACGAAACAATGACCACATTTTTCTACCATGTTACACGAGATCTGTGTGAAAAGTACAAGTTTTTAGACCGTGTTTTAAAACAACTTTGGAAAATATCAGATTTTTTACTTTGTTATACATAACAACGATGCATGTGGGGGAAAACTTTAGACGTTTCAACGAAACAATGATCACATTTTTCTACCACGTTACGCGAACACCGTGAAAAAAGTACAAGCTTTTACAGCATGTTTCAAAACAACTGTGGAAAATATCACATTTTCACATTGTTATACGTAACAACGATGCATAAACATGAAATATTTAAACGTTTCAACGAAACAATGATCATATTTTTCTACCACGTTATGCAAGAAACGTGTAAAAAGTACAAGTTTTACACCATGTTTCAAAACAACTGTGGAAAATACCACATTTTGGCATTGTTATACATAACAACGAATCATAAAGGTGATCACATTTTTCTACCACGTTACGCGAGATCCGTGTGAAAAGTTCAAGTTTTTAGACCGTGTTTCAAAACAACTTTGGAAAATATCCGATTTATACTTTGTTATACGTAACAACGATGCATATTGGTGAAAACACTAGACGTTTCAACGAAACAATGATCACATTTTTCTACCAGGTTACGCGAGAACCGTGTAAAAAGAACAAGCTTTTACAGCATGTTTCAAAACAACTGTGGAAAATATCACATTTTCACATTGTTATACGTAACAACGATGCATAAACATGAAATATTTAAACGTTTCAACGAAACAATGATCATATTTTCTACCACGTTATGCAAGAAACGTGTAAAAAGTACAAGTTTTACACCATGTTTCAAAACAACTGTGGAAAATACCACATTTTGGCATTGTTATACATAACAACGAATCATAAAGGTGATCACATTTTTCTACCACGTTACGCGAGATCCGTGTGAAAAGTTCAAGTTTTTAGACCGTGTTTCAAAACAACTTTGGAAAATATCATATTTTTACTTTGTTATACATAACAACGATGCATATGGGGAAAACTTTAGACGTTTCAACGAAACAATGATCACAGTTTTCTACCACGTTAAGCAAGAACCGTGTAAAAAGTACAAGCTTTTACACCATGTTTCAAAACAACTATTGAAAATATCACATTTTGGCATTGTTATACGTAACAACGATGCATGAACATGAAATCTTTAAACGTTTCAACGAAACAATGATCATATTTTTCTACCACGTTATGCAAGAACCGTGTAAAAAGTACAAGTTTTACACCATGTTTCAAAACAACTGTGGAAAATACCACATTTTGGCATTGTTATACATAACAACGAATCATAAAGGTGATCACATTTTTCTACCACGTTACGCGAGATCCGTGTGAAAAGTTCAAGTTTTTAGACCGTGTTTCAAAACAACTTTGGAAAATATCATATTTTTACTTTGTTATACATAACAACGATGCATATGGGGAAAACTTTAGACGTTTCAACGAAACAATGATCACATTTTCTACCACGTTACGCGAGAACCGTGTAAAAAGTATAAGCTTTTACACCATGTTTCAAAACAACTGTTGAAAATATCACATTTTGGCATTGTTATACGTAACAACGATGCATGAACATGAAATCTTTAAACGTTTCAAAGAAACAATGATCATATTTTTCTACCACGTTATGCAAGAACCGTGTAAAAAGTACAAGTTTTACACCATGTTTAAAAATAACTGTGGAAATATCACATTTTGGCATTTTTATACATAACAACGAATCATAAAGGTGAAATCTTTAAAATTTTCAATGAAACAATGATCACATTTTTCTACCACGTTAAGCGAGATCCGTGTGAAAAGTTCATGTTTTTAGACCGTGTTTCAAAACAACTTTGGAAAATATCAGATTTTTACTTTGATATACGTAATAACGATGCATAAAGCTGAAAACTTTGAACGTTTCAACGAAACAATGACCACATTTTTCTACCATGTTACACGAGATCTGTGTGAAAAGTACAAGTTTTTAGACCGTGTTTTAAAACAACTTTGGAAAATATCAGATTTTTTACTTTGTTATACATAACAACGATGCATGTGGGGGAAAACTTTAGACGTTTCAACGAAACAATGATCACATTTTTCTACCACGTTACGCGAACACCGTGAAAAAAGTACAAGCTTTTACAGCATGTTTCAAAACAACTGTGGAAAATATCACATTTTCACATTGTTATACGTAACAACGATGCATAAACATGAAATATTTAAACGTTTCAACGAAACAATGATCATATTTTTCTACCACGTTATGCAAGAAACGTGTAAAAAGTACAAGTTTTACACCATGTTTCAAAACAACTGTGGAAAATACCACATTTTGGCATTGTTATACATAACAACGAATCATAAAGGTGATCACATTTTTCTACCACGTTACGCGAGATCCGTGTGAAAAGTTCAAGTTTTTAGACCGTGTTTCAAAACAACTTTGGAAAATATCAGATTTATACTTTGTTATACGTAACAACGATGCATATGGGTGAAAACACTAGACGTTTCAACGAAACAATGATCACATTTTTCTACCACGTTACGCGAGAACCGTGTAAAAAGAACAAGCTTTTACAGCATGTTTCAAAACAACTGTGGAAAATATCACATTTTCACATTGTTATACGTAACAACGATGCATAAACATGAAATATTTAAACGTATCAACGAAACAATTATCATATTTTTCTACCACGTTATGCAAGAAACGTGTAAAAAGTACAAGTTTTACACCATGTTTCAAAACAACTGTGGAAAATATCACATTTTGGCATTTTTATACATAACAACGAATCATAAAGGTGATCACATTTTTCTACCACGTTACGCGAGATCCGTGTGAAAAGTTCAAGTTTTTAGACCGTGTTTCAAAACTACTTTGGAAAATATCATATTTTTACTTTGTTATACATAACAACGATGCATATGGGGAAAACTTTAGACGTTTCAACGAAACAATGATCACATTTTCTACCACGTTACGCGAGAACCGTGTAAAAAGTACAAGCCTTTACACCATGTTTCAAAACAACTGTTGAAAATATCACATTTTGGCATTGTTATACGTAACAACGATGCATGAACATGAAATCTTTAAACGTTTCAAAGAAACAATGATCATATTTTTCTACCACGTTATGCAAGAACCGTGTAAAAAGTACAAGTTTTACACCATGTTTAAAAATAACTGTGGAAATATCACATTTTGGCATTTTTATACATAACAACGAATCATAAAGGTGAAATCTTTAAAATTTTCAATGAAACAATGATCACATTTTTCTACCACGTTAAGCGAGATCCGTGTGAAAAGTTCATGTTTTTAGACCGTGTTTCAAAACAACTTTGGAAAATATCAGATTTTTACTTTGATATACGTAACAACGATGCATAAAGCTGAAAACTTTGAACGTTTCAACGAAACAATGACCACATTTTTCTACCATGTTACACGAGATCTGTGTGAAAAGTACAAGTTTTTAGACCGTGTTTTAAAACAACTTTGGAAAATATCAGATTTTTTACTTTGTTATACATAACAACGATGCATGTGGGGGAAAACTTTAGACGTTTCAACGAAACAATGATCACATTTTTCTACCACGTTACGCGAACACCGTGAAAAAAGTACAAGCTTTTACAGCATGTTTCAAAACAACTGTGGAAAATATCACATTTTCACATTGTTATACGTAACAACGATGCATAAACATGAAATATTTAAACGTTTCAACGAAACAATGATCATATTTTTCTACCACGTTATGCAAGAAACGTGTAAAAAGTACAAGTTTTACACCATGTTTCAAAACAACTGTGGAAAATACCACATTTTGGCATTGTTATACATAACAACGAATCATAAAGGTGATCACATTTTTCTACCACGTTACGCGAGATCCGTGTGAAAAGTTCAAGTTTTTAGACCGTGTTTCAAAACAACTTTGGAAAATATCATATTTTTACTTTGTTATACATAACAACGATGCATATGGGGAAAACTTTAGACGTTTCAACGAAACAATGATCACATTTTTCTACCACGTTACGCAAGAACCGTGTAAAAAGTACAAGCTTTTACACCATGTTTCAAAACAACTGTTGAAAATATCACATTTTGGCATTGTTATACGTAACAACGATGCATGAACATGAAATCTTTAAACGTTTCAACGAAACAATGATCATATTTTTCTACCACGTTTTGCAAGAACCGTGTAAAAAGTACAAGTTTTACACCATGTTTCAAAACAACTGTGGAAAATACCACATTTTGGCATTGTTATACATAACAACGAATCATAAAGGTGATCACATTTTTCTACCACGTTACGCGAGATCCGTGTGAAAAGTTCAAGTTTTTAGACCGTGTTTCAAAACAACTTTGGAAAATATCATATTTTTACTTTGTTATACATAACAACGATGCATATGGGGAAAACTTTAGACGTTTCAACGAAACAATGTTCACATTTTTCTACCACGTTACGCGAGAACCGTGTAAAAAGTACAAGCTTTTACACCATGTTTCAAAACAACTGTTGAAAATATCACATTTTGGCATTGTTATACGTAACAACGATGCATGAACATGAAATCTTTAAACGTTTCAAAGAAACAATGATCATATTTTTCTACCACGTTATGCAAGAACCGTGTAAAAAGTACAAGTTTTACACCATGTTTAAAAATAACTGTGGAAATATCACATTTTGGCATTTTTATACATAACAACGAATCATAAAGGTGAAATCTTTAAAATTTTCAATGAAACAATGATCACATTTTTCTACCACGTTAAGCGAGATCCGTGTGAAAAGTTCATGTTTTTAGACCGTGTTTCAAAACAACTTTAGAAAATATCAGATTTTTACTTTGATATACGTAACAACGATGCATAAAGCTGAAAACTTTGAACGTTTCAACGAGACAATGACCACATTTTTCTACCATGTTACACGAGATCTGTGTGAAAAGTACAAATTTTTAGACCGTGTTTCAAAACAACTTTGGAAAATATCAGATTTTTACTTTGTTATACATAACAACGATGCATGTGGGGGAAAACTTTAGACGTTTCAACGAAACAATGATCACATTTTTCTACCACGTTACGCGAACACCGTGAAAAAAGTACAAGCTTTTACAGCATGTTTCAAAACAACTGTGGAAAATATCACATTTTTACATTGTTATACGTAACAACGATGCATAAACATGAAATATTTAAAGGTTTCAATGAAACAATGATCATATTTTTCTACCACGTTATGCAAGAAACGTGTAAAAAGTACAAGTTTTACACCATGTTTCAAAACAACTGTGGAAAATACCACATTTTGGCATTGTTATACATAACAACGAATCATAAAGGTGATCACATTTTTCTACCACGTTATGCGAGATCCGTGTGAAAAGTTCAAGTTTTTAGACCGTGTTTCAAAACAACTTTGGAAAATATCATATTTATACTTTTGATATACGTAATAACGATGCATATGGGTGAAAACACTAGACGTTTCAACGAAACAATGATCACATTTTTCTACCACGTTACGCGAGAACCGTGTAAAAAGATCAAGCTTTTACAGCATCTTTCAAAACAACTGTGGAAAATATCACATTTTCACATTGTTATACGTAACAACGATGCATAAACATCAAATATTTAAACGTTTCAACGAAACAATGATCATATTTTTCTACCACGTTATGCAAGAAACGTGTAAAAGTACAAGTTTTACACCATGTTTCAAAACAACTATGGAAAATACCACATTTTGGCATTGTTATACATAACAACGAATCATAAAGGTGATCACATTTTTCTACCACGTTACGCGAGATCCGTGTGAAAAGTTCAAGTTTTTAGACCGTGTTTTAAAACAACTTTGGAAAATATCATATTTTTACTTTGTTATACATAACAACGATGCATATGGGGAAAACTTTAGACGTTTCAACGAAACAATGATCACATTTTTCTACCACGTTACGCGAAGTACAACCATGTTTCAAAACAACTGTTGAAAATATCACATTTTGGCATTGTTATACGTAACAACGATGCATGAACATGAAATCTTTAAACGTTTCAACAAAACAATGATCATATTTTTCTACCACGTTATGCAAAAACCGTGTAAAAAGTACAAGTTTTACACCATGTTTCAAAATAACTGTGGAATTATCACATTTTGGCATTGTTATACATAACAACGAATCATAAAGGTGAAATCTTTAAAATTTTCAATGAAACAATGATCACATTTTTCTACCACGTTAAGCGAGATCCGTGTGAAAAGTTCATGTTTTTAGACCGTGTTTCAAAACAACTTTGGAAAATATCAGATTTTTACTTTGATATACGTAACAACGATGCATAAAGCTGAAAACTTTGAACGTTTCAACGAAACAATGACCACATTTTTCTACCATGTTACACGAGATCTGTGTGAAAAGTACAAGTTCTTAGACCGTGTTTCAAAACAACTTTGGAAAATATCAGATTTTTACTTTGTTATACATAACAACGATGCATGTGGGGGAAAACTTTAGACGTTTCAACGAAACAATGATCACATTTTTCTACCACGTTACGCGAACACCGTGAAAAAAGTACAAGCTTTTACAGCATGTTTCAAAACAACTGTGGAAAATATCACATTTTCACATTGTTATACGTAACAACGATGCATAAACATGAAATATTTAAACGTTTCAACGAAACAATGATCATATTTTCTACCACGTTATGCAAGAAACGTGTAAAAAGTACAAGTTTTACACTATGTTTCAAAACAACTGTGGAAAATACCACATTTTGGCATTGTTATACATAACAACGAATCATAAAGGTGATCACATTTTTCTACCACGTTACGCGAGGTCCGTGTGAAAAGTTCAAGTTTTTAGACCGTGTTTCAAAACTACTTTGGAAAATATCATATTTTTACTTTGTTATACATAACAACGATGCATATGGGGAAAACTTTAGACGTTTCAACGAAACAATGATCACATTTTTCTACCACGTTACGCGAGAACCGTGTAAACAGTACAAGCTTTTACACCATGTTTCAAAACAACTGTTGAAAATATCACATTTTGGCATTGTTATACGTAACAACGATGCATGAACATGAAATCTTTAAACGTTTCAACGAAACAATGATCATATTTTTCTACCACGTTATGCAAGAACCGTGTAAAAAGTACAAGTTTTACACCATGTTTCAAAATAACTGTGGAAATATCACATTTTGGCATTGTTATACATAACAACGAATCATAAAGGTGAAATCTTTAAAATTTTCAATGAAACAATGATCACATTTTTCTACCACGTTAAGCGAGATCCGTGTGAAAAGTTCATGTTTTTAGACCGTGTTTCAAAACAACTTTGGAAAATATCAGATTTTTACTTTGATATACGTAATAACGATGCATAAAGCTGAAAACTTTGAACGTTTCAACGAAACAATGACCACATTTTTCTACCATGTTACACGAGATCTGTGTGAAAAGTACAAGTTTTTAGACCGTGTTTTAAAACAACTTTGGAAAATATCATATTTTTTACTTTGTTATACATAACAACGATGCATGTGGGGGAAAACTTTAGACGTTTCAACGAAACAATGATCACATTTTTCTACCACGTTACGCGAACACCGTGAAAAAAGTACAAGCTTTTACAGCATGTTTCAAAACAACTGTGGAAAATATCACATTTTCACATTGTTATACGTAACAACGATGCATAAACATGAAATATTTAAACGTTTCAACGAAACAATGATCATATTTTTCTACCACGTTATGCAAGAAACGTGTAAAAAGTACAAGTTTTACACCATGTTTCAAAACAACTGTGGAAAATACCACATTTTGGCATTGTTATACATAACAACGAATCATAAAGGTGATCACATTTTTCTACCACGTTACGCGAGATCCGTGTGAAAAGTTCAAGTTTTTAGACCGTGTTTCAAAACAACTTTGGAAAATATCAGATTTATACTTTGTTATACGTAACAACGATGCATATGGGTGAAAACACTAGACGTTTCAACGAAACAATGATCACATTTTTCTACCACGTTACGCGAGAACCGTGTAAAAAGAACAAGCTTTTACAGCATGTTTCAAAACAACTGTGGAAAATATCACATTTTCACATTGTTATACGTAACAACGATGCATAAACATGAAATATTTAAACGTATCAACGAAACAATTATCATATTTTTCTACCACGTTATGCAAGAAACGTGTAAAAAGTACAAGTTTTACACCATGTTTCAAAACAACTGTGGAAAATATCACATTTTGGCATTTTTATACATAACAACGAATCATAAAGGTGATCACATTTTTCTACCACGTTACGCGAGATCCGTGTGAAAAGTTCAAGTTTTTAGACCGTGTTTCAAAACTACTTTGGAAAATATCATATTTTTACTTTGTTATACATAACAACGATGCATATGGGGAAAACTTTAGACGTTTCAACGAAACAATGATCACATTTTCTACCACGTTACGCGAGAACCGTGTAAAAAGTACAAGCCTTTACACCATGTTTCAAAACAACTGTTGAAAATATCACATTTTGGCATTGTTATACGTAACAACGATGCATGAACATGAAATCTTTAAACGTTTCAAAGAAACAATGATCATATTTTTCTACCACGTTATGCAAGAACCGTGTAAAAAGTACAAGTTTTACACCATGTTTAAAAATAACTGTGGAAATATCACATTTTGGCATTTTTATACATAACAACGAATCATAAAGGTGAAATCTTTAAAATTTTCAATGAAACAATGATCACATTTTTCTACCACGTTAAGCGAGATCCGTGTGAAAAGTTCATGTTTTTAGACCGTGTTTCAAAACAACTTTGGAAAATATCAGATTTTTACTTTGATATACGTAACAACGATGCATAAAGCTGAAAACTTTGAACGTTTCAACGAAACAATGACCACATTTTTCTACCATGTTACACGAGATCTGTGTGAAAAGTACAAGTTTTTAGACCGTGTTTTAAAACAACTTTGGAAAATATCAGATTTTTTACTTTGTTATACATAACAACGATGCATGTGGGGGAAAACTTTAGACGTTTCAACGAAACAATGATCACATTTTTCTACCACGTTACGCGAACACCGTGAAAAAAGTACAAGCTTTTACAGCATGTTTCAAAACAACTGTGGAAAATATCACATTTTCACATTGTTATACGTAACAACGATGCATAAACATGAAATATTTAAACGTTTCAACGAAACAATGATCATATTTTTCTACCACGTTATGCAAGAAACGTGTAAAAAGTACAAGTTTTACACCATGTTTCAAAACAACTGTGGAAAATACCACATTTTGGCATTGTTATACATAACAACGAATCATAAAGGTGATCACATTTTTCTACCACGTTACGCGAGATCCGTGTGAAAAGTTCAAGTTTTTAGACCGTGTTTCAAAACAACTTTGGAAAATATCATATTTTTACTTTGTTATACATAACAACGATGCATATGGGGAAAACTTTAGACGTTTCAACGAAACAATGATCACATTTTTCTACCACGTTACGCAAGAACCGTGTAAAAAGTACAAGCTTTTACACCATGTTTCAAAACAACTGTTGAAAATATCACATTTTGGCATTGTTATACGTAACAACGATGCATGAACATGAAATCTTTAAACGTTTCAACGAAACAATGATCATATTTTTCTACCACGTTTTGCAAGAACCGTGTAAAAAGTACAAGTTTTACACCATGTTTCAAAACAACTGTGGAAAATACCACATTTTGGCATTGTTATACATAACAACGAATCATAAAGGTGATCACATTTTTCTACCACGTTACGCGAGATCCGTGTGAAAAGTTCAAGTTTTTAGACCGTGTTTCAAAACAACTTTGGAAAATATCATATTTTTACTTTGTTATACATAACAACGATGCATATGGGGAAAACTTTAGACGTTTCAACGAAACAATGATCACATTTTTCTACCACGTTACGCGAGAACCGT
Organism: Saussurea involucrata; assembly: GCA_033807775.1. NCBI lineage: Eukaryota > Viridiplantae > Streptophyta > Magnoliopsida > Asterales > Asteraceae > Saussurea > Saussurea involucrata. The sequence goes on from JAWVWS010000617.1 coordinate 72,147, forward strand.
GTAAAAAGTACAAGCTTTTACACCATGTTTCAAAACAACTGTTGAAAATATCACATTTTGGCATTGTTATACGTAACAACGATGCATGAACATGAAATCTTTAAACGTTTCAAAGAAACAATGATCATATTTTTCTACCACGTTATGCAAGAACCGTGTAAAAAGTACAAGTTTTACACCATGTTTAAAAATAACTGTGGAAATATCACATTTTGGCATTTTTATACATAACAACGAATCATAAAGGTGAAATCTTTAAAATTTTCAATGAAACAATGATCACATTTTTCTACCACGTTAAGCGAGATCCGTGTGAAAAGTTCATGTTTTTAGACCGTGTTTCAAAACAACTTTAGAAAATATCAGATTTTTACTTTGATATACGTAACAACGATGCATAAAGCTGAAAACTTTGAACGTTTCAACGAGACAATGACCACATTTTTCTACCATGTTACACGAGATCTGTGTGAAAAGTACAAATTTTTAGACCGTGTTTCAAAACAACTTTGGAAAATATCAGATTTTTACTTTGTTATACATAACAACGATGCATGTGGGGGAAAACTTTAGACGTTTCAACGAAACAATGATCACATTTTTCTACCACGTTACGCGAACACCGTGAAAAAAGTACAAGCTTTTACAGCATGTTTCAAAACAACTGTGGAAAATATCACATTTTCACATTGTTATACGTAACAACGATGCATAAACATGAAATATTTAAAGGTTTCAATGAAACAATGATCATATTTTTCTACCACGTTATGCAAGAAACGTGTAAAAAGTACAAGTTTTACACCATGTTTCAAAACAACTGTGGAAAATACCACATTTTGGCATTGTTATACATAACAACGAATCATAAAGGTGATCACATTTTTCTACCACGTTATGCGAGATCCGTGTGAAAAGTTCAAGTTTTTAGACCGTGTTTCAAAACAACTTTGGAAAATATCATATTTATACTTTTGATATACGTAATAACGATGCATATGGGTGAAAACACTAGACGTTTCAACGAAACAATGATCACATTTTTCTACCACGTTACGCGAGAACCGTGTAAAAAGATCAAGCTTTTACAGCATCTTTCAAAACAACTGTGGAAAATATCACATTTTCACATTGTTATACGTAACAACGATGCATAAACATCAAATATTTAAACGTTTCAACGAAACAATGATCATATTTTTCTACCACGTTATGCAAGAAACGTGTAAAAGTACAAGTTTTACACCATGTTTCAAAACAACTATGGAAAATACCACATTTTGGCATTGTTATACATAACAACGAATCATAAAGGTGATCACATTTTTCTACCACGTTACGCGAGATCCGTGTGAAAAGTTCAAGTTTTTAGACCGTGTTTTAAAACAACTTTGGAAAATATCATATTTTTACTTTGTTATACATAACAACGATGCATATGGGGAAAACTTTAGACGTTTCAACGAAACAATGATCACATTTTTCTACCACGTTACGCGAAGTACAACCATGTTTCAAAACAACTGTTGAAAATATCACATTTTGGCATTGTTATACGTAACAACGATGCATGAACATGAAATCTTTAAACGTTTCAACAAAACAATGATCATATTTTTCTACCACGTTATGCAAAAACCGTGTAAAAAGTACAAGTTTTACACCATGTTTCAAAATAACTGTGGAATTATCACATTTTGGCATTGTTATACATAACAACGAATCATAAAGGTGAAATCTTTAAAATTTTCAATGAAACAATGATCACATTTTTCTACCACGTTAAGCGAGATCCGTGTGAAAAGTTCATGTTTTTAGACCGTGTTTCAAAACAACTTTGGAAAATATCAGATTTTTACTTTGATATACGTAACAACGATGCATAAAGCTGAAAACTTTGAACGTTTCAACGAAACAATGACCACATTTTTCTACCATGTTACACGAGATCTGTGTGAAAAGTACAAGTTCTTAGACCGTGTTTCAAAACAACTTTGGAAAATATCAGATTTTTACTTTGTTATACATAACAACGATGCATGTGGGGGAAAACTTTAGACGTTTCAACGAAACAATGATCACATTTTTCTACCACGTTACGCGAACACCGTGAAAAAAGTACAAGCTTTTACAGCATGTTTCAAAACAACTGTGGAAAATATCACATTTTCACATTGTTATACGTAACAACGATGCATAAACATGAAATATTTAAACGTTTCAACGAAACAATGATCATATTTTCTACCACGTTATGCAAGAAACGTGTAAAAAGTACAAGTTTTACACTATGTTTCAAAACAACTGTGGAAAATACCACATTTTGGCATTGTTATACATAACAACGAATCATAAAGGTGATCACATTTTTCTACCACGTTACGCGAGGTCCGTGTGAAAAGTTCAAGTTTTTAGACCGTGTTTCAAAACTACTTTGGAAAATATCATATTTTTACTTTGTTATACATAACAACGATGCATATGGGGAAAACTTTAGACGTTTCAACGAAACAATGATCACATTTTTCTACCACGTTACGCGAGAACCGTGTAAACAGTACAAGCTTTTACACCATGTTTCAAAACAACTGTTGAAAATATCACATTTTGGCATTGTTATACGTAACAACGATGCATGAACATGAAATCTTTAAACGTTTCAACGAAACAATGATCATATTTTTCTACCACGTTATGCAAGAACCGTGTAAAAAGTACAAGTTTTACACCATGTTTCAAAATAACTGTGGAAATATCACATTTTGGCATTGTTATACATAACAACGAATCATAAAGGTGAAATCTTTAAAATTTTCAATGAAACAATGATCACATTTTTCTACCACGTTAAGCGAGATCCGTGTGAAAAGTTCATGTTTTTAGACCGTGTTTCAAAACAACTTTGGAAAATATCATATTTTTACTTTGATATACGTAACAACGATGCATAAAGCTGAAAACTTTAAACGTTTCAACGAAACAATGACCACATTTTTCTACCATGTTACACGAGATCTGTGTGAAAAGTACAAGTTTTTAGACCGTGTTTTAAAACAACTTTGGAAAATATCATATTTTTTACTTTGTTATACATAACAACGATGCATGTGGGGGAAAACTTTAGACGTTTCAACGAAACAATGATCACATTTTTCTACCACGTTACGCGAACACCGTGAAAAAAGTACAAGCTTTTACAGCATGTTTCAAAACAACTGTGGAAAATATCACATTTTCACATTGTTATACGTAACAACGATGCATAAACATGAAATATTTAAACGTTTCAACGAAACAATGATCATATTTTTCTACCACGTTATGCAAGAACCGTGTAAAAAGTACAAGTTTTACACCATGTTTCAAAACAACTGTGGAAAATATCACATTTTGGCATTGTTATACATAACAACGAATCATAAAAGTGAAATCTTTAAAATTTTCAACGAAACAATGATCACATTTTTCTACCACGTTAAGCGAGATCCGTGTGAAAAGTTCAAGTTTTTAGACCGTGTTTCAAAACAACTTTGGAAAACATCATATTTTTACTTTGATATACGTAACAACGATGCATAAAGGTGAAAACTTTGAACGTTTCAACGAAACAATGACCACATTTTTCTACCATGTTACGCGAGATCTGTGTGAAAAATACAAGTTTTTAGACCGTGTTTCAAAACAACTTTGGAAAATATCTGATTTTTACTTTGTTATACGTAACAACGATGCATATGGGTGAAAACACTAGACGTTTCAACGAAACAATGATCAAACTTTTCTACAACGTTACGCGAGATCCTTGTGAAAAGTACAAGTTTTTAGACCGTGTTTCAAAACAACTTTGGAAAATATCATATTTTTACTTTGTTATACGTAACAACGATGCATGTGGGGGAAAACTTTAGACGTTTCAACGAAACAATGATCACATTTTTCTACCACGTTACGCGAACACCGTGAAAAAAGTACAAGCTTTTACACCATGTTTCAAAACAACTGTGGAAAATATCACATTTTCACATTGTTATACGTAACAACGATGCATAAACATGAAATCTTTAAACGTTTCAACGAAACAATGATCATATTTTTCTACCACGTTATGCAAGAACCGTGTAAAAAGTACAAGTTTTACACCATGTTTCAAAACAACTGTGGAAAATATCACATTTTGGCATTGTTATACATAACAACGAATCATAAAAGTGAAATCTTTAAAATTTTCAACGAAACAATGATCACATTTTTCTACCACGTTAAGCGAGATCCGTGTGAAAAGTTCAAGTTTTTAGACCGTGTTTCAAAACAACTTTGGAAAATATCAGATTTATACTTTGTTATACGTAACAACGATGCATATGGGTGAAAACACTAGACGTTTCAACGAAACAATGATCACTTTTTTCTACCACGTTACACGAGATCCTTGTGAAAAGTACAAGTTTTTTAGACCGTGTTTAAAAAGAACTTTGGAAATGATCAGATTTTTACTTTGATATACGTAACAACGATGCATAAAGCTGAAAACTTTGAACGTTTCAACGAAACAATGACCACATTTTTCTACCATGTTACACGAGATCTGTGTGAAAAGTTCAAGTTTTTTTTACCGTGTTTCAAAACAACTTTGAAAAATATCAGATTTATACTTTGTTATACGTAACAACGATGCATATGGGTGAACACACTAGACGTTTCAACGAAACAATGATCACTTTTTTCTACCACGTTACGCGAGATCCTTATGAAAAGTACAAGTTTTTAGACCGTGTTTCAAAACAACTTTGGAAAATATCAGATTTTTACTTTGTTATACATAACAACGATGCATGTGGGGAAAACTTTAGACGTTTCAACGAAACAATGATCACATTTTCTACCACGTTACGCGAGAACCGTGTAAAAAGTACAAGTTTTACACCATGTTTCAAAACAACTGTGGAAAATATCACATTTTGGCATTGTTATACATAACAACGAATCATAAAGGTGAAATCTTTAAAATTCTCAACGAAACAATGATCACATTTTTCTACCACGTTACACGATCCGTGTGAAAAGTTCAAGTTTTTAGACCGTGTTTCAAAACAACTTTGGAAAATATCATATTTTTACTTTGATATACGTAACAACGATGCATAAAGGTGAAAACTTTGAACGTTTCAACGAAACAATGACCACATTTTTCTACCATGTTACACGAGATCTGTGTGAAAAGTACAAGTTTTTAGACCGTGTTTCAAAACAACTTTGGAAAATATCAGATTTTTACTTTGTTATACATAACAACGATGCATGTGGGGGAAAACGTTAGACGTTTCAACGAAACAATGATCACATTTTTCTACCACGTTACGCGAGAACCGTGTAAATAGTACAAGTTTTACACCGTGTTTCAAAACAACTGTGGAAAATATCACATTTTGGCATTGTTATACATAACAACGAATCATAAAGGTGAAATCTTTAAAATTCTCAACGAAACAATGATCACATTTTTCTACCACGTTACACGATCCGTGTGAAAAGTTCAAGTTTTTAGACCATGTTTCAAAACAACTTTGGAAAATATCATATTTTTACTTTGATATACGTAACAACGATGAATAAAGGTGAAAACTTTGAACGTTTCAACGAAACAATGACCACATTTTTCTACCATGTTACGCGAGATCTGTGTGAAAAATACAAGTTTTTAGACCGTGTTTCAAAACAACTTTGGAAAATATCTGATTTTTACTTTGTTATACGTAACAACGATGCATATGGGTGAAAACACTAGACGTTTCAACGAAACAATGATTACTTTTTTCTACCACGTTACGCGAGATCATTGTGAAAAGTACAAGTTTTTAGACCATGTTTCAAAACAACTTTGGAAAATATCAGATTTATACTTTGTTATACGTAACAACGATGCATATGGGTGAAAACACTAGACGTTTCAACGAAACAATGATCACATTTTTCTACCACGTTACGCGAGAACCGTGTAAAAAGAACAAGCTTTTACAGCATGTTTCAAAACAACTGTGGAAAATATCACATTTTCACATTGTTATACGTAACAACGATGCATAAACATGAAATATTTAAACGTATCAACGAAACAATGATCATATTTTTCTACCACGTTATGCAAGAAACGTGTAAAAAGTACAAGTTTTACACCATGTTTCAAAACAACTGTGGAAAATACCACATTTTGGCATTGTTATACATAACAACGAATCATAAAGGTGATCACATTTTTCTACCACGTTACGCGAGATCCGTGTGAAAAGTTCAAGTTTTTAGACCGTGTTTCAAAACAACTTTGGAAAATATCATATTTTTACTTTGTTATACATAACAACGATGCATATGGGGAAAACTTTAGACGTTTCAACGAAACAATGATCACATTTTTCTACCACGTTACGCGAAGTACAACCATGTTTCAAAACAACTGTTGAAAATATCACATTTTGGCATTGTTATACGTAACAACGATGCATGAACATGAAATCTTTAAACGTTTCAACAAAACAATGATCATATTTTTCTACCACGTTATGCAAGAACCGTGTAAAAAGTACAAGTTTTACACCATGTTTCAAAATAACTGTGGAAATATCACATTTTGGCATTGTTATACATAACAACGAATCATAAAGGTGAAATCTTTAAAATTTTCAATGAAACAATGATCACATTTTTCTACCACGTTAAGCGAGATCCGTGTGAAAAGTTCATGTTTTTAGACCGTGTTTCAAAACAACTTTGGAAAATATCATATTTTTACTTTGATATACGTAACAACGATGCATAAAGCTGAAAACTTTGAACGTTTCAACGAAACAATGACCACATTTTTCTACCATGTTACACGAGATCTGTGTGAAAAGTACAAGTTCTTAGACCGTGTTTCAAAACAACTTTGGAAAATATCAGATTTTTACTTTGTTATACATAACAACGATGCATGTGGGGGAAAACTTTAGACGTTTCAACGAAACAATGATCACATTTTTCTACCACGTTACGCGAACACCGTGAAAAAAGTACAAGCTTTTACAGCATGTTTCAAAACAACTGTGGAAAATATCACATTTTCACATTGTTATACGTAACAACGATGCATAAACATGAAATATTTAAACGTTTCAACGAAACAATGATCATATTTTCTACCACGTTATGCAAGAAACGTGTAAAAAGTACAAGTTTTACACCATGTTTCAAAACAACTGTGGAAAATACCACATTTTGGCATTGTTATACATAACAACGAATCATAAAGGTGATCACATTTTTCTACCACGTTACGCGAGGTCCGTGTGAAAAGTTCAAGTTTTTAGACCGTGTTTCAAAACTACTTTGGAAAATATCATATTTTTACTTTGTTATACATAACAACGATGCATATGGGGAAAACTTTAGACGTTTCAACGAAACAATGATCACATTTTTCTACCACGTTACGCGAGAACCGTGTAAACAGTACAAGCTTTTACACCATGTTTCAAAACAACTATTGAAAATATCACATTTTGGCATTGTTATACGTAACAACGATGCATGAACATGAAATCTTTAAACGTTTCAACGAAACAATGATCATATTTTTCTACCACGTTATGCAAGAACCGTGTAAAAAGTACAAGTTTTACACCATGTTTCAAAATAACTGTGGAAATATCACATTTTGGCATTGTTATACATAACAACGAATCATAAAGGTGAAATCTTTAAAATTTTCAATGAAACAATGATCACATTTTTCTACCACGTTAAGCGAGATCCGTGTGAAAAGTTCATGTTTTTAGACCGTGTTTCAAAACAACTTTGGAAAATATCATATTTTTACTTTGATATACGTAACAACGATGCATAAAGCTGAAAACTTTGAACGTTTCAACGAAACAATGACCACATTTTTCTACCATGTTACACGAGATCTGTGTGAAAAGTACAAGTTTTTAGACCGTGTTTTAAAACAACTTTGGAAAATATCAGATTTTTTACTTTGTTATACATAACAACGATGCATGTGGGGGAAAACTTTAGACGTTTCAACGAAACAATGATCACATTTTTCTACCACGTTACGCGAACACCGTGAAAAAAGTACAAGCTTTTACAGCATTTTTCAAAACAACTGTGGAAAATATCACATTTTCACATTGTTATACGTAACAACGATGCATAAACATGAAATATTTAAACGTTTCAACGAAACAATGATCATATTTTTCTACCACGTTATGCAAGAAACGTGTAAAAAGTACAAGTTTTACACCGTGTTTCAAAACAACTGTGGAAAATATCACATTTTGGCATTGTTATACATAACAACGAATCATAATGGTGAAATCTTTAAAATTCTCAATGAAACAATGATCACATTTTTCTACCACGTTACGCGATCCGTGTGAAAAGTTCAAGTTTTTAGACCGTGTTTCAAAACAACTTTGGAAAATATCATATTTTTACTTTGATATACGTAACAACGATGCATAAAGCTGAAAACTTTGAACGTTTCAACGAAACAATGACCACATTTTTCTACCATGTTACACGAGATCTGTGTGAAAAGTACAAGTTTTTAGACCGTGTTTTAAAACAACTTTGGAAAATATCAGATTTTTTACTTTGTTATACATAACAACGATGAATGTGGGGGAAAACTTTAGACGTTTCAACGAAACAATGATCACATTTTTCTACCACGTTACGCGAACACCGTGAAAAAAGTACAAGCTTTTACAGCATGTTTCAAAACAACTGTGGAAAATATCACATTTTCACATTGTTATACGTAACAACGATGCATAAACATGAAATCTTTAAACGTTTCAACGAAACAATGATCATATTTTTCTACCACGTTATGCAAGAACCGTGTAAAAAGTACAAGTTTTACACCATGTTTCAAAACAACTGTGGAAAATATCACATTTTGGCATTGTTATACATAACAACGAATCATAAAAGTGAAATCTTTAAAATTTTCAACGAAACAATCATCACATTTTTCTACCACGTTAAGCGAGATCCGTGTGAAAAGTTCAAGTTTTTAGACCGTGTTTCAAAACAACTTTGGAAAATATCAGATTTATACTTTGTTATACGTAACAACGATGCATATGGGTGAAAACACAAGACGTTTCAACGAAACAATGATCACTTTTTTCTACCACGTTACGCGAGATCCTTATGAAAAGTACAAGTTTTTAGACCGTGTTTCAAAACAACTTTGGAAAATATCAGATTTTTACTTTGTTATACATAACAACGATGCATGTGGGGGAAAACTTTAGACGTTTCAACGAAACAATGATCACATTTTCTACCACGTTACGCGAGAACCGTGTAAAAAGTACAAGTTTTACACCATGTTTCAAAACAACTGTGGAAAATATCACATTTTGGCATTGTTATACATAACAACGAATCATAAAGGTGAAATCTTTAAAATTCTCAACGAAACAATGATCACATTTTTCTACCACGTTACACGATCCGTGTGAAAAGTTCAAGTTTTTAGACCGTGTTTCAAAACAACTTTGGAAAATATCATATTTTTACTTTGATATACGTAACAACGATGCATAAAGGTGAAAACTTTGAACGTTTCAACGAAACAATGACCACATTTTTCTACCATGTTACACGAGATCTGTGTGAAAAGTACAAGTTTTTAGACCGTGTTTCAAAACAACTTTGGAAAATATCAGATTTTTACTTTGTTATACATAACAACGATGCATGTGGGGGAAAACTTTAGACGTTTCAACGAAACAATGATCACATTTTTCTACCACGTTACGCGAGAACCGTGTAAATAGTACAAGTTTTACACCGTGTTTCAAAACAACTGTGGAAAATATCACATTTTGGCATTGTTATACATAACAACGAATCATAAAGGTGAAATCTTTAAAATTCTCAACGAAACAATGATCACATTTTTCTACCACGTTACGCGAGAACCGTGTAAACAGTACAAGCTTTTACACCATGTTTCAAAACAACTGTTGAAAATATCACATTTTGGCATTGTTATACGTAACAACGATGCATGAACATGAAATCTTTAAACGTTTCAACGAAACAATGATCATATTTTTCTACCACGTTATGCAAGAACCGTGTAAAAAGTACAAGTTTTACACCATGTTTCAAAATAACTGTGGAAATATCACATTTTGGCATTGTTATACATAACAACGAATCATAAAGGTGAAATCTTTAAAATTTTCAATGAAACAATGATCACATTTTTCTACCACGTTAAGCGAGATCCGTGTGAAAAGTTCATGTTTTTAGACCGTGTTTCAAAACAACTTTGGAAAATATCATATTTTTACTTTGATATACGTAACAACGATGCATAAAGCTGAAAACTTTGAACGTTTCAACGAAACAATGACCACATTTTTCTACCATGTTACACGAGATCTGTGTGAAAAGTACAAGTTTTTAGACCGTGTTTTAAAACAACTTTGGAAAATATCAGATTTTTTACTTTGTTATACATAACAACGATGCATGTGGGGGAAAACTTTAGACGTTTCAACGAAACAATGATCACATTTTTCTACCACGTTACGCGAACACCGTGAAAAAAGTACACGCTTTTACAGCATGTTTCAAAACAACTGTGGAAAATATCACATTTTCACATTGTTATACGTAACAACGATGCATAAACATGAAATCTTTAAACGTTTCAACGAAACAATGATCATATTTTTCTACCACGTTATGCAAGAACCGTGTAAAAAGTACAAGTTTTACACCATGTTTCAAAACAACTGTGGAAAATATCACATTTTGGCATTGTTATACATAACAACGAATCATAAAAGTGAAATCTTTAAAATTTTCAACGAAACAATGATCACATTTTTCTACCACGTTAAGCGAGATCCGTGTGAAAAGTTCAAGTTTTTAGACCGTGTTTCAAAACAACTTTGGAAAATATCAGATTTATACTTTGTTATACGTAACAACGATGCATATGGGTGAAAACACTAGACGTTTCAACGAAACAATGGTCACTTTTTTCTACCACGTTACGCGAGATCCTTGTGAAAAGTACAAGTTTTTAGACCGTGTTTCAAAAGAACTTTGGAAATGATCAGATTTTTACTTTGATATACGTAACAACGATGCATAAAGCTGAAAACTTTGAACGTTTCAACGAAACAATGACCACATTTTTCTACCATGTTACACGAGATCTGTGTGAAAATTTCAAGATTTTTTGACCGTGTTTCAAAACAACTTTGAAAAATATCAGATTTATACTTTGTTATACGTAACAACGATGCATATGGGTGAAAACACTAGGCGTTTCAACGAAACAATGATCACTTTTTTCTACCACGTTACGCGAGATCCTTATGAAAAGTACAAGTTTTTAGACCGTGTTTCAAAACAACTTTGGAAAATATCAGATTTTTACTTTGTTATACATAACAACGATGCATGTGGGGGAAAACTTTAGACGTTTCAACGAAACAATGATCACATTTTCTACCACGTTACGCGAGAACCGTGTAAAAAGTACAAGTTTTACACCATGTTTCAAAACAACTGTGGAAAATATCACATTTTGGCATTGTTATACATAACAACGAATCATAAAGGTGAAATCTTTAAAATTCTCAACGAAACAATGATCACATTTTTCTACCACGTTACACGATCCGTGTGAAAAGTTCAAGTTTTTAGACCGTGTTTCAAAACAACTTTGGAAAATATCATATTTTTACTTTGATATACGTAACAACGATGCATAAAGGTGAAAACTTTGAACGTTTCAACGAAACAATGACCACATTTTTCTACCATGTTACACGAGATCTGTGTGAAAAGTACAAGTTTTTAGACCGTGTTTCAAAACAACTTTGGAAAATATCAGATTTTTACTTTGTTATACATAACAACGATGCATGTGGGGGAAAACTTTAGACGTTTCAACGAAACAATGATCACATTTTTCTACCACGTTACGCGAGAACCGTGTAAATAGTACAAGTTTTACACCGTGTTTCAAAACAACTGTGGAAAATATCACATTTTGGCATTGTTATACATAACAACGAATCATAAAGGTGAAATCTTTAAAATTCTCAACGAAACAATGATCACATTTTTCTACCACGTTACGCGAGAACCGTGTAAACAGTACAAGCTTTTACACCATGTTTCAAAACAACTGTTGAAAATATCACATTTTGGCATTGTTATACGTAACAACGATGCATGAACATGAAATCTTTAAACGTTTCAACGAAACAATGATCATATTTTTCTACCACGTTATGCAAGAACCGTGTAAAAAGTACAAGTTTTACACCATGTTTCAAAATAACTGTGGAAATATCACATTTTGGCATTGTTATACATAACAACGAATCATAAAGGTGAAATCTTTAAAATTTTCAATGAAACAATGATCACATTTTTCTACCACGTTAAGCGAGATCCGTGTGAAAAGTTCATGTTTTTAGACCGTGTTTCAAAACAACTTTGGAAAATATCATATTTTTACTTTGATATACGTAACAACGATGCATAAAGCTGAAAACTTTGAACGTTTCAACGAAACAATGACCACATTTTTCTACCATGTTACACGAGATCTGTGTGAAAAGTACAAGTTTTTAGACCGTGTTTTAAAACAACTTTGGAAAATATCAGATTTTTTACTTTGTTATACATAACAACGATGCATGTGGGGGAAAACTTTAGACGTTTCAACGAAACAATGATCACATTTTTCTACCACGTTACGCGAACACCGTGAAAAAAGTACACGCTTTTACAGCATGTTTCAAAACAACTGTGGAAAATATCACATTTTCACATTGTTATACGTAACAACGATGCATAAACATGAAATCTTTAAACGTTTCAACGAAACAATGATCATATTTTTCTACCACGTTATGCAAGAACCGTGTAAAAAGTACAAGTTTTACACCATGTTTCAAAACAACTGTGGAAAATATCACATTTTGGCATTGTTATACATAACAACGAATCATAAAAGTGAAATCTTTAAAATTTTCAACGAAACAATGATCACATTTTTCTACCACGTTAAGCGAGATCCGTGTGAAAAGTTCAAGTTTTTAGACCGTGTTTCAAAACAACTTTGGAAAATATCAGATTTATACTTTGTTATACGTAACAACGATGCATATGGGTGAAAACACTAGACGTTTCAACGAAACAATGGTCACTTTTTTCTACCACGTTACGCGAGATCCTTGTGAAAAGTACAAGTTTTTAGACCGTGTTTCAAAAGAACTTTGGAAATGATCAGATTTTTACTTTGATATACGTAACAACGATGCATAAAGCTGAAAACTTTGAACGTTTCAACGAAACAATGACCACATTTTTCTACCATGTTACACGAGATCTGTGTGAAAATTTCAAGATTTTTTGACCGTGTTTCAAAACAACTTTGAAAAATATCAGATTTATACTTTGTTATACGTAACAACGATGCATATGGGTGAAAACACTAGGCGTTTCAACGAAACAATGATCACTTTTTTCTACCACGTTACGCGAGATCCTTATGAAAAGTACAAGTTTTTAGACCGTGTTTCAAAACAACTTTGGAAAATATCAGATTTTTACTTTGTTATACATAACAACGATGCATGTGGGGGAAAACTTTAGACGTTTCAACGAAACAATGATCACATTTTCTACCACGTTACGCGAGAACCGTGTAAAAAGTACAAGTTTTACACCATGTTTCAAAACAACTGTGGAAAATATCACATTTTGGCATTGTTATACATAACAACGAATCATAAAGGTGAAATCTTTAAAATTCTCAACGAAACAATGATCACATTTTTCTACCACGTTACACGATCCGTGTGAAAAGTTCAAGTTTTTAGACCGTGTTTCAAAACAACTTTGGAAAATATCATATTTTTACTTTGATATACGTAACAACGATGCATAAAGGTGAAAACTTTGAACGTTTCAACGAAACAATGACCACATTTTTCTACCATGTTACACGAGATCTGTGTGAAAAGTACAAGTTTTTAGACCGTGTTTCAAAACAACTTTGGAAAATATCAGATTTTTACTTTGTTATACATAACAACGATGCATGTGGGGGAAAACTTTAGACGTTTCAACGAAACAATGATCACATTTTTCTACCACGTTACGCGAGAACCGTGTAAATAGTACAAGTTTTACACCGTGTTTCAAAACAACTGTGGAAAATATCACATTTTGGCATTGTTATACATAACAACGAATCATAAAGGTGAAATCTTTAAAATTCTCAACGAAACAATGATCACATTTTTCTACCACGTTACGCGAGAACCGTGTAAACAGTACAAGCTTTTACACCATGTTTCAAAACAACTGTTGAAAATATCACATTTTGGCATTGTTATACGTAACAACGATGCATGAACATGAAATCTTTAAACGTTTCAACGAAACAATGATCATATTTTTCTACCACGTTATGCAAGAACCGTGTAAAAAGTACAAGTTTTACACCATGTTTCAAAATAACTGTGGAAATATCACATTTTGGCATTGTTATACATAACAACGAATCATAAAGGTGAAATCTTTAAAATTTTCAATGAAACAATGATCACATTTTTCTACCACGTTAAGCGAGATCCGTGTGAAAAGTTCATGTTTTTAGACCGTGTTTCAAAACAACTTTGGAAAATATCATATTTTTACTTTGATATACGTAACAACGATGCATAAAGCTGAAAACTTTGAACGTTTCAACGAAACAATGACCACATTTTTCTACCATGTTACACGAGATCTGTGTGAAAAGTACAAGTTTTTAGACCGTGTTTTAAAACAACTTTGGAAAATATCAGATTTTTTACTTTGTTATACATAACAACGATGCATGTGGGGGAAAACTTTAGACGTTTCAACGAAACAATGATCACATTTTTCTACCACGTTACGCGAACACCGTGAAAAAAGTACACGCTTTTACAGCATGTTTCAAAACAACTGTGGAAAATATCACATTTTCACATTGTTATACGTAACAACGATGCATAAACATGAAATCTTTAAACGTTTCAACGAAACAATGATCATATTTTTCTACCACGTTATGCAAGAACCGTGTAAAAAGTACAAGTTTTACACCATGTTTCAAAACAACTGTGGAAAATATCACATTTTGGCATTGTTATACATAACAACGAATCATAAAAGTGAAATCTTTAAAATTTTCAACGAAACAATGATCACATTTTTCTACCACGTTAAGCGAGATCCGTGTGAAAAGTTCAAGTTTTTAGACCGTGTTTCAAAACAACTTTGGAAAATATCAGATTTATACTTTGTTATACGTAACAACGATGCATATGGGTGAAAACACTAGACGTTTCAACGAAACAATGGTCACTTTTTTCTACCACGTTACGCGAGATCCTTGTGAAAAGTACAAGTTTTTAGACCGTGTTTCAAAAGAACTTTGGAAATGATCAGATTTTTACTTTGATATACGTAACAACGATGCATAAAGCTGAAAACTTTGAACGTTTCAACGAAACAATGACCACATTTTTCTACCATGTTACACGAGATCTGTGTGAAAATTTCAAGATTTTTTGACCGTGTTTCAAAACAACTTTGAAAAATATCAGATTTATACTTTGTTATACGTAACAACGATGCATATGGGTGAAAACACTAGGCGTTTCAACGAAACAATGATCACTTTTTTCTACCACGTTACGCGAGATCCTTATGAAAAGTACAAGTTTTTAGACCGTGTTTCAAAACAACTTTGGAAAATATCAGATTTTTACTTTGTTATACATAACAACGATGCATGTGGGGGAAAACTTTAGACGTTTCAACGAAACAATGATCACATTTTCTACCACGTTACGCGAGAACCGTGTAAAAAGTACAAGTTTTACACCATGTTTCAAAACAACTGTGGAAAATATCACATTTTGGCATTGTTATACATAACAACGAATCATAAAGGTGAAATCTTTAAAATTCTCAACGAAACAATGATCACATTTTTCTACCACGTTACACGATCCGTGTGAAAAGTTCAAGTTTTTAGACCGTGTTTCAAAACAACTTTGGAAAATATCATATTTTTACTTTGATATACGTAACAACGATGCATAAAGGTGAAAACTTTGAACGTTTCAACGAAACAATGACCACATTTTTCTACCATGTTACACGAGATCTGTGTGAAAAGTACAAGTTTTTAGACCGTGTTTCAAAACAACTTTGGAAAATATCAGATTTTTACTTTGTTATACATAACAACGATGCATGTGGGGGAAAACTTTAGACGTTTCAACGAAACAATGATCACATTTTTCTACCACGTTACGCGAGAACCGTGTAAATAGTACAAGTTTTACACCGTGTTTCAAAACAACTGTGGAAAATATCACATTTTGGCATTGTTATACATAACAACGAATCATAAAGGTGAAATCTTTAAAATTCTCAACGAAACAATGATCACATTTTTCTACCACGTTACGCGAGAACCGTGTAAACAGTACAAGCTTTTACACCATGTTTCAAAACAACTGTTGAAAATATCACATTTTGGCATTGTTATACGTAACAACGATGCATGAACATGAAATCTTTAAACGTTTCAACGAAACAATGATCATATTTTTCTACCACGTTATGCAAGAACCGTGTAAAAAGTACAAGTTTTACACCATGTTTCAAAATAACTGTGGAAATATCACATTTTGGCATTGTTATACATAACAACGAATCATAAAGGTGAAATCTTTAAAATTTTCAATGAAACAATGATCACATTTTTCTACCACGTTAAGCGAGATCCGTGTGAAAAGTTCATGTTTTTAGACCGTGTTTCAAAACAACTTTGGAAAATATCATATTTTTACTTTGATATACGTAACAACGATGCATAAAGCTGAAAACTTTGAACGTTTCAACGAAACAATGACCACATTTTTCTACCATGTTACACGAGATCTGTGTGAAAATTTCAAGATTTTTTGACCGTGTTTCAAAACAACTTTGAAAAATATCAGATTTATTCTTTGTTATACGTAACAACGATGCATATGGGTGAAAACACTAGACGTTTCAACGAAACAATGATCACATTTTTCTACCACGTTACGCGAACACCGTGAAAAAAGTACAAGCTTTTACACCATGTTTCAAAACAACTGTGGAAAATATCACATTTTCACATTGTTATACGTAACAACGATGCATAAACATGAAATATTTAAACGTTTCAACGAAACAATGATCATATTTTTCTACCACGTTATGCAAGAAACGTGTAAAAAGTACAAGTTTTACACCGTGTTTCAAAACAACTGTGGAAAATATCACATTTTGGCATTGTTATACATAACAACGAATCATAATGGTGAAATCTTTAAAATTCTCAATGAAACAATGATCACATTTTTCTACCACGTTACGCGATCCGTGTGAAAAGTTCAAGTTTTTAGACCGTGTTTCAAAACAACTTTGGAAAACATCATATTTTTACTTTGATATACGTAACAACGATGCATAAAGGTGAAAACTTTGAACGTTTCAACGAAACAATGACCACATTTTTCTACCATGTTACGCGAGATCTGTGTGAAAAATACAAGTTTTTAGACCGTGTTTCAAAACAACTTTGGAAAATATCTGATTTTTACTTTGTTATACGTAACAACGATGCATATGGGTGAAAACACTAGACGTTTCAACGAAACAATGATCAAACTTTTCTACAACGTTACGCGAGATCCTTGTGAAAAGTACAAGTTTTTAGACCGTGTTTCAAAACAACTTTGGAAAATATCATATTTTTACTTTGTTATACGTAACAACGATGCATGTGGGGGAAAACTTTAGACGTTTCAACGAAACAATGATCACATTTTTCTACCACGTTACGCGAACACCGTGAAAAAAGTACAAGCTTTTACACCATGTTTCAAAACAACTGTGGAAAATATCACATTTTCACATTGTTATACGTAACAACGATGCATAAACATGAAATCTTTAAACGTTTCAACGAAACAATGATCATATTTTTCTACCACGTTATGCAAGAACCGTGTAAAAAGTACAAGTTTTACACCATGTTTCAAAACAACTGTGGAAAATATCACATTTTGGCATTGTTATACATAACAACGAATCATAAAAGTGAAATCTTTAAAATTTTCAACGAAACAATGATCACATTTTTCTACCACGTTAAGCGAGATCCGTGTGAAAAGTTCAAGTTTTTAGACCGTGTTTCAAAACAACTTTGGAAAATATCAGATTTATACTTTGTTATACGTAACAACGATGCATATGGGTGAAAACACTAGACGTTTCAACGAAACAATGATCACTTTTTTCTACCACGTTACGCGAGATCCTTGTGAAAAGTACAAGTTTTTAGACCGTGTTTCAAAAGAACTTTGGAAATGATCAGATTTTTACTTTGATATACGTAACAACGATGCATAAAGATGAAAACTTTGAACGTTTCAACGAAACAATGACGACATTTTTCTACCATGTTACACGAGATCTGTGTGAAAAGTTCAAGATTTTTTGACCGTGTTTCAAAACAACTTTGAAAAATATCAGATTTATACTTTGTTATACGTAACAACGATGCATATGGGTGAAAACACTAGACGTTTCAACGAAACAATGATCACTTTTTTCTACCACGTTACGCGAGATCCTTATGAAAAGTACAAGTTTTTAGACCGTGTTTCAAAACAACTTTGGAAAATATCAGATTTTTACTTTGTTATACATAACAACGATGCATGTGGGGGAAAACTTTAGACGTTTCAACGAAACAATGATCACATTTTCTACCACGTTACGCGAGAACCGTGTAAAAAGTACAAGTTTTACACCATGTTTCAAAACAACTGTGGAAAATATCACATTTTGGCATTGTTATACATAACAACGAATCATAAAGGTGAAATCTTTAAAATTCTCAACGAAACAATGATCACATTTTTCTACCACGTTACACGATCCGTGTGAAAAGTTCAAGTTTTTAGACCGTGTTTCAAAACAACTTTGGAAAATATCATATTTTTACTTTGATATACGTAACAACGATGCATAAAGGTGAAAACTTTGAACGTTTCAACGAAACAATGACCACATTTTTCTACCATGTTACACGAGATCTGTGTGAAAAGTACAAGTTTTTAGACCGTGTTTCAAAACAACTTTGGAAAATATCAGATTTTTACTTTGTTATACATAACAACGATGCATGTGGGGGAAAACTTTAGACGTTTCAACGAAACAATGATCACATTTTTCTACCACGTTACGCGAGAACCGTGTAAATAGTACAAGTTTTACACCGTGTTTCAAAACAACTGTGGAAAATATCACATTTTGGCATTGTTATACATAACAACGAATCATAAAGGTGAAATCTTTAAAATTCTCAACGAAACAATGATCACATTTTTCTACCACGTTACACGATCCGTGTGAAAAGTTCAAGTTTTTAGACCATGTTTCAAAACAACTTTGGAAAATATCATATTTTTACTTTGATATACGTAACAACGATGAATAAAGGTGAAAACTTTGAACGTTTCAACGAAACAATGACCACATTTTTCTACCATGTTACGCGAGATCTGTGTGAAAAATACAAGTTTTTAGACCGTGTTTCAAAACAACTTTGGAAAATATCTGATTTTTACTTTGTTATACGTAACAACGATGCATATGGGTGAAAACACTAGACGTTTCAACGAAACAATGATTACTTTTTTCTACCACGTTACGCGAGATCATTGTGAAAAGTACAAGTTTTTAGACCATGTTTCAAAACAACTTTGGAAAATATCAGATTTATACTTTGTTATACGTAACAACGATGCATATGGGTGAAAACACTAGACGTTTCAACGAAACAATGATCACATTTTTCTACCACGTTACGCGAGAACCGTGTAAAAGTACAAGCTTTTACAGCATGTTTCAAAACAACTGTGGAAAATATCACATTTTCACATTGTTATACGTAACAACGATGCATAAACATGAAATATTTAAACGTTTCAATGAAACAATGATCATATTTTTCTACCACGTTATGTAAGAAACGTGTAAAAAGTACAAGTTTTACACCATATTTCAAAACAACTGTGGAAAATACCACATTTTGGCATTGTTATACATAACAACGAATCATAAAGGTGATCACATTTTTCTACCACGTTACGCGAGATCCGTGTGAAAAGTTCAAGTTTTTAGACCGTGTTTCAAAACAACTTTGGAAAATATCATATTTTTACTTTGTTATACATAACAACGATGCATATGGGGAAAACTTTAGACGTTTCAACGAAACAATGATCACATTTTCTACCACGTTACGCGAGAACCGTGTAAAAAGTACAAGCTTTTACAACAGGTTTCAAAACAACTGTTGAAAATATCACATTTTGGCATTGTTATACGTAACAACGATGCATGAACATGAAATCTTTAAACGTTTCAACGAAACAATGATCATATTTTTCTACCACGTTATGCAAGAACCGTGTAAAAAGTACAAGTTTTACACCATGTTTCAAAATAACTGTGGAAATATCACATTTTGGCATTTTTATACATAACAACGGATCATAAAGGTGAAATCTTTAAAATTTTCAATGAAACAATGATCACATTTTTCTACCACGTTAAGCGAGATCCGTGTGAAAAGTTCAAGTTTTTAGACCGTGTTTCAAAACAACTTTGGAAAATATCAGATTTTTACTTTGATATACGTAACAACGATGCATAAAGCTGAAAACTTTGAACGTTTCAACGAGACAATGACCACATTTTTCTACCATGTTACACGAGATCTGTGTGAAAAGTACAAGTTTTTAGACCGTGTTTCAAAACAACTTTGAAAATATCAGATTTTTACTTTGTTATACATAACAACGATGCATGTGGGGGAAAACTTTAGACGTTTCAACGAAACAATGATCACATTTTCTACCACGTTACGCGAGAACCGTGTAAAAAGTACAAGCTTTTACAACATGTTTCAAAACAACTTTGGAAAATATCAGATTTATACTTTGTTATACGTAACAACGATGCACATGGGTGAAAACACTAGACGTTTCAACGAAACAATGATCACATTTTTCTACCACGTTACGCGAGAACCGTGTAAAAGTACAAGCTTTTACAGCATGTTTCAAAACAACTGTGGAAAATATCACATTTTCACATTGTTATACGTAACAACGATGCATAAACATGAAATATTTAAACGTTTCAACGAAACAATGATCATATTTTTCTACCACGTTATGTAAGAACAGTGTAAAAAGTACAAGTTTTACACCATGTTTCAAAACAACTGTGGAAAATACCACATTTTCGCATTGTTATACATAACAACGAATCATAAAGTTGATCACATTTTTCTACCACGTTACGCGAGGTCCGTGTGAAAAGTTCAAGTTTTTAGACCGTGTTTCAAAACTACTTTGGAAAATATCATATTTTTACTTTGTTATACATAACAACGATGCATATGGGGAAAACTTTAGACGTTTCAACGAAACAATGATCACATTTTTCTACCACGTTACGCGAGAATCGTGTAAACAGTACAAGCTTTTACACCATGTTTCAAAACAACTGTTGAAAATATCACATTTTGGCATTGTTATACGTAACAACGATGCATGAACATGAAATCTTTAAACGTTTCAACGAAACAATGATCATATTTTTCTACCACGTTATGCAAGAACCGTGTAAAAAGTACAAGTTTTACACCATGTTTCAAAACAACTGTGGAAAATATCACATTTTGGCATTGTTATACATAACAACGAATCATAAAAGTGAAATCTTTAAAATTTTCAACGAAACAATGATCACACTTTTCTACCACGTTAAGCGAGATCCGTGTGAAAAGTTCAAGTTTTTAGACCGTGTTTCAAAACAACTTTGAAAAATATCAGATTTATACTTTGTTATACGTAACAACGATGCATATGGGTGAAAACACTAGACGTTTCAACGAAACAATGATCACTTTTTTCTACCACGTTACGCGAGATCCTTGTGAAAAGTACAAGTTTTTAGACCGTGTTTCAAAAGAACTTTGGAAATGATCAGATTTTTACTTTGATATACGTAACAACGATGCATAAAGATGAAAACTTTGAACGTTTCAACGAAACAATGACGACATTTTTCTACCATGTTACACGAGATCTGTGTGAAAAGTTCAAGATTTTTTGACCGTGTTTCAAAACAACT
Source organism: Saussurea involucrata (assembly GCA_033807775.1). Taxonomy (NCBI): domain Eukaryota; kingdom Viridiplantae; phylum Streptophyta; class Magnoliopsida; order Asterales; family Asteraceae; genus Saussurea; species Saussurea involucrata. The sequence goes on from JAWVWS010000617.1 coordinate 94,473, forward strand.
TTGAAAAATATCAGATTTATACTTTGTTATACGTAACAACGATGCATATGGGTGAAAACACTAGACGTTTCAACGAAACAATGATCACTTTTTTCTACCACGTTACGCGAGATCCTTATGAAAAGTACAAGTTTTTAGACCGTGTTTCAAAACAACTTTGGAAAATATCAGATTTTTACTTTGTTATACATAACAACGATGCATGTGGGGGAAAACTTTAGACGTTTCAACGAAACAATGATCACATTTTCTACCACGTTACGCGAGAACCGTGTAAAAAGTACAAGTTTTACACCATGTTTCAAAACAACTGTGGAAAATATCACATTTTGGCATTGTTATACATAACAACGAATCATAAAGGTGAAATCTTTAAAATTCTCAACGAAACAATGATCACATTTTTCTACCACGTTACACGATCCGTGTGAAAAGTTCAAGTTTTTAGACCGTGTTTCAAAACAACTTTGGAAAATATCATATTTTTACTTTGATATACGTAACAACGATGCATAAAGGTGAAAACTTTGAACGTTTCAACGAAACAATGACCACATTTTTCTACCATGTTACACGAGATCTGTGTGAAAAGTACAAGTTTTTAGACCGTGTTTCAAAACAACTTTGGAAAATATCAGATTTTTACTTTGTTATACGTAACAACGATGCATGTGGGGGAAAACTTTAGACGTTTCAACGAAACAATGATCACATTTTTCTACCACGTTACACGAGAACCGTGTAAATAGTACAAGTTTTACACCGTGTTTCAAAACAACTGTGGAAAATATCACATTTTGGCATTGTTATACATAACAACGAATCATAAAGGTGAAATCTTTAAAATTCTCAACGAAACAATGATCACATTTTTCTACCACGTTACACGATCCGTGTGAAAAGTTCAAGTTTTTAGACCATGTTTCAAAACAACTTTGGAAAATATCATATTTTTACTTTGATATACGTAACAACGATGAATAAAGGTGAAAACTTTGAACGTTTCAACGAAACAATGACCACATTTTTCTACCATGTTACGCGAGATCTGTGTGAAAAATACAAGTTTTTAGACCGTGTTTCAAAACAACTTTGGAAAATATCTGATTTTTACTTTGTTATACGTAACAACGATGCATATGGGTGAAAACACTAGACGTTTCAACGAAACAATGATTACTTTTTTCTACCACGTTACGCGAGATCATTGTGAAAAGTACAAGTTTTTAGACCATGTTTCAAAACAACTTTGGAAAATATCAGATTTATACTTTGTTATACGTAACAACGATGCATATGGGTGAAAACACTAGACGTTTCAACGAAACAATGATCACATTTTTCTACCACGTTACGCGAGAACCGTGTAAAAGTACAAGCTTTTACAGCATGTTTCAAAACAACTGTGGAAAATATCACATTTTCACATTGTTATACGTAACAACGATGCATAAACATGAAATATTTAAACGTTTCAATGAAACAATGATCATATTTTTCTACCACGTTATGTAAGAAACGTGTAAAAAGTACAAGTTTTACACCATATTTCAAAACAACTGTGGAAAATACCACATTTTGGCATTGTTATACATAACAACGAATCATAAAGGTGATCACATTTTTCTACCACGTTACGCGAGATCCGTGTGAAAAGTTCAAGTTTTTAGACCGTGTTTCAAAACAACTTTGGAAAATATCATATTTTTACTTTGTTATACATAACAACGATGCATATGGGGAAAACTTTAGACGTTTCAACGAAACAATGATCACATTTTCTACCACGTTACGCGAGAACCGTGTAAAAAGTACAAGCTTTTACAACATGTTTCAAAACAACTGTTGAAAATATCACATTTTGGCATTGTTATACGTAACAACGATGCATGAACATGAAATCTTTAAACGTTTCAACGAAACAATGATCATATTTTTCTACCACGTTATGCAAGAACCGTGTAAAAAGTACAAGTTTTACACCATGTTTCAAAATAACTGTGGAAATATCACATTTTGGCATTTTTATACATAACAACGGATCATAAAGGTGAAATCTTTAAAATTTTCAATGAAACAATGATCACATTTTTCAACCACGTTAAGCGAGATCCGTGTGAAAAGTTCAAGTTTTTAGACCGTGTTTCAAAACAACTTTGGAAAATATCAGATTTTTACTTTGATATACGTAACAACGATGCATAAAGCTGAAAACTTTGAACGTTTCAACGAGACAATGACCACATTTTTCTACCATGTTACACGAGATCTGTGTGAAAAGTACAAGTTTTTAGACCGTGTTTCAAAACAACTTTGGAAAATATCAGATTTTTACTTTGTTATACATAACAACGATGCATGTGGGGGAAAACTTTAGACGTTTCAACGAAACAATGATCACATTTTCTACCACGTTACGCGAGAACCGTGTAAAAAGTACAAGCTTTTACAACATGTTTCAAAACAACTTTGGAAAATATCAGATTTATACTTTGTTATACGTAACAACGATGCACATGGGTGAAAACACTAGACGTTTCAACGAAACAATGATCACATTTTTCTACCACGTTACGCGAGAACCGTGTAAAAGTACAAGCTTTTACAGCATGTTTCAAAACAACTGTGGAAAATATCACATTTTCACATTGTTATACGTAACAACGATGCATAAACATGAAATATTTAAACGTTTCAACGAAACAATGATCATATTTTTCTACCACGTTATGTAAGAACCGTGTAAAAAGTACAAGTTTTACACCATGTTTCAAAACAACTGTGGAAAATACCACATTTTGGCATTGTTATACATAACAACGAATCATAAAGGTGATCACATTTTTCTACCACAGTTACGCGAGATCCGTGTGAAAAGTTCAAGTTTTTAGACCGTGTTTCAAAACAACTTTGGAAAATATCATATTTTTACTTTGTTATACATAACAACGATGCATATGGGGAAAACTTTAGACGTTTCAACGAAACAATGATCACATTTTTCTACCACGTTATGCGAGAACCGTGTAAAAAGTACAAGCTTTTACACCATGTTTCAAAACAACTGTTGAAAATATCACATTTTGGCATTGTTATACGTAACAACGATGCATGAACATGAAATCTTTAAACGTTTCAACAAAACAATGATCATATTTTTCTACCACGTTATGCAAGAACCGTGTAAAAAGTACAAGTTTTACACCATGTTTCAAAATAACTGTGGAAATATCACATTTTGGCATTTTTATACATAACAACGAATCATAAAGGTGAAATCTTTAAAATTTTCAATGAAACAATGATCACATTTTTCTACCACGTTTTGCGAGATCCGTGTGAAAAGTTCATGTTTTTAGACCGTGTTTCAAAACAACTTTGGAAAATATCAGATTTTTACTTTGATATACGTAACAACGATGCATAAAGCTGAAAACTTTGAACGTTTCAACGAGACAATGACCACATTTTTCTACCATGTTACACGAGATCTGTGTGAAAAGTACAAGTTTTTAGACCGTGTTTCAAAACAACGTTGGAAAATATCAGATTTTTACTTTGTTATACATAACAACGATGCATGTGGGGGAAAACTTTAGACGTTTCAACGAAACAATGATCACATTTTTCTACGACGTTACGCGAACACCGTGATAAAAGTACAAGCTTTTACAACATGTTTCAAAACAACTGTGGAAAATATCACATTTTCACATTGTTATACGTAACAACGATGCATAAACATGAAATATTTAAACGTTTCAACGAAACAATGATCATATTTTTCTACCACGTTATGCAAGAAACGTGTAAAAAGTACAAGTTTTACACCATGTTTCAAAACAACTGTGGAAAATATCACATTTTGGCATTGTTATACATAACAACGAATCATAAAGGTGATCACATTTTTCTACCACGTTACGCGAGATCCGTGTGAAAAGTTCAAGTTTTTAGACCGTGTTTCAAAACAACTTTGGAAAATATCAGATTTATACTTTGTTATACGTAACAACGATGCATAAACATGAAATATTTAAACGTTTCAACGAAACAATGATCATATTTTTCTACCACGTTATGCAAGAAACGTGTAAAAAGTACAAGTTTTACACCATGTTTCAAAACAACTGTGGAAAATACCACATTTTGGCATTGTTATACATAACAACGAATCATAAAGGTGATCACATTTTTCTACCACGTTACGCGAGATCCGTGTGAAAAGTTCAAGTTTTTAGACCGTGTTTCAAAACAACTTTGGAAAATATCAGATTTATACTTTGTTATACGTAACAACGATGCATATGGGGGAAAACACTAGACGTTTCAACGAAACAATGATCACATTTTTCTACCACGTTACGCTAGAACCGTGTAAAAAGAACAAGCTTTTACAGCATGTTTCAAAACAACTGTGGAAAATATCACATTTTCACATTGTTATACGTAACAACGATGCATAAACATGAAATATTTAAACGTATCAACGAAACAATGATCATATTTTTCTACCACGTTATGCAAGAAACGTGTAAAAAGTACAAGTTTTACACCATGTTTCAAAACAACTGTGGAAAATACCACATTTTGGCATTGTTATACATAACAACGAATCATAAAGGTGATCACATTTTTCTACCACGTTACGCGAGATCCGTGTGAAAAGTTCAAGTTTTTAGACCGTGTTTCAAAACAACTTTGGAAAATATCATATTTTTACTTTGTTAAACATAACAACGATGCATATGGGGAAAACTTTAGACGTTTCAACGAAACAATGATCACATTTTTCTACCACGTTACGCGAGAACCGTGTAAAAAGTACAAGCTTTTACACCATGTTTCAAAACAACTGTTGAAAATATCACATTTTGGCATTGTTATACGTAACAACGATGCATGAACATGAAATCTTTAAACGTTTCAACGAAACAATGATCATATTTTTCTACCACGTTATGCAAGAACCGTGTAAAAAGTATAAGTTTTACACCATGTTTCAAAATAATTGTGGAAATATCACATTTTGGCATTTTTATACATAACAACGAATCATAAAGGTGAATCTTTAAAATTTTTAATGAAACAATGATCACATTTTTCTACCACGTTAAGCGAGATCCGTGTGAAAAGTACATGTTTTTAGACCGTGTTTCAAAACAACTTTGGAAAATATCAGATTTTTACTTTGATATACGTAACAACGATGCATAAAGCTGAAAACTTTGAACGTTTCAACGAGACAATGACCACATTTTTCTACCATGTTACACGAGATCTGTGTGAAAAGTACAAGTTTTTAGACCGTGTTTCAAAACAACTTTGGAAAATATCAGATTTTTACTTTGTTATACATAACAACGATGCATGTGGGGGAAAACTTTAGACGTTTCAACGAAACAATGATCACATTTTTCTACCACGTTACGCGAGAACCGTGTAAAAAGTACAAGCTTTTACACCATGTTTCAAAACAACTGTTGAAAATATCACATTTTGGCATTGTTATACGTAACAACGATGCATGAACATGAAATCTTTAAACGTTTCAACGAAACAATGATCATATTTTTCTACCACGTTATGCAAGAACCGTGTAAAAAGTACAAGTTTTACACCATGTTTCAAAACAACTGTGGAAAATACCACATTTTGGCATTGTTATACATAACAACGAATCATAAAGGTGATCACATTTTTCTACCACGTTACGCGAGATCCGTGTGAAAAGTTCAAGTTTTTAGACCGTGTTTCAAAACAACTTTGGAAAATATCATATTTTTACTTTGTTATACATAACAACGATGCATATGGGGAAAACTTTAGACGTTTCAACGAAACAATGATCACATTTTTCTACCACGTTATGCGAGAACCGTGTAAAAAGTACAAGCTTTTACACCATGTTTCAAAACAACTGTTGAAAATATCACATTTTGGCATTGTTATACGTAACAACGATGCATGAACATGAAATCTTTAAACGTTTCAACAAAACAATGATCATATTTTTCTACCACGTTATGCAAGAACCGTGTAAAAAGTACAAGTTTTACACCATGTTTCAAAATAACTGTGGAAATATCACATTTTGGCATTTTTATACATAACAACGAATCATAAAGGTGAAATCTTTAAAATTTTCAATGAAATAATGATCACATTTTTCTACCATGTTATGCGAGATCCGTGTGAAAAGTTCATGATTTTAGACCGTGTTTCAAAACAACTTTGGAAAATATCAGATTTTTACTTTGATATACGTAACAACGATGCATAAAGCTGAAAACTTTGAACGTTTCAACGAGACAATGACCACATTTTTCTACCATGTTACACGAGATCTGTGTGAAAAGTACAAGTTTTTAGACCGTGTTTCAAAACAACGTTGGAAAATATCAGATTTTTACTTTGTTATACATAACAACGATGCATGTGGGGGAAAACTTTAGACGTTTCAACGAAACAATGATCACATTTTTCTACCACGTTACGCGAACACCGTGATAAAAGTACAAGCTTTTACAACATGTTTCAAAACAACTGTGGAAAATATCACATTTTCACATTGTTATACGTAACAACGATGCATAAACATGAAATATTTAAACGTTTCAACGAAACAATGATCATATTTTTCTACCACGTTATGCAAGAAACGTGTAAAAAGTACAAGTTTTACACCATGTTTCAAAACAACTGTGGAAAATACCACATTTTGGCATTGTTATACATAACAACGAATCATAAAGGTGATCACATTTTTCTACCACGTTACACGAGATCCGTGTGAAAAGTTCAAGTTTTTAGACCGTGTTTCAAAACAACTTTGGAAAATATCAGATTTATACTTTGTTATACGTAACAACGATGCATAAACATGAAATATTTAAACGTTTCAACGAAACAATGATCATATTTTTCTACCACGTTATGCAAGAAACGTGTAAAAAGTACAAGTTTTACACCATGTTTCAAAACAACTGTGGAAAATACCACATTTTGGCATTGTTATACATAACAACGAATCATAAAGGTGATCACATTTTTCTACCACGTTACGCGAGATCCGTGTGAAAAGTTCAAGTTTTTAGACCGTGTTTCAAAACAACTTTGGAAAATATCAGATTTATACTTTGTTATACGTAACAACGATGCATATGGGGGAAAACACTAGACGTTTCAACGAAACAATGATCACATTTTTCTACCACGTTACGCTAGAACCGTGTAAAAAGAACAAGCTTTTACAGCATGTTTCAAAACAACTGTGGAAAATATCACATTTTCACATTGTTATACGTAACAACGATGCATAAACATGAAATATTTAAACGTATCAACGAAACAATGATCATATTTTTCTACCACGTTATGCAAGAAACGTGTAAAAAGTACAAGTTTTACACCATGTTTCAAAACAACTGTGGAAAATACCACATTTTGGCATTGTTATACATAACAACGAATCATAAAGGTGATCACATTTTTCTACCACGTTACGCGAGATCCGTGTGAAAAGTTCAAGTTTTTAGACCGTGTTTCAAAACAACTTTGGAAAATATCATATTTTTACTTTGTTAAACATAACAACGATGCATATGGGGAAAACTTTAGACGTTTCAACGAAACAATGATCACATTTTTCTACCACGTTACGCGAGAACCGTGTAAAAAGTACAAGCTTTTACACCATGTTTCAAAACAACTGTTGAAAATATCACATTTTGGCATTGTTATACGTAACAACGATGCATGAACATGAAATCTTTAAACGTTTCAACGAAACAATGATCATATTTTTCTACCACGTTATGCAAGAACCGTGTAAAAAGTATAAGTTTTACACCATGTTTCAAAATAACTGTGGAAATATCACATTTTGGCATTTTTATACATAACAACGAATCATAAAGGTGAAATCTTTAAAAATTTTAATGAAACAATGATTACATTTTTCTACCACGTTAAGCGAGATCCGTGTGAAAAGTACATGTTTTTAGACCGTGTTTCAAAACAACTTTGGAAAATATCAGATTTTTACTTTGATATACGTAACAACGATGCATAAAGCTGAAAAATTTGAACGTTTCAACGAGACAATGACCACATTTTTCTACCATGTTACACGAGATCTGTGTGAAAAGTACAAGTTTTTAGACCGTGTTTCAAAACAACTTTGGAAAATATCAGATTTTTACTTTGTTATACATAACAACGATGCATGTGGGGGAAAACTTTAGACGTTTCAACGAAACAATGATCACATTTTTCTACCACGTTACGCGAGAACCGTGTAAAAAGTACAAGCTTTTACACCATGTTTCAAAACAACTGTTGAAAATATGACATTTTGGCATTGTTATACGTAACAACGATGCATGAACATGAAATCTTTAAACGTTTCAACGAAACAATGATCATATTTTTCTACCACGTTATGCAAGAACCGTGTAAAAAGTACAAGTTTTACACCATGTTTCAAAACAACTGTGGAAAATACCACATTTTGGCATTGTTATACATAACAACGAATCATAAAGGTGATCACATTTTTCTACCACGTTACGCGAGATCCGTGTGAAAAGTTCAAGTTTTTAGACCGTGTTTCAAAACAACTTTGGAAAATATCATATTTTTACTTTGTTATACATAACAACGATGCATATGGGTTTACTTTAGACGTTTCAACGACACAATGATCACATTTTTCTACCACGTTATGCGAGAACCGTGTAAAAAGTACAAGCTTTTACACCATGTTTCAAAACAACTGTTGAAAATATCACATTTGGCATTGTTATACGTAACAACGATGCATGAACATGAAATCTTTAAACGTTTCAACGAAACAATGATCATATTTTTCTACCACGTTATGCAAGAACCGTGTAAAAAGTACAAGTTTTACACCATGTTTCAAAATAACTGTGGAAATATCACATTTTGGCATTGTTATACATAACAACGAATCATAAAGGTGAAATCTTTAAAATTTTCAATGAAACAATGATCACATTTTTCTACCACGTTAAGCGAGATCCGTGTGAAAAGTTCATGTTTTTAGACCGTGTTTCAAAACAACTTTGGAAAATATCATATTTTTACTTTGATATACGTAACAACGATGCATAAAGCTGAAAACTTTGAACGTTTCAACGAAACAATGACCACATTTTTCTACCATGTTACACGAGATCTGTGTGAAAAGTACAAGTTTTTAGACCGTGTTTTAAAACAACTTTGGAAAATATCAGATTTTTTACTTTGTTATACATAACAACGATGCATGTGGGGGAAAACTTTAGACGTTTCAACGAAACAATGATCACATTTTTCTACCACGTTACGCGAACACCGTGAAAAAAGTACAAGCTTTTACAGCATGTTTCAAAACAACTGTGGAAAATATCACATTTTCACATTGTTATACGTAACAACGATGCATAAACATGAAATATTTAAACGTTTCAACGAAACAATGATCATATTTTTCTACCACGTTATGCAAGAAACGTGTAAAAAGTACAAGTTTTACACCGTGTTTCAAAACAACTGTGGAAAATATCACATTTTGGCATTGTTATACATAACAACGAATCATAATGGTGAAATCTTTAAAATTCTCAATGAAACAATGATCACATTTTTCTACCACGTTACGCGATCCGTGTGAAAAGTTCAAGTTTTTAGACCGTGTTTCAAAACAACTTTGGAAAACATCATATTTTTACTTTGATATACGTAACAACGATGCATAAAGGTGAAAACTTTGAACGTTTCAACGAAACAATGACCACATTTTTCTACCATGTTACGCGAGATCTGTGTGAAAAATACAAGTTTTTAGACCGTGTTTCAAAACAACTTTGGAAAATATCTGATTTTTACTTTGTTATACGTAACAACGATGCATATGGGTGAAAACACTAGACGTTTCAACGAAACAATGATCAAACTTTTCTACAACGTTACGCGAGATCCTTGTGAAAAGTACAAGTTTTTAGACCGTGTTTCAAAACAACTTTGGAAAATATCATATTTTTACTTTGTTATACGTAACAACGATGCATGTGGGGGAAAACTTTAGACGTTTCAACGAAACAATGATCACATTTTTCTACCACGTTACGCGAACACCGTGAAAAAAGTACAAGCTTTTACACCATGTTTCAAAATAACTGTGGAAAATATCACATTTTCACATTGTTATACGTAACAACAATGCATAAACATGAAATCTTTAAACGTTTCAATGAAACAATGATCATATTTTTCTACCACGTTATGCAAGAACCGTGTAAAAAGTACAAGTTTTACACCATGTTTCAAAACAACTGTGGAAAATACCACATTTTGGCATTGTTATACATAACAACGAATCATAAAGGTGATCACATTTTTCTACCACGTTACGCGAGATCCGTGTGAAAAGTTCAAGTTTTTAGACCGTGTTTCAAAACAACTTTGGAAAATATCATATTTTTACTTTGTTATACATAACAACGATGCATATGGGGAAAACTCTAGACGTTTCAACGAAACAATGATCACATTTTCTACCACGTTACGCGAGAACCGTGTAAAAAGTACAAGCTTTTACAACATGTTTCAAAACAACTGTTGAAAATATCACATTTTGGCATTGTTATACGTAACAACGATGCATGAACATGAAATCTTTAAACGTTTCAACGAAACAATGATCATATTTTTCTACCACGTTATGCAAGAACCGTGTAAAAAGTACAAGTTTTACACCATGTTTCAAAATAACTGTGGAAATATCACATTTTGGCATTTTTAAACATAACAACGAATCATAAAGGTGAAATCTTTAAAATTTTCAATGAAACAATGATCACATTTTTCTACCACGTTAAGCGAGATCCGTGTGAAAAGTTCAAGTTTTTAGACCGTGTTTCAAAACAACTTTGGAAAATATCAGATTTATACTTTGTTATACGTAACAACGATGCATATGGGTGAAAACACTAGACGTTTCAACAAAACAATGATCACTTTTTTCTACCACGTTACGCGAGATCTTTGTGAAAAGTACAAGTTTTTAGACCGTGTTTCAAAAGAACTTTGGAAATGATCAGATTTTTACTTTGATATACGTAACAACGATGCATAAAGCTGAAAACTTTGAACGTTTCAACGAAACAATGACCACATTTTTCTACCATGTTACACGAGATCTGTGTGAAAAGTTCAAGATTTTTTGACCGTGTTTCAAAACAACTTTGAAAAATATCAGATTTATACTTTGTTATACGTAACAACGATGCATATGGGTGAAAACACTAGACGTTTCAACGAAACAATGATCACTTTTTTCTACCACGTTACGCGAGATCCTTATGAAAAGTACAAGTTTTTAGACCGTGTTTCAAAACAACTTTGGAAAATATCAGATTTTTACTTTGTTATACATAACAACGATGCATGTGGGGGAAAACTTTAGACGTTTCAACGAAACAATGATCACATTTTCTACCACGTTACGCGAGAACCGTGTAAAAAGTACAAGTTTTACACCATGTTTCAAAACAACTGTGGAAAATATCACATTTTGGCATTGTTATACATAACAACGAATCATAAAGGTGAAATCTTTAAAATTCTCAACGAAACAATGATCACATTTTTCTACCACGTTACACGATCCGTGTGAAAAGTTCAAGTTTTTAGACCATGTTTCAAAACAACTTTGGAAAATATCATATTTTTACTTTGATATACGTAACAACGATGCATAAAGGTGAAAACTTTGAACGTTTCAACGAAACAATGACCACATTTTTCTACCATGTTACACGAGATCTGTGTGAAAAGTACAAGTTTTTAGACCGTGTTTCAAAACAACTTTGGAAAATATCAGATTTTTACTTTGTTATACATAACAACGATGCATGTGGGGGAAAACTTTAGACGTTTCAACGAAACAATGATCACATTTTTCTACCACGTTACGCGAGAACCGTGTAAATAGTACAAGTTTTACACCGTGTTTCAAAACAACTGTGGAAAATATCACATTTTGGCATTGTTATACATAACAACGAATCATAAAGGTGAAATCTTTAAAATTCTCAACGAAACAATGATCACATTTTTCTACCACGTTACACGATCCGTGTGAAAAGTTCAAGTTTTTAGACCATGTTTCAAAACAACTTTGGAAAATATCATATTTTTACTTTGATATACGTAACAACGATGAATAAAGGTGAAAACTTTGAACGTTTCAACGAAACAATGACCACATTTTTCTACCATGTTACGCGAGATCTGTGTGAAAAATACAAGTTTTTAGACCGTGTTTCAAAACAACTTTGGAAAATATCTGATTTTTACTTTGTTATACGTAACAACGATGCATATGGGTGAAAACACTAGACGTTTCAACGAAACAATGATTACTTTTTTCTACCACGTTACGCGAGATCATTGTGAAAAGTACAAGTTTTTAGACCATGTTTCAAAACAACTTTGGAAAATATCAGATTTATACTTTGTTATACGTAACAACGATGCATATGGGTGAAAACACTAGACGTTTCAACGAAACAATGATCACATTTTTCTACCACGTTACGCGAGAACCGTGTAAAAGTACAAGCTTTTACAGCATGTTTCAAAACAACTGTGGAAAATATCACATTTTCACATTGTTATACGTAACAACGATGCATAAACATGAAATATTTAAACGTTTCAATGAAACAATGATCATATTTTTCTACCACGTTATGTAAGAAACGTGTAAAAAGTACAAGTTTTACACCATGTTTCAAAACAACTATGGAAAATACCACATTTTGGCATTGTTATACATAACAACGAATCATAAAGGTGATCACATTTTTCTACCACGTTACGCGAGATCCATGTGAAAAGTTCAAGTTTTTAGACCGTGTTTCAAAACAACTTTGGAAAATATCATATTTTTACTTTGTTATACATAACAACGATGCATATGGGGAAAACTTTAGACGTTTCAACGAAACAATGATCACATTTTCTACCACGTTACGCGAGAACCGTTTAAAAAGTACAAGCTTTTACAACATGTTTCAAAACAACTGTTGAAAATATCACATTTTGGCATTGTTATACGTAACAACGATGCATGAACATGAAATCTTTAAACGTTTCAACGAAACAATGATCATATTTTCTACCACGTTATGCAAGAACCGTGTAAAAAGTACAAGTTTTACACCATGTTTCAAAATAACTGTGGAAATATCACATTTTGGCATTGTTATACATAACAACGAATCATAAAGGTGAAATCTTTAAAATTTTCAATGAAACAATGATCACATTTTTCTACCACGTTAAGCGAGATCCGTGTGAAAAGTTCAAGTTTTTAGACCGTGTTTCAAAACAACTTTGGAAAATATCAGATTTTTACTTTGATATACGTAACAACGATGCATAAAGCTGAAAACTTTGAACGTTTCAACGAGACAATGACCACATTTTTCTACCATGTTACACGAGATCTGTGTGAAAAGTACAAGTTTTTAGACCGTGTTTCAAAACAACTTTGGAAAATATCAGATTTTTACTTTGTTATACATAACAACGATGCATGTGGGGAAAAACTTTAGACGTTTCAACGAAACAATGATCACATTTTCTACCACGTTACGCGAGAACCGTGTAAAAAGTACAAGCTTTTACAACATGTTTCAAAACAACTTTGGAAAATATCAGATTTATACTTTGTTATACGTAACAACGATGCATATGGGTGAAAACACTAGACGTTTCAACGAAACAATGATCACATTTTTCTACCACGTTACGCGAGAACCGTGTAAAAGTACAAGCTTTTACAGCATGTTTCAAAACAACTGTGGAAAATATCACATTTTCACATTGTTATACGTAACAACGATGCATAAACATGAAATATTTAAACGTTTCAACGAAACAATGATCATATTTTTCTACCACGTTATGTAAGAACCGTGTAAAAAGTACAAGTTTTACACCATGTTTCAAAACAACTGTGGAAAATACCACATTTTGGCATTGTTATACATAACAACGAATCATAAAGGTGATCACATTTTTCTACCACGTTACGCGAGATCCGTGTGAAAAGTTCAAGTTTTTAGACCGTGTTTCAAAACAACTTTGGAAAATATCATATTTTTACTTTGTTATACATAACAACGATGCATATGGGGAAAACTTTAGACGTTTCAACGAAACAATGATCACATTTTTCTACCACGTTATGCGAGAACCGTGTAAAAAGTACAAGCTTTTACACCATGTTTCAAAACAACTGTTGAAAATATCACATTTTGGCATTGTTATACGTAACAACGATGCATGAACATGAAATCTTTAAACGTTTCAACGAAACAATGATCATATTTTTCTACCACGTTATGCAAGAACCGTGTAAAAAGTACAAGTTTTACACCATGTTTCAAAATAACTGTGGAAATATCACATTTTGGCATTTTTATACATAACAACGAATCATAAAGGTGAAATCTTTAAAATTTTCAATGAAACAATGATCACATTTTTCTACCACGTTAAGCGAGATCCGTGTGAAAAGTTCATGTTTTTAGACCGTGTTTCAAAACAACTTTGGAAAATATCAGATTTTTACTTTGATATACGTAACAACGATGCATAAAGCTGAAAACTTTGAACGTTTCAACGAGACAATGACCACATTTTTCTACCATGTTACACGAGATCTGTGTGAAAAGTACAAGTTTTTAGACCGTGTTTCAAAACAACTTATGAAAATATCAGATTTTTACTTTGTTATACATAACAATGATGCATGTGGGGGAAAACTTTAGACGTTTCAACGAAACAATGATCACATTTTTCTACCACGTTACGCGAACACCGTGATAAAAGTACAAGCTTTTACAACATGTTTCAAAACAACTGTGGAAAATATCACATTTTCACATTGTTATACGTAACAACGATGCATAAACATGAAATATTTAAACGTTTCAACGAAACAATGATCATATTTTTCTACCACGTTATGCAAGAAACGTGTAAAAAGTACAAGTTTTACACCATGTTTCAAAACAACTGTGGAAAATACCACATTTTGGCATTGTTATACATAACAACGAATCATAAAGGTGATCACATTTTTCTACCACGTTACGCGAGATCCGTGTGAAAAGTTCAAGTTTTTAGACCGTGTTTCAAAACAACTTTGGAAAATATCATATTTTTACTTTGTTATACATAACAACGATGCATATGAGGAAAACTTTAGACGTTTCAACGAAACAATGATCACATTTTTCTACCACGTTACGCGAGAACCGTGTAAAAAGTACAAGCTTTTACACCATGTTTCAAAACAACTGTTGAAAATATCACATTTTGGCATTGTTATACGTAACAACGATGCATGAACATGAAATCTTTAAACGTTTCAACGAAACAATGATCTTATTTTTCTACCACGTTATGCAAGAACCGTGTAAAAAGTACAAGTTTTACACCATGTTTCAAAATAACTGTGGAAATATCACATTTTGGCATTTTTATACATAACAACGAATCATAAAGGTGAAATCTTTAAAATTTTCAATGAAACAATGATCACATTTTTCTACCACGTTAAGCGAGATCCGTGTGAAAAGTTCATGTTTTTAGACCGTGTTTCAAAACAACTTTGGAAAATATCAGATTTTTACTTTGATATACGTAACAACGATGCATAAAGCAGAAAACTTTGAACGTTTCAACGAGACAATGACCACATTTTTCTACCATGTTACACGAGATCTGTGTGAAAAGTACAAGTTTTTAGACCGTGTTTCAAAACAACTTTGGAAAATATCAGATTTTTACTTTGTTATACATAACAACGATGCATGTAGGGGAAAACTTTAGACGTTTCAACGAAACAATGATCACATTTTTCTACCACGTTACGCGAACACCGTGATAAAAGTACAAGCTTTTACAGCATGTTTCAAAACAACTGTGGAAAATATCACATTTTCACATTGTTATACGTAACAACGATGCATAAACATGAAATATTTAAACGTATCAACGAAACAATGATCATATTTTTCTACCACGTTATGCAAGAAACGTGTAAAAAGTACAAGTTTTAAACCATGTTTCAAAACAACTGTGGAATATTTAAACGTATCAACGAAACAATGATCACATTTTTCTACCACCTTACGCGAACACCGTGAAAAAAGTACTAGCTTTTACAGCATGTTTCAAAACAACTGTAGAAAATATCACATTTTCACATTGTTATACGTAACAACGATGCATAAACATGAAATCTTTAAACGTTTCAACGAAACAATGATCATATTTTTCTACCACGTTATGCAAGAAACGTGTAAAAAGTACAAGTTTTACACCATGTTTCAAAACAACTGTGGAAAATACCACATTTTGGCATTGTTATACATAACAACGAATCATAAAGGTGATCACATTTTTCTACCACGTTACGCGAGATCCGTGTGAAAAGTTCAAGTTTTTAGACCGTGTTTCAAAACAACTTTGGAAAATATCAGATTTATACTTTGTTATACGTAACAACGATGCATAAACATGAAATATTTAAACATTTCAACGAAACAATGATCATATTTTTCTACCACGTTATGCAAGAAACGTGTAAAAAGTACAAGTTTTACACCATGTTTCAAAACAACTGTGGAAAATACCACATTTTGGCATTGTTATACATAACAACGAATCATAAGGGTGATCACATTTTTCTACCACGTTACGCGAGATCCGTGTGAAAAGTTCAAGTTTTTAGACCGTGTTTCAAAACAACTTTGGAAAATATCAGATTTATACTTTGTTATACGTAACAACGATGCATATGGGGGAAAACACTAGACGTTTCAACGAAACAATGATCACATTTTTCTACCACGTTACGCGAGAACCGTGTAAAAAGAACAAGCTTTTACAGCATGTTTCAAAACAACTGTGGAAAATATCACATTTTCACATTGTTATACGTAACAACGATGCATAAACATGAAATATTTAAACGTATCAACGAAACAATGATCATATTTTTCTACCACGTTATGCAAGAACCGTGTAAAAATTACAAGTTTTACACCATGTTTCAAAACAACTGTGGAAAATACCACATTTTGGCATTGTTATACATAACAACGAATCATAAAGGTGATCACATTTTTCTACCACGTTACGCGAGATCCGTGTGAAAAGTTCAAGTTTTTAGACCGTGTTTCAAAACAACTTTGGAAAATATCATATTTTTACTTTGTTATACATAACAACGATGCATATGGGGAAAACTTTAGACGTTTCAACGAAACAATGATCACATTTTTCTACCACGTTATGCGAGAACCGTGTAAAAAGTACAAGCTTTTACACCATGTTTCAAAACAACTGTTGAAAATATCACATTTTGGCATTGTTATACGTAACAACGATGCATGAACATGAAATCTTTAAACGTTTCAACGAAACAATGATCATATTTTTCTACCACGTTATGCAAGAACCGTGTAAAAAGTACAAGTTTTACACCATGTTTCAAAATAACTGTGGAAATATCACATTTTGGCATTTTTATACATAACAACGAATCATAAAGGTGAAATCTTTAAAATTTTCAATGAAACAATGATCACATTTTTCTACCACGTTAAGCGAGATCCGTGTGAAAAGTTCATGTTTTTAGACCGTGTTTCAAAACAACTTTGGAAAATATCAGATTTTTACTTTGATATACGTAACAACGATGCATAAAGCTGAAAACTTTGAACGTTTCAACGAGACAATGACCACATTTTTCTACCATGTTACACGAGATCTGTGTGAAAAGTACAAGTTTTTAGACCGTGTTTCAAAACAACTTATGAAAATATCAGATTTTTACTTTGTTATACATAACAACGATGCATGTGGGGGAAAACTTTAGACGTTTCAACGAAACAATGATCACATTTTTCTACCACGTTACGCGAACACCGTGATAAAAGTACAAGCTTTTACAACATGTTTCAAAACAACTGTGGAAAATATCACATTTTCACATTGTTATACGTAACAACGATGCATAAACATGAAATATTTAAACGTTTCAACGAAACAATGATCATATTTTTCTACCACGTTATGCAAGAAACGTGTAAAAAGTACAAGTTTTACACCATGTTTCAAAACAACTGTGGAAAATACCACATTTTGGCATTGTTATACATAACAACGAATCATAAAGGTGATCACATTTTTCTACCACGTTACGCGAGATCCGTGTGAAAAGTTCAAGTTTTTAGACCGTGTTTCAAAACAACTTTGGAAAATATCATATTTTTACTTTGTTATACATAACAACGATGCATATGAGGAAAACTTTAGACGTTTCAACGAAACAATGATCACATTTTTCTACCACGTTACGCGAGAACCGTGTAAAAAGTACAAGCTTTTACACCATGTTTCAAAACAACTGTTGAAAATATCACATTTTGGCATTGTTATACGTAACAACGATGCATGAACATGAAATCTTTAAACGTTTCAACGAAACAATGATCTTATTTTTCTACCACGTTATGCAAGAACCGTGTAAAAAGTACAAGTTTTACACCATGTTTCAAAATAACTGTGGAAATATCACATTTTGGCATTTTTATACATAACAACGAATCATAAAGGTGAAATCTTTAAAATTTTCAATGAAACAATGATCACATTTTTCTACCACGTTAAGCGAGATCCGTGTGAAAAGTTCATGTTTTTAGACCGTGTTTCAAAACAACTTTGGAAAATATCAGATTTTTACTTTGATATACGTAACAACGATGCATAAAGCAGAAAACTTTGAACGTTTCAACGAGACAATGACCACATTTTTCTACCATGTTACACGAGATCTGTGTGAAAAGTACAAGTTTTTAGACCGTGTTTCAAAACAACTTTGGAAAATATCAGATTTTTACTTTGTTATACATAACAACGATGCATGTAGGGGAAAACTTTAGACGTTTCAACGAAACAATGATCACATTTTTCTACCACGTTACGCGAACACCGTGATAAAAGTACAAGCTTTTACAGCATGTTTCAAAACAACTGTGGAAAATATCACATTTTCACATTGTTATACGTAACAACGATGCATAAACATGAAATATTTAAACGTATCAACGAAACAATGATCATATTTTTCTACCACGTTATGCAAGAAACGTGTAAAAAGTACAAGTTTTAAACCATGTTTCAAAACAACTGTGGAATATTTAAACGTATCAACGAAACAATGATCACATTTTTCTACCACCTTACGCGAACACCGTGAAAAAAGTACTAGCTTTTACAGCATGTTTCAAAACAACTGTAGAAAATATCACATTTTCACATTGTTATACGTAACAACGATGCATAAACATGAAATCTTTAAACGTTTCAACGAAACAATGATCATATTTTTCTACCACGTTATGCAAGAAACGTGTAAAAAGTACAAGTTTTACACCATGTTTCAAAACAACTGTGGAAAATACCACATTTTGGCATTGTTATACATAACAACGAATCATAAAGGTGATCACATTTTTCTACCACGTTACGCGAGATCCGTGTGAAAAGTTCAAGTTTTTAGACCGTGTTTCAAAACAACTTTGGAAAATATCAGATTTATACTTTGTTATACGTAACAACGATGCATAAACATGAAATATTTAAACATTTCAACGAAACAATGATCATATTTTTCTACCACGTTATGCAAGAAACGTGTAAAAAGTACAAGTTTTACACCATGTTTCAAAACAACTGTGGAAAATACCACATTTTGGCATTGTTATACATAACAACGAATCATAAGGGTGATCACATTTTTCTACCACGTTACGCGAGATCCGTGTGAAAAGTTCAAGTTTTTAGACCGTGTTTCAAAACAACTTTGGAAAATATCAGATTTATACTTTGTTATACGTAACAACGATGCATATGGGGGAAAACACTAGACGTTTCAACGAAACAATGATCACATTTTTCTACCACGTTACGCGAGAACCGTGTAAAAAGAACAAGCTTTTACAGCATGTTTCAAAACAACTGTGGAAAATATCACATTTTCACATTGTTATACGTAACAACGATGCATAAACATGAAATATTTAAACGTATCAACGAAACAATGATCATATTTTTCTACCACGTTATGCAAGAACCGTGTAAAAATTACAAGTTTTACACCATGTTTCAAAACAACTGTGGAAAATACCACATTTTGGCATTGTTATACATAACAACGAATCATAAAGGTGATCACATTTTTCTACCACGTTACGCGAGATCCGTGTGAAAAGTTCAAGTTTTTAGACCGTGTTTCAAAACAACTTTGGAAAATATCAGATTTATACTTTGTTATACGTAACAACGATGCATAAACATGAAATATTTAAACGTTTCAACGAAACAATGATCATATTTTTCTACCACGTTATGCAAGAAACGTGTAAAAAGTACAAGTTTTACACCATGTTTCAAAACAACTGTGGAAAATACACATTTTGGCATTGTTATACATAACAACGAATCATAAAGGTGATCACATTTTTCTACCACGTTACGCGAGATCCGTGTGAAAAGTTCAAGTTTTTAGACCGTGTTTCAAAACAACTTTGGAAAATATCAGATTTATACTTTGTTATACGTAACAACGATGCATAAACATGAAATATTTAAACGTTTCAACGAAACAATGATCATATTTTTCTACCACGTTATGCAAGAAACGTGTAAAAAGTACAAGTTTTACACCATGTTTCAAAACAACTGTGGAAAATACCACATTTTGGCATTGTTATACATAACAACGAATCATAAAGGTGATCACATTTTTCTACCACGTTACGCGAGATCCGTGTGAAAAGTTCAAGTTTTTAGACCGTGTTTCAAAACAACTTTGGAAAATATCATATTTTTACTTTGTTATACATAACAACGATGCATATGGGGAAAACTTTAGACGTTTCAACGAAACAATGATCACATTTTTCTACCACGTTACGC
The DNA here is from genome assembly GCA_033807775.1 of Saussurea involucrata. Taxonomy (NCBI): domain Eukaryota; kingdom Viridiplantae; phylum Streptophyta; class Magnoliopsida; order Asterales; family Asteraceae; genus Saussurea; species Saussurea involucrata. The sequence continues at coordinate 115,545 of JAWVWS010000617.1, forward strand.
AAGAACCGTGGAAAAAGTACAAGCTTTTACAGCATGTTTCAAAACAACTGTTGAAAATATCACATTTTGGCATTGTTATACGTAACAACGATGCATGAACATGAAATCTTTAAACGTTTCAACGAAACAATGATCATATTTTTCTACCACGTTATGCAAGAACCGTGTAAAAATTACAAGTTTTACACCATGTTTCAAAACAACTGTGGAAAATACCACATTTTGGCATTGTTATACATAACAACGAATCATAAAGGTGATCACATTTTTCTACCACGTTACGCGAGATCCGTGTGAAAAGTTCAAGTTTTTAGACCGTGTTTCAAAACAACTTTGGAAAATATCATATTTTTACTTTGTTAAACATAACAACGATGCATATGGGGAAAACTTTAGACGTTTCAACGAAACAATGATCACATTTTTCTACCACGTTACGCGAGAACCGTGTAAAAAGTACAAGCTTTTACACCATGTTTCAAAACAACTGTTGAAAATATCACATTTTGGCATTGTTATACGTAACAACGATGCATGATCATGAAATCTTTAAACATTTCAACGAAACAATGATCATATTTTTCTACCACGTTATGCAAGAACCGTGTAAAAAGTATAAGTTTTACACCATGTTTCAAAATAACTGTGGAAATATCATATTTTGGCATTTTTATACATAACAACGAATCATAAAGGTGAAATCTTTAAAATTTTTAATGAAACAATGATCACATTTTTCTACCACGTTAAGCGAGATCCGTGTGAAAAGTACATGTTTTTAGACCGTGTTTCAAAACAACTTTGGAAAATATCAGATTTTTACTTCGATATACGTAACAACGATGCATAAAGCTGAAAACTTTGAACGTTTCAACGAGACAATGACCACATTTTTCTACCATGTTACACGAGATCTGTGTGAAAAGTACAAGTTTTTAGACCGTGTTTCAAAACAACTTTGGAAAATATCAGATTTTTACTTTGTTATACATAACAACGATGCATGTGGGGGAAAACTTTAGACGTTTCAACGAAACAATGATCACATTTTTCTACCACGTTACGCGAACACCGTGAAAAAAGTACAAGCTTTTACAGCATGTTTCAAAACAACTGTGGAAAATATCACATTTTCACATTGTTATACGTAACAACGATGCATAAACATGAAATATTTAAACGTTTCAACGAAACAATGATCATATTTTTCTACCACGTTATGCAAGAAACGTGTAAAAAGTACAAGTTTTACACCATGTTTCAAAACAACTGTGGAAAATACCACATTTTGGCATTGTTATACATAACAACGAATCATAAAGGTGATCACATTTTTCTACCACGTTACGCGAGATCCGTGTGAAAAGTTCAAGTTTTTAGACCGTGTTTCAAAACAACTTTGGAAAATATCAGATTTATACTTTGTTATACGTAACAACGATGCATATGGGTGAAAACACTAGACGTTTCAACGAAACAATGATCACATTTTTCTACCACGTTACGCGAGAACCGTGTAAAAAGAACAAGCTTTTACAGCATGTTTCAAAACAACTGTGGAAAATATCACATTTTCACATTGTTATACGTAACAACGATGCATAAACATGAAATATTTAAACGTATCAACGAAACAATGATCATATTTTTCTACCACGTTATGCAAGAAACGTGTAAAAAGTACAAGTTTTACACCATGTTTCAAAACAACTGTGGAAAATACCACATTTTGGCATTGTTATACATAACAACGAATCATAAAGGTGATCACATTTTTCTACCACGTTACGCGAGATCCGTGTTAAAAGTTCAAGTTTTTAGACCGTGTTTCAAAACAACTTTGGAAAATATCATATTTTTACTTTGTTATACATAACAACGATGCATATGGGGAAAACTTTAGACGTTTCAACGAAACAATGATCACATTTTTCTACCACGTTACGCAAGAACCGTGTAAAAAGTACAAGCTTTTACACCATTTTTCAAAACAACTGTTGAAAATATCACATTTTGGCATTGTTATACGTAACAACGATGCATGAACATGAAATCTTTAAACGTTTCAACGAAACAATGATCATATTTTTCTACCACGTTATGCAAGAACCGTGTAAAAAGTACAAGTTTTACACCATGTTTCAAAACAACTGTGGAAAATACCACATTTTGGCATTGTTATACATAACAACGAATCATAAAGGTGATCACATTTTTCTACCACGTTACGCGAGATCCGTGTGAAAAGTTCAAGTTTTTAGACCGTGTTTCAAAACAACTTTGGAAAATATCATATTTTTACTTTGTTATACATAACAACGATGCATATGGGGAAAACTTTAGACGTTTCAACGACACAATGATCACATTTTTCTACCACGTTATGCGAGAACCGTGTAAAAAGTACAAGCTTTTACACCATGTTTCAAAACAACTGTTGAAAATATCACATTTTGGCATTGTTATACGTAACAACGATGCATGAACATGAAATCTTTAAACGTTTCAACGAAACAATGATCATATTTTTCTACCACGTTATGCAAGAACCGTGTAAAAAGTACAAGTTTTACACCATGTTTCAAAATAACTGTGGAAATATCACATTTTGGCATTTTTATACATAACAACGAATCATAAAGGTGAAATCTTTAAAATTTTCAATGAAACAATGATCACATTTTTCTACCACGTTAAGCGAGATCCGTGTGAAAAGTTCATGTTTTTAGACCGTGTTTCAAAACAACTTTGGAAAATATCAGATTTTTACTTTGATATACGTAACAACGATGCATAAAGCAGAAAACTTTGAACGTTTCAACGAGACAATGACCACATTTTTCTACCATGTTACACGAGATCTGTGTGAAAAGTACAAGTTTTTAGACCGTGTTTCAAAACAACTTTGGAAAATATCAGATTTTTACTTTGTTATACATAACAACGATGCATGTAGGGGAAAACTTTAGACGTTTCAACGAAACAATGATCACATTTTTCTACCACGTTACGCGAACACCGTGATAAAAGTACAAGCTTTTACAGCATGTTTCAAAACAACTGTGGAAAATATCACATTTTCACATTGTTATACGTAACAACGATGCATAAACATGAAATATTTAAACGTTTCAACGAAACAATGATCATATTTTTCTACCACGTTATGCAAGAAACGTGTAAAAAGTACAAGTTTTACACCATGTTTCAAAACAACTGTGGAAAATACCACATTTTGGCATTGTTATACATAACAACGAATCATAAAGGTGATCACATTTTTCTACCACGTTACGCGAGATCCGTGTGAAAAGTTCAAGTTTTTAGACCGTGTTTCAAAACAACTTTGGAAAATATCAGATTTATACTTTGTTATACGTAACAACGATGCATATGGGTGAAAACACTAGACGTTTCAACGAAACAATGATCACATTTTTCTACCACGTTACGCGAGAACCGTGTAAAAAGAACAAGCTTTTACAGCATGTTTCAAAACAACTGTGGAAAATATCACATTTTCACATTGTTATACGTAACAACGATGCATAAACATGAAATATTTAAACGTATCAACGAAACAATGATCATATTTTTCTACCACGTTATGCAAGAAACGTGTAAAAAGTACAAGTTTTACACCATGTTTCAAAACAACTGTGGAAAATACCACATTTTGGCATTGTTATACATAACAACGAATCATAAAGGTGATCACATTTTTCTACCACGTTACGCGAGATCCGTGTGAAAAGTTCAAGTTTGTAGACCGTGTATCAAAACAACTTTGGAAAATATCAGATTTTTACTTTGTTATACATAACAACGATGCATGTGGGGGAAAACTTTAGACGTTTCAACGAAACAATGATCACATTTTTCTACCACGTTACGCGAGAACCGTGTAAAAAGTACAAGCTTTTACACCATGTTTCAAAACAACTGTTGAAAATATCACATTTTGGCATTGTTATACGTAACAACGATGCATGAACATGAAATCTTTAAACGTTTCAACGAAACAATGATCATATTTTTCTACCACGTTATGCAAGAACCGTGTAAAAAGTACAAGTTTTACACCATGTTTCAAAATAACTGTGGAAATATCACATTTTGGCATTTTTATACATAACAACGAATCATAAAGGTGAAATCTTTAAAATTTTCAATGAAACAATGATCACATTTTTCTACCACGTTAAGCGAGATCCGTGTGAAAAGTTCATGTTTTTAGACCGTGTTTCAAAACAACTTTGGAAAATATCAGATTTTTACTTTGATATACGTAACAACGATGCATAAAGCAGAAAACTTTGAACGTTTCAACGAGACAATGACCACATTTTTCTACCATGTTACACGAGATCTGTGTGAAAAGTACAAGTTTTTAGACCGTGTTTCAAAACAACTTTGGAAAATATCAGATTTTTACTTTGTTATACATAACAACGATGCATGTAGGGGAAAACTTTAGACGTTTCAACGAAACAATGATCACATTTTTCTACCACGTTACGCGAACACCGTGATAAAAGTACAAGCTTTTACAGCATGTTTCAAAACAACTGTGGAAAATATCACATTTTCACATTGTTATACGTAACAACGATGCATAAACATGAAATATTTAAACGTATCAACGAAACAATGATCATATTTTTCTACCACGTTATGCAAGAAACGTGTAAAAAGTACAAGTTTTAAACCATGTTTCAAAACAACTGTGGAATATTTAAACGTATCAACGAAACAATGATCACATTTTTCTACCACCTTACGCGAACACCGTGAAAAAAGTACTAGCTTTTACAGCATGTTTCAAAACAACTGTAGAAAATATCACATTTTCACATTGTTATACGTAACAACGATGCATAAACATGAAATCTTTAAACGTTTCAACGAAACAATGATCATATTTTTCTACCACGTTATGCAAGAAACGTGTAAAAAGTACAAGTTTTACACCATGTTTCAAAACAACTGTGGAAAATACCACATTTTGGCATTGTTATACATAACAACGAATCATAAAGGTGATCACATTTTTCTACCACGTTACGCGAGATCCGTGTGAAAAGTTCAAGTTTTTAGACCGTGTTTCAAAACAACTTTGGAAAATATCAGATTTATACTTTGTTATACGTAACAACGATGCATAAACATGAAATATTTAAACATTTCAACGAAACAATGATCATATTTTTCTACCACGTTATGCAAGAAACGTGTAAAAAGTACAAGTTTTACACCATGTTTCAAAACAACTGTGGAAAATACCACATTTTGGCATTGTTATACATAACAACGAATCATAAGGGTGATCACATTTTTCTACCACGTTACGCGAGATCCGTGTGAAAAGTTCAAGTTTTTAGACCGTGTTTCAAAACAACTTTGGAAAATATCAGATTTATACTTTGTTATACGTAACAACGATGCATATGGGGGAAAACACTAGACGTTTCAACGAAACAATGATCACATTTTTCTACCACGTTACGCGAGAACCGTGTAAAAAGAACAAGCTTTTACAGCATGTTTCAAAACAACTGTGGAAAATATCACATTTTCACATTGTTATACGTAACAACGATGCATAAACATGAAATATTTAAACGTATCAACGAAACAATGATCATATTTTTCTACCACGTTATGCAAGAACCGTGTAAAAATTACAAGTTTTACACCATGTTTCAAAACAACTGTGGAAAATACCACATTTTGGCATTGTTATACATAACAACGAATCATAAAGGTGATCACATTTTTCTACCACGTTACGCGAGATCCGTGTGAAAAGTTCAAGTTTTTAGACCGTGTTTCAAAACAACTTTGGAAAATATCAGATTTATACTTTGTTATACGTAACAACGATGCATAAACATGAAATATTTAAACGTTTCAACGAAACAATGATCATATTTTTCTACCACGTTATGCAAGAAACGTGTAAAAAGTACAAGTTTTACACCATGTTTCAAAACAACTGTGGAAAATACCACATTTTGGCATTGTTATACATAACAACGAATCATAAAGGTGATCACATTTTTCTACCACGTTACGCGAGATCCGTGTGAAAAGTTCAAGTTTTTAGACCGTGTTTCAAAACAACTTTGGAAAATATCAGATTTATACTTTGTTATACGTAACAACGATGCATAAACATGAAATATTTAAACGTTTCAACGAAACAATGATCATATTTTTCTACCACGTTATGCAAGAAACGTGTAAAAAGTACAAGTTTTACACCATGTTTCAAAACAACTGTGGAAAATACCACATTTTGGCATTGTTATACATAACAACGAATCATAAAGGTGATCACATTTTTCTACCACGTTACGCGAGATCCGTGTGAAAAGTTCAAGTTTTTAGACCGTGTTTCAAAACAACTTTGGAAAATATCATATTTTTACTTTGTTATACATAACAACGATGCATATGGGGAAAACTTTAGACGTTTCAACGAAACAATGATCACATTTTTCTACCACGTTACGCAAGAACCGTGGAAAAAGTACAAGCTTTTACAGCATGTTTCAAAACAACTGTTGAAAATATCACATTTTGGCATTGTTATACGTAACAACGATGCATGAACATGAAATCTTTAAACGTTTCAACGAAACAATGATCATATTTTTCTACCACGTTATGCAAGAACCGTGTAAAAATTACAAGTTTTACACCATGTTTCAAAACAACTGTGGAAAATACCACATTTTGGCATTGTTATACATAACAACGAATCATAAAGGTGATCACATTTTTCTACCACGTTACGCGAGATCCGTGTGAAAAGTTCAAGTTTTTAGACCGTGTTTCAAAACAACTTTGGAAAATATCATATTTTTACTTTGTTAAACATAACAACGATGCATATGGGGAAAACTTTAGACGTTTCAACGAAACAATGATCACATTTTTCTACCACGTTACGCGAGAACCGTGTAAAAAGTACAAGCTTTTACACCATGTTTCAAAACAACTGTTGAAAATATCACATTTTGGCATTGTTATACGTAACAACGATGCATGATCATGAAATCTTTAAACATTTCAACGAAACAATGATCATATTTTTCTACCACGTTATGCAAGAACCGTGTAAAAAGTATAAGTTTTACACCATGTTTCAAAATAACTGTGGAAATATCATATTTTGGCATTTTTATACATAACAACGAATCATAAAGGTGAAATCTTTAAAATTTTTAATGAAACAATGATCACATTTTTCTACCACGTTAAGCGAGATCCGTGTGAAAAGTACATGTTTTTAGACCGTGTTTCAAAACAACTTTGGAAAATATCAGATTTTTACTTCGATATACGTAACAACGATGCATAAAGCTGAAAACTTTGAACGTTTCAACGAGACAATGACCACATTTTTCTACCATGTTACACGAGATCTGTGTGAAAAGTACAAGTTTTTAGACCGTGTTTCAAAACAACTTTGGAAAATATCAGATTTTTACTTTGTTATACATAACAACGATGCATGTGGGGGAAAACTTTAGACGTTTCAACGAAACAATGATCACATTTTTCTACCACGTTACGCGAACACCGTGAAAAAAGTACAAGCTTTTACAGCATGTTTCAAAACAACTGTGGAAAATATCACATTTTCACATTGTTATACGTAACAACGATGCATAAACATGAAATATTTAAACGTTTCAACGAAACAATGATCATATTTTTCTACCACGTTATGCAAGAAACGTGTAAAAAGTACAAGTTTTACACCATGTTTCAAAACAACTGTGGAAAATACCACATTTTGGCATTGTTATACATAACAACGAATCATAAAGGTGATCACATTTTTCTACCACGTTACGCGAGATCCGTGTGAAAAGTTCAAGTTTTTAGACCGTGTTTCAAAACAACTTTGGAAAATATCAGATTTATACTTTGTTATACGTAACAACGATGCATATGGGTGAAAACACTAGACGTTTCAACGAAACAATGATCACATTTTTCTACCACGTTACGCGAGAACCGTGTAAAAAGAACAAGCTTTTACAGCATGTTTCAAAACAACTGTGGAAAATATCACATTTTCACATTGTTATACGTAACAACGATGCATAAACATGAAATATTTAAACGTATCAACGAAACAATGATCATATTTTTCTACCACGTTATGCAAGAAACGTGTAAAAAGTACAAGTTTTACACCATGTTTCAAAACAACTGTGGAAAATACCACATTTTGGCATTGTTATACATAACAACGAATCATAAAGGTGATCACATTTTTCTACCACGTTACGCGAGATCCGTGTTAAAAGTTCAAGTTTTTAGACCGTGTTTCAAAACAACTTTGGAAAATATCATATTTTTACTTTGTTATACATAACAACGATGCATATGGGGAAAACTTTAGACGTTTCAACGAAACAATGATCACATTTTTCTACCACGTTACGCAAGAACCGTGTAAAAAGTACAAGCTTTTACACCATTTTTCAAAACAACTGTTGAAAATATCACATTTTGGCATTGTTATACGTAACAACGATGCATGAACATGAAATCTTTAAACGTTTCAACGAAACAATGATCATATTTTTCTACCACGTTATGCAAGAACCGTGTAAAAAGTACAAGTTTTACACCATGTTTCAAAACAACTGTGGAAAATACCACATTTTGGCATTGTTATACATAACAACGAATCATAAAGGTGATCACATTTTTCTACCACGTTACGCGAGATCCGTGTGAAAAGTTCAAGTTTTTAGACCGTGTTTCAAAACAACTTTGGAAAATATCATATTTTTACTTTGTTATACATAACAACGATGCATATGGGGAAAACTTTAGACGTTTCAACGAAACAATGATCACATTTTTCTACCACGTTACGCAAGAACCGTGTAAAAAGTACAAGCTTTTACACCATTTTTCAAAACAACTGTTGAAAATATCACATTTTGGCATTGTTATACGTAACAACGATGCATGAACATGAAATCTTTAAACGTTTCAACGAAACAATGATCATATTTTTCTACCACGTTATGCAAGAACCGTGTAAAAAGTACAAGTTTTACACCATGTTTCAAAACAACTGTGGAAAATACCACATTTTGGCATTGTTATACATAACAACGAATCATAAAGGTGATCACATTTTTCTACCACGTTACGCGAGATCCGTGTGAAAAGTTCAAGTTTTTAGACCGTGTTTCAAAACAACTTTGGAAAATATCATATTTTTACTTTGTTATACATAACAACGATGCATATGGGGAAAACTTTAGACGTTTCAACGACACAATGATCACATTTTTCTACCACGTTATGCGAGAACCGTGTAAAAAGTACAAGCTTTTACACCATGTTTCAAAAAAACTGTTGAAAATATCACATTTTGGCATTGTTATACGTAACAACGATGCATGAACATGAAATCTTTAAACGTTTCAACGAAACAATGATCATATTTTTCTACCACGTTATGCAAGAACCGTGTAAAAAGTACAAGTTTTACACCATGTTTCAAAATAACTGTGGAAATATCACATTTTGGCATTTTTATACATAACAACGAATCATAAAGGTGAAATCTTTAAAATTTTCAATGAAACAATGATCACATTTTTCTACCACGTTAAGCGAGATCCGTGTGAAAAGTTCATGTTTTTAGACCGTGTTTCAAAACAACTTTGGAAAATATCAGATTTTTACTTTGATATACGTAACAACGATGCATAAAGCAGAAAACTTTGAACGTTTCAACGAGACAATGACCACATTTTTCTACCATGTTACACGAGATCTGTGTGAAAAGTACAAGTTTTTAGACCGTGTTTCAAAACAACTTTGGAAAATATCAGATTTTTACTTTGTTATACATAACAACGATGCATGTAGGGGAAAACTTTAGACGTTTCAACGAAACAATGATCACATTTTTCTACCACGTTACGCGAACACCGTGATAAAAGTAAAAGCTTTTACAGCATGTTTCAAAACAACTGTGGAAAATATCACATTTTCACATTGTTATACGTAACAACGATGCATAAACATGAAATATTTAAACGTTTCAACGAAACAATGATCATATTTTTCTACCACGTTATGCAAGAAACGTGTAAAAAGTACAAGTTTTACACCATGTTTCAAAACAACTGTGGAAAATACCACATTTTGGCATTGTTATACATAACAACGAATCATAAAGGTGATCACATTTTTCTACCACGTTACGCGAGATCCGTGTGAAAAGTTCAAGTTTTTAGACCGTGTTTCAAAACAACTTTGGAAAATATCAGATTTATACTTTGTTATACGTAACAACGATGCATATGGGTGAAAACACTAGACGTTTCAACGAAACAATGATCACATTTTTCTACCACGTTACGCGAGAACCGTGTAAAAAGAACAAGCTTTTATAGCATGTTTCAAAACAACTGTGGAAAATATCACATTTTCACATTGTTAAACGTAACAACGATGCATAAACATGAAATATTTAAACGTATCAACGAAACAATGATCATATTTTTCTACCACGTTATGCAAGAAACGTGTAAAAAGTACAAGTTTTACACCATGTTTCAAAACAACTGTGGAAAATACCACATTTTGGCATTGTTATACATAACAACGAATCATAAAGGTGATCACATTTTTCTACCACGTTACGCGAGATCCGTGTGAAAAGTTCAAGTTTGTAGACCGTGTATCAAAACAACTTTGGAAAATATCAGATTTTTACTTTGTTATACATAACAACGATGCATGTGGGGGAAAACTTTAGACGTTTCAACGAAACAATGATCACATTTTTCTACCACCTTACGCGAACACCGTGAAAAAAGTACAAGCTTTTACAGCATGTTTCAAAACAACTGTGGAAAATATCACATTTTCACATTGTTATACGTAACAACGATGCATAAACATGAAATATTTAAACGTTTCAACGAAACAATGATCATATTTTTCTACCACGTTATGCAAGAAACGTGTAAAAAGTACAAGTTCTACACCATGTTTCAAAACAACTGTGGAAAATACCACATTTTGGCATTGTTATACATAACAACGAATCATAAAGGTGATCACATTTTTCTACCACGTTACGCGAGATCCGTGTGAAAAGTTCAAGTTTTTAGACCGTGTTTCAAAACAACTTTGGAAAATATCAGATTTATACTTTGTTATACGTAACAACGATGCATATGGGTGAAAACACTAGACGTTTCAACGAAACAATGATCACATTTTTCTACCACGTTACGCAAGAACCGTGTAAAAAGTACAAGCTTTTACACCATGTTTCAAAACAACTGTTGAAAATATCACATTTTGGCATTGTTATACGTAACAACGATGCATGAACATGAAATCTTTAAACGTTTCAACGAAACAATGATCATATTTTTCTACCATGTCATGCAAGAACCGTGTAAAAAGTACAAGTTTTACACCATGTTTCAAAATAACTGTGGAAATATCACATTTTGGCATTGTTATACATAACAACGAATCATAAAGGTGAAATCTTTAAAATTTTCAATGAAACAATGATCACATTTTTCTACCACGTTAAGCGAGATCCGTGTGAAAAGTTCATGTTTTTAGACCGTGTTTCAAAATAACTTTGGAAAATATCAGATTTTTACTTTGATATACGTAACAACGATGCATAAAGCTGAAAACTTTGAACGTTTCAACGAAACAATGACCACATTTTTCTACCATGTTACACGAGATCTGTGTGAAAAGTACAAGTTTTTAGACCGTGTATCAAAACAACTTTGGAAAATATCAGATTTTTACTTTGTTATACATAACAACGATGCATGTGGGGGAAAACTTTAGACGTTTCAACGAAACAATGATCACATTTTTCTACCACCTTACGCGAACACCGTGAAAAAAGTACAAGCTTTTACAGCATGTTTCAAAACAACTGTGGAAAATATCACATTTTCACATTGTTATACGTAACAACGATGCATAAACATGAAATATTTAAACGTTTCAACGAAACAATGATCATATTTTTCTACCACGTTATGCAAGAAACGTGTAAAAAGTACAAGTTCTACACCATGTTTCAAAACAACTGTGGAAAATACCACATTTTGGCATTGTTATACATAACAACGAATCATAAAGGTGATCACATTTTTCTACCACGTTACGCGAGATCCGTGTGAAAAGTTCAAGTTTTTAGACCGTGTTTCAAAACAACTTTGGAAAATATCAGATTTATACTTTGTTATACGTAACAACGATGCATATGGGTGAAAACACTAGACGTTTCAACGAAACAATGATCACATTTTTCTACCACGTTACGCGAGAACCGTGTAAAAAGAACAAGCTTTTACAGCATGTTTCAAAACAACTGTGGAAAATATCACATTTTCACATTGTTATACGTAACAACGATGCATAAACATGAAATATTTAAACGTATCAACGAAACAATGATCATATTTTTCTACCACGTTATGCAAGAAACGTGTAAAAAGTACAAGTTTTACACCATGTTTCAAAACAACTGTGGAAAATACCACATTTTGGCATTGTTATACATAACAACGAATCATAAAGGTGATCACATTTTTCTACCACGTTACGCGAGATCCGTGTGAAAAGTTCAAGTTTGTAGACCGTGTTTCAAAACAACTTTGGAAAATATCATATTTTTACTTTGTTATACATAACAACGATGCATATGGGGAAAACTTTAGACGTTTCAACGAAACAATGATCACATTTTTCTACCACGTTACGCAAGAACCGTGTAAAAAGTACAAGCTTTTACACCATGTTTCAAAACAACTGTTGAAAATATCACATTTTGGCATTGTTATACGTAACAACGATGCATGAACATGAAATCTTTAAACGTTTCAACGAAACAATGATCATATTTTTCTACCATGTCATGCAAGAACCGTGTAAAAAGTACAAGTTTTACACCATGTTTCAAAATAACTGTGGAAATATCACATTTTGGCATTGTTATACATAACAACGAATCATAAAGGTGAAATCTTTAAAATTTTCAATGAAACAATGATCACATTTTTCTACCACGTTAAGCGAGATCCGTGTGAAAAGTTCATGTTTTTAGACCGTGTTTCAAAATAACTTTGGAAAATATCAGATTTTTACTTTGATATACGTAACAACGATGCATAAAGCTGAAAACTTTGAACGTTTCAACGAAACAATGACCACATTTTTCTACCATGTTACACGAGATCTGTGTGAAAAGTACAAGTTTTTAGACCGTGTATCAAAACAACTTTGGAAAATATCAGATTTTTACTTTGTTATACATAACAACGATGCATGTGGGGGAAAACTTTAGACGTTTCAACGAAACAATGATCACATTTTTCTACCACCTTACGCGAACACCGTGAAAAAAGTACAAGCTTTTACAGCATGTTTCAAAACAACTGTGGAAAATATCACATTTTCACATTGTTATACGTAACAACGATGCATAAACATGAAATATTTAAACGTTTCAACGAAACAATGATCATATTTTTCTACCACGTTATGCAAGAAACGTGTAAAAAGTACAAGTTCTACACCATGTTTCAAAACAACTGTGGAAAATACCACATTTTGGCATTGTTATACATAACAACGAATCATAAAGGTGATCACATTTTTCTACCACGTTACGCGAGATCCGTGTGAAAAGTTCAAGTTTTTAGACCGTGTTTCAAAACAACTTTGGAAAATATCAGATTTATACTTTGTTATACGTAACAACGATGCATATGGGTGAAAACACTAGACGTTTCAACGAAACAATGATCACATTTTTCTACCACGTTACGCGAGAACGGTGTAAAAAGAACAAGCTTTTACAGCATGTTTCAAAACAACTGTGGAAAATATCACATTTTCACATTGTTATACGTAACAACGATGCATAAACATGAAATATTTAAACGTATCAACGAAACAATGATCATATTTTTCTACCACGTTATGCAAGAAACGTGTAAAAAGTACAAGTTTTACACCATGTTTCAAAACAACTGTGGAAAATACCACATTTTGGCATTGTTATACATAACAACGAATCATAAAGGTGATCACATTTTTCTACCACGTTACGCGAGATCCGTGTGAAAAGTTCAAGTTTGTAGACCGTGTTTCAAAACAACTTTGGAAAATATCATATTTTTACTTTGTTATACATAACAACGATGCATATGGGGAAAACTTTAGACGTTTCAACGAAACAATGATCACATTTTTCTACCACGTTACGCAAGAACCGTGTAAAAAGTACAAGCTTTTACACCATGTTTCAAAACAACTGTTGAAAATATCACATTTTGGCATTGTTATACGTAACAACGATGCATGAACATGAAATCTTTAAACGTTTCAACGAAACAATGATCATATTTTTCTACCATGTCATGCAAGAACCGTGTAAAAAGTACAAGTTTTACACCATGTTTCAAAATAACTGTGGAAATATCACATTTTGGCATTGTCATACATAACAACGAATCATAAAGGTGAAATCTTTAAAATTTTCAATGAAACAATGATCACATTTTTCTACCACGTTAAGCGAGATCCGTGTGAAAAGTTCATGTTTTTAGACCGTGTTTCAAAATAACTTTGGAAAATATCAGATTTTTACTTTGATATACGTAACAACGATGCATAAAGCTGAAAACTTTGAACGTTTCAACGAAACAATGACCACATTTTTCTACCATGTTACACGAGATCTGTGTGAAAAGTACAAGTTTTTAGACCGTGTATCAAAACAACTTTGGAAAATATCAGATTTTTACTTTGTTATACATAACAACGATGCATGTGGGGGAAAACTTTAGACGTTTCAACGAAACAATGATCACATTTTTCTACCACCTTACGCGAACACCGTGAAAAAAGTACAAGCTTTTACAGCATGTTTCAAAACAACTGTGGAAAATATCACATTTTCACATTGTTATACGAAACAACGATGCATAAACATGAAATATTTAAACGTTTCAACGAAACAATGATCATATTTTTCTACCACGTTATGCAAGAAACGTGTAAAAAGTACAAGTTCTACACCATGTTTCAAAACAACTGTGGAAAATACCACATTTTGGCATTGTTATACATAACAACGAATCATAAAGGTGATCACATTTTTCTACCACGTTACGCGAGATCCGTGTGAAAAGTTCAAGTTTTTAGACCGTGTTTCAAAACAACTTTGGAAAATATCAGATTTATACTTTGTTATACGTAACAACGATGCATATGGGTGAAAACACTAGACGTTTCAACGAAACAATGATCACATTTTTCTACCACGTTACGCGAGAACCGTGTAAAAAGAACAAGCTTTTACAGCATGTTTCAAAACAACTGTGGAAAATATCACATTTTCACATTGTTATACGTAACAACGATGCATACACATGAAATATTTAAACGTATCAACGAAACAATGATCATATTTTTCTACCACGTTATGCAAGAAACGTGTAAAAAGTACAAGTTTTACACCATGTTTCAAAACAACTGTGGAAAATACCACATTTTGGCATTGTTATACATAACAACGAATCATAAAGGTGATCACATTTTTCTACCACGTTACGCGAGATCCGTGTGAAAAGTTCAAGTTTTTAGACCGTGTTTCAAAACAACTTTGGAAAATATCATATTTTTACTTTGTTATACATAACAACGATGCATATGGGGAAAACTTTAGACGTTTCAACGAAACAATGATCACATTTTTCTACCACGTTACGCGAGAATCGTGTAAAAAGTACAAGCTTTTACACCATGTTTCAAAACAACTGTGGAAAATATCACATTTTCACATTGTTATACGTAACAACGATGCATGAACATGAAATCTTTAAACGTTTCAACGAAACAATGATCATATTTTTCTACCATGTTATGCAAGAACCGTGTAAAAAGTACAAGTTTTACACCATGTTTCAAAATAACTGTGGAAATATCACATTTTGGCATTGTTATACATAACAACGAATCATAAAGGTGAAATCTTTAAAATTTTCAATGAAACAATGATCACATTTTTCTACCACGTTAAGCGAGATCCGTGTGAAAAGTTCATGTTTTTAGACCGTGTTTCAAAATAACTTTGGAAAATATCAGATTTTTACTTTGATATACGTAACAACGATGCATAAAGCTGAAAACTTTGAACGTTTCAACGAAACAATGACCACATTTTTCTACCATGTTACACGAGATCTGTGTGAAAAGTACAAGTTTTTAGACCGTGTATCAAAACAACTTTGGAAAATATCAGATTTTTACTTTGTTATACATAACAACGATGCATGTGGGGGAAAACTTTAGACGTTTCAACGAAACAATGATCACATTTTTCTACCACCTTACGCGAACACCGTGAAAAAAGTACAAGCTTTTACAGCATGTTTCAAAACAACTGTGGAAAATATCACATTTTCACATTGTTATACGTAACAACGATGCATAAACATGAAATATTTAAACGTTTAAACGAAACAATGATCATATTTTTCTACCACGTTATGCAAGAAACGTGTAAAAAGTACAAGTTTTACACCATGTTTCAAAACAACTGTGGAAAATACCACATTTTGGCATTGTTATACATAACAACGAATCATAAAGGTGATCACATTTTTCTACCACGTTACGCGAGATCCGTGTGAAAAGTTCAAGTTTTTAGACCGTGTTTCAAAACAACTTTAGAAAATATCATATTTTTACTTTGTTATACATAACAACGATGCATATGGGGAAAACTTTAGACGTTTCAACGAAACAATGATCACATTTTTCTACCACGTTACGCGAGAACCGTGTAAAAAGTACAAGCTTTTACACCATGTTTCAAAACAACTGTGGAAAATATCACATTTTCACATTGTTATACGTAACAACGATGCATAAACATGAAATATTTAAACGTATCAACGAAACAATGATCATATTTTTCTACCACGTTATGCAAGAAACGTGTAAAAAGTACAAGTTTTACACCATGTTTCAAAACAACTGTGGAATATTTAAACGTATCAACGAAACAATGATCACATTTTTCTACCACCTTACGCGAACACCGTGAAAAAAGTACAAGCTTTTACAGCAT
Organism: Saussurea involucrata; assembly: GCA_033807775.1. Classification (NCBI taxonomy): domain Eukaryota; kingdom Viridiplantae; phylum Streptophyta; class Magnoliopsida; order Asterales; family Asteraceae; genus Saussurea; species Saussurea involucrata. The sequence continues at coordinate 132,721 of JAWVWS010000617.1, forward strand.
GTTTCAAAACAACTGTGGAAAATATCACATTTTCACATTGTTATTCGTAACAACGATGCATAAACATGAAATATTTAAACATTTCAACGAAACAATGATCATATTTTTCTACCACTTTATGCAAGAAACGTGTAAGAAGTACAAGTTTTACACCATGTTTCAAAACAACTGTGGAAAATACCACATTTTGGCATTGTTATACATAACAACGAATCATAAAGGTGATCACATTTTTCTACCACGTTACGCGAGATCCGTGTGAAAAGTTCAAGTTTTTAGACCGTGTTTCAAAACAACTTTGGAAAATATCATATTTTTACTTTGTTATACATAACAACGATGCATATGGGGAAAACTTTAGACGTTTCAACGAAACAATGATCACATTTTTCTACCACGTTACGCGAACACCGTGATAAAAGTACAAGCTTTTACAACATGTTTCAAAACAACTGTGGAAAATATCACATTTTCACATTGTTATACGTAACAACGATGCATAAACATGAAATATTTAAACGTTTCAACAAAACAATGATCATATTTTTCTACCACGTTATGCAAGAAACGTGTAAAAAGTACAAGTTTTACACCATGTTTCAAAACAACTGTGGAAAATACCACATTTTGGCATTGTTATACATAACAACGAATCATAAAGGTGATCACATTTTTCTACAACGTTACGCGAGATCCGTGTGAAAAGTTCAAGTTTTTAGACCGTGTTTCAAAACAACTTTGGAAAATATCAGATTTATACTTTGTTATACGTAACAACGATGCATATGGGTGAAAACACTAGACGTTTCAACGAAACAATGATCACCTTTTTCTACCACGTTACGCGAGAGCCGTGTAAAAAGAACAAGCTTTTACAGCATGTTTCAAAACAACTGTGGAAAATATCACATTTTCACATTGTTATACGTAACAACGATGCATAAACATGAAATATTTAAACGTATCAACGAAACAATGATCATATTTTTCTACCACGTTATGCAAGAAACGTGTAAAAAGTACAAGTTTTACACCATGTTTCAAAACAACTGTGGAAAATACCACATTTTGGCATTGTTATACATAACAACGAATCATAAAGGTGATCACATTTTTCTACCACGTTACGCGAGATCCGTGTGAAAAGTTCAAGTTTTTAGACCGTGTTTCAAAACAACTTTGGAAAATATCATATTTTTACTTTGTTATACATAACAACGATGCATATGGGGAAAACTTTAGACGTTTCAACGAAACAATGATCACATTTTTCTACCACGTTACGCGAGAACCGTGTAAAGAGTACAAGCTTTTACCCCATGTTTCAAAACAACTGTGGAAAATATCACATTTTCACATTGTTATACGTAACAACGATGCATAAACATGAAATATTTAAACGTATCAACGAAACAATGATCATATTTTTCTACCACGTTATGCAAGAAACGTGTAAAAAGTACAAGTTTTACACCATGTTTCAAAACAACTGTGGAATATTTAAACGTATCAACGAAACAATGATCACATTTTTCTACCACCTTACGCGAACACCGTGAAAAAAGTACAAGCTTTTACAGCATGTTTCAAAACAACTGTGGAAAATATCACATTTTCACATTGTTATACATAACAACGATGCATAAACATGAAATATTTAAACGTATCAATGAAACAATGATCATATTTTTCTACCACGTTATGCAAGAAACGTGTAAAAAGTACAAGTTTTACACCATGTTTCAAAACAACTGTGGAAAATACCACATTTTGGCATTGTTATACATAACAACGAATCATAAAGGTGATCACATTTTTCTACCACGTTACGCGAGATCCGTGTGAAAAGTTCAAGTTTTTAGACCGTGTTTCAAAACAACTTTGGAAAATATCATATTTTTACTTTGTTATACATAACAACGATGCATATGGGGAAAACTTTAGACGTTTCAACGAAACAATGATCACATTTTTCTACCACGTTACGCGAGAACCGTGTAAAAAGTACAAGCTTTTACACCATGTTTCAAAACAACTGTGGAAAATATCACATTTTCACATTGTTATACGTAACAACGATGCATAAACATGAAATATTTAAACGTATCAACGAAACAATGATCATATTTTTCTACCACGTTATGCAAGAAACGTGTAAAAAGTACAAGTTTTACACCATGTTTCAAAACAACTGTGGAATATTTAAACGTATCAACGAAACAATGATCACATTTTTCTACCACCTTACGCGAACACCGTGAAAAAAGTACAAGCTTTTACAGCATGTTTCAAAACAACTGTGGAAAATATCACATTTTCACATTGTTATACGTAACAACGATGCATAAACATGAAATATTTAAACGTTTAAACGAAACAATGATCATATTTTTCTACCACGTTATGCAAGAAACGTGTAAAAAGTACAAGTTTTACACCATGTTTCAAAACAACTGTGGAAAATACCACATTTTGGCATTGTTATACATAACAACGAATCATAAAGGTGATCACATTTTTCTACCACGTTACGCGAGATCCGTGTGAAAAGTTCAAGTTTTTAGACCGTGTTTCAAAACAACTTTGGAAAATATCATATTTTTACTTTGTTATACATAACAACGATGCATATGGGGAAAACTTTAGACGTTTCAACGAAACAATGATCACATTTTTCTACCACGTTACGCGAGAACCGTGTAAAAAGAACAAGCTTTTACAGCATGTTTCAAAACAACTGTGGAAAATATCACATTTTCACATTGTTATACGTAACAACGATGCATAAACATGAAATATTTAAACGTATCAACGAAACAATGATCATATTTTTCTACCACGTTATGCAAGAACCGTGTAAAAATTACAAGTTTTACACCATGTTTCAAAACAACTGTGGAAAATACCACATTTTGGCATTGTTATACATAACAACGAATCATAAAGGTGATCACATTTTTCTACCACGTTACGCGAGATCCGTGTGAAAAGTTCAAGTTTTTAGACCGTGTTTCAAAACAACTTTGGAAAATATCAGATTTATACTTTGTTATACGTAACAACGATGCATAAACATGAAATATTTAAACGTTTCAACGAAACAATGATCATATTTTTCTACCACGTTACGCGAGAGCCGTGTAAAAAGAACAAGCTTTTACAGCATGTTTCAAAACAACTGTGGAAAATATCACATTTTCACATTGTTATACGTAACAACGATGCATAAACATGAAATATTTAAACGTATCAACGAAACAATGATCATATTTTTCTACCACGTTATGCAAGAAACGTGTAAAAAGTACAAGTTTTACACCATGTTTCAAAACAACTGTGGAAAATACCACATTTTGGCATTGTTATACATAACAACGAATCATAAAGGTGATCACATTTTTCTACCACGTTACGCGAGATCCGTGTGAAAAGTTCAAGTTTTTAGACCGTGTTTCAAAACAACTTTGGAAAATATCATATTTTTACTTTGTTATACATAACAACGATGCATATGGGGAAAACTTTAGACGTTTCAACGAAACAATGATCACATTTTTCTACCACGTTACGCGAGAACCGTGTAAAGAGTACAAGCTTTTACCCCATGTTTCAAAACAACTGTGGAAAATATCACATTTTCACATTGTTATACGTAACAACGATGCATAAACATGAAATATTTAAACGTATCAACGAAACAATGATCATATTTTTCTACCACGTTATGCAAGAAACGTGTAAAAAGTACAAGTTTTACACCATGTTTCAAAACAACTGTGGAATATTTAAACGTATCAACGAAACAATGATCACATTTTTCTACCACCTTACGCGAACACCGTGAAAAAAGTACAAGCTTTTACAGCATGTTTCAAAACAACTGTGGAAAATATCACATTTTCACATTGTTATTCGTAACAACGATGCATAAACATGAAATATTTAAACATTTCAACGAAACAATGATCATATTTTTCTACCACTTTATGCAAGAAACGTGTAAGAAGTACAAGTTTTACACCATGTTTCAAAACAACTGTGGAAAATACCACATTTTGGCATTGTTATACATAACAACGAATCATAAAGGTGATCACATTTTTCTACCACGTTACGCGAGATCCGTGTGAAAAGTTCAAGTTTTTAGACCGTGTTTCAAAACAACTTTGGAAAATATCATATTTTTACTTTGTTATACATAACAACGATGCATATGGGGAAAACTTTAGACGTTTCAACGAAACAATGATCACATTTTTCTACCACGTTACGCGAACACCGTGATAAAAGTACAAGCTTTTACAACATGTTTCAAAACAACTGTGGAAAATATCACATTTTCACATTGTTATACGTAACAACGATGCATAAACATGAAATATTTAAACGTTTCAACGAAACAATGATCATATTTTTCTACCACGTTATGCAAGAAACGTGTAAAAAGTACAAGTTTTACACCATGTTTCAAAACAACTGTGGAAAATACCACATTTTGGCATTGTTATACATAACAACGAATCATAAAGGTGATCACATTTTTCTACAACGTTACGCGAGATCCGTGTGAAAAGTTCAAGTTTTTAGACCGTGTTTCAAAACAACTTTGGAAAATATCAGATTTATACTTTGTTATACGTAACAACGATGCATATGGGTGAAAACACTAGACGTTTCAACGAAACAATGATCACATTTTTCTACCACGTTACGCGAGAGCCGTGTAAAAAGAACAAGCTTTTACAGCATGTTTCAAAACAACTGTGGAAAATATCACATTTTCACATTGTTATACGTAACAACGATGCATAAACATGAAATATTTAAACGTATCAACGAAACAATGATCATATTTTTCTACCACGTTATGCAAGAAACGTGTAAAAAGTACAAGTTTTACACCATGTTTCAAAACAACTGTGGAAAATACCACATTTTGGCATTGTTATACATAACAACGAATCATAAAGGTGATCACATTTTTCTACCACGTTACGCGAGATCCGTGTGAAAAGTTCAAGTTTTTAGACCGTGTTTCAAAACAACTTTGGAAAATATCATATTTTTACTTTGTTATACATAACAACGATGCATATGGGGAAAACTTTAGACGTTTCAACGAAACAATGATCACATTTTTCTACCACGTTACGCGAGAACCGTGTAAAGAGTACAAGCTTTTACCCCATGTTTCAAAACAACTGTGGAAAATATCACATTTTCACATTGTTATACGTAACAACGATGCATAAACATGAAATATTTAAACGTATCAACGAAACAATGATCATATTTTTCTACCACGTTATGCAAGAAACGTGTAAAAAGTACAAGTTTTACACCATGTTTCAAAACAACTGTGGAATATTTAAACGTATCAACGAAACAATGATCACATTTTTCTACCACCTTACGCGAACACCGTGAAAAAAGTACAAGCTTTTACAGCATGTTTCAAAACAACTGTGGAAAATATCACATTTTCACATTGTTATTCGTAACAACGATGCATAAACATGAAATATTTAAACATTTCAACGAAACAATGATCATATTTTTCTACCACTTTATGCAAGAAACGTGTAAGAAGTACAAGTTTTACACCATGTTTCAAAACAACTGTGGAAAATACCACATTTTGGCATTGTTATAAATAACAACGAATCATAAAGGTGATCACATTTTTCTACCACGTTACGCGAGATCCGTGTGAAAAGTTCAAGTTTTTAGACCGTGTTTCAAAACAACTTTGGAAAATCTCATATTTTTACTTTGATATACATAACAACGATGCATATGGGGAAAACTTTAGACGTTTCAACGAAACAATGATCACATTTTTCTACCACGTTACGCAAGAACCGTGTAAAAAGTACAAGCTTAAATTTACACCATGTTTCAAAACAACTGTTGAAAATATCACATTTTGGCATTGTTATACGTAACAACGATGCATGAACATGAATTCTTTAAACGTTTCAACGAAACAATGATCATATTTTTCTACCACGTTATGCAAGAAACGTGTAAAAAGTACAAGTTTTACACCATGTTTCAAAACAACTGTGGAAAATACCACATTTTGGCATTGTTATACATAACAACGAATCATAAAGGTGATCACATTTTTCTACAACGTTACGCGAGATCCGTGTGAAAAGTTTAAGTTTTTAGACCGTGTTTCAAAACAACTTTGGAAAATATCAGATTTATACTTTGTTATACGTAACAACGATGCATATGGGTGAAAACACTAGACGTTTCAACGAAACAATGATCACATTTTTCTACCACGTTACGCGAGAGCCGTGTAAAAAGAACAAGCTTTTACAGCATGTTTCAAAACAACTGTGGAAAATATCACATTTTCACATTGTTATACGTAACAACGATGCATAAACATGAAATATTTAAACGTATCAACGAAACAATGATCATATTTTTCTACCACGTTATGCAAGAAACGTGTAAAAAGTACAAGTTTTACACCATGTTTCAAAACAACTGTGGAAAATACCACATTTTGGCATTGTTATACATAACAACGAATCATAAAGGTGATCACATTTTTCTACCACGTTACGCGAGATCCGTGTGAAAAGTTCAAGTTTTTAGACCGTGTTTCAAAACAACTTTGGAAAATATCATATTTTTACTTTGTTATACATAACAACGATGCATATGGGGAAAACTTTAGACGTTTCAACGAAACAATGATCACATTTTTCTACCACGTTACGCGAGAACCGTGTAAAGAGTACAAGCTTTTACCCCATGTTTCAAAACAACTGTGGAAAATATCACATTTTCACATTGTTATACGTAACAACGATGCATAAACATGAAATATTTAAACGTATCAACGAAACAATGATCATATTTTTCTACCACGTTATGCAAGAAACGTGTAAAAAGTACAAGTTTTACACCATGTTTCAAAACAACTGTGGAATATTTAAACGTATCAACGAAACAATGATCACATTTTTCTACCACCTTACGCGAACACCGTGAAAAAAGTACAAGCTTTTACAGCATGTTTCAAAACAACTGTGGAAAATATCACATTTTCACATTGTTATTCGTAACAACGATGCATAAACATGAAATATTTAAACATTTCAACGAAACAATGATCATATTTTTCTACCACGTTATGCAAGAAATGTGTAAATAGTACAAGTTTTACACCATGTTTCAAAACAACTGTGGAAAATACCACATTTTGGCATTGTTATAAATAACAACGAATCATAAAGGTGATCACATTTTTCTACCACGTTACGCGAGATACGGGTGAAAAGTTCAAGTTTTTAGACCGTGTTTCAAAACAACTTTGGAAAATCTCATATTTTTACTTTGATATACATAACAACGATGCATATGGGGAAAACTTTAGACGTTTCAACGAAACAATGATCACATTTTTCTACCACGTTACGCAAGAACCGTGTAAAAAGTACAAACTTTTACACCATGTTTCAAAACAACTGTTGAAAATATCACATTTTGGCATTGTTATACGTAACAACGATGCATGAACATGAATTCTTTAAACGTTTCAACGAAACAATGATCATATTTTTCTACCATGTTATGCAAGAACCGTGTAAAAAGTACAAGTTTTACACCATGTTTCAAAATAACTGTGGAAATATCACATTTTGGCATTGTTATACATAACAACGAATCATAAAGGTGAAATCTTTAAAATTTTCAATGAAACGATGATCACATTTTTCTACCACGTTAAGCGAGATCCGTGTGAAAAGTTCATGTTTTTAGACCGTGTTTCAAAATAACTTTGGAAAATATCAGATTTTTACTTTTATATACGTAACAACGATGCATAAAGCTGAAAACTTTGAACGTTTCAACGAAACAATGACCACATTTTTCTACCATGTTACACGAGATCTGTATGAAAAGTACAAGTTTTTAGACCGTGTATCAAAACAACTTTGGAAAATATCAGATTTTTACTTTGTTATACATAATAACGATGCATGTGGGGGAAAATTTTAGACGTTTCAACGAAACAATGATCACATTTTTCTACGACCTTACGCGAACACCGTGAAAAAAGTACAAGCTTTTACAGCATGTTTCAAAACAACTGTGGAAAATATCACATTTTCACATTGTTATACGTAACAACGATGCATAAACATGAAATATTTAAACGTTTCAACGAAACAATGATCATATTTTTCTACCACGTTATGCAAGAAACGTGTAAAAAGTACAAGTTTTACACCATGTTTCAAAACAACTGTGGAAAATACCACATTTTGGCATTGTTATACATAACAACGAATCATAAAGGTGATCACATTTTTCTACCACGTTACGCGAGATCCGTGTGAAAAGTTCAAGTTTTTAGACTGTGTTTCAAAACAACTTTGGAAAATATCATATTTTTACTTTGTTATACATAACAACGATGCATATGGGGAAAACTTTAGACGTTTCAACGAAACAATGATCACATTTTTTACCACGTTACGCGAGAACCGTGTAAAAAGTACAAGCTTTTACACCATGTTTCAAAACAACTGTGGAAAATATCACATTTTCACATTGTTATACGTAACAACGATGCATAAACATGAAATATTTAAACGTATCAACGAAACAATGATCATATTTTTCTACCACGTTATGCAAGAAACGTGTAAAAAGTACAAGTTTTACACCATGTTTCAAAACAACTGTGGAATATTTAAATGTATCAACGAAACAATGATCACATTTTTCTACCACCTTACGCGAACACCGTGAAAAAAGTACAAGCTTTTACAGCATGTTTCAAAACAACTGTGGAAAATATCACATTTTCACATTGTTATTCGTAACAACGATGCATAAACATGAAATATTTAAACATTTCAACGAAACAATGATCATATTTTTCTACCACTTTATGCAAGAAACGTGTAAAAAGTACAAGTTTTACACCATGTTTCAAAACAACTGTGGAAAATACCACATTTTGGCATTGTTATACATAACAACGAATCATAAAGGTGATCACATTTTTCTACCACGTTACGCGAGATCCGTGTGAAAAGTTCAAGTTTTTAGACCGTGTTTCAAAACAACTTTGGAAAATATCATATTTTTACTTTTTTATACATAACAACGATGCATATGGGGAAAACTTTAGACGTTTCAACGAAACAATGATCACATTTTTCTACCACGTTACGCGAACACCGTGATAAAAGTACAAGCTTTTACAACATGTTTCAAAACAACTGTGGAAAATATCACATTTTCACATTGTTATACGTAACAACGATGCATAAACATGAAATATTTAAACGTTTCAACGAAACAATGATCATATTTTTCTACCACGTTATGCAAGAAACGTGTAAAAAGTACAAGTTTTACACCATGTTTCAAAACAACTGTGGAAAATACCACATTTTGGCATTGTTATACATAACAACGAATCATAAAGGTGATCACATTTTTCTACCACGTTACGCGAGATCCGTGAGAAAAGTTCAAGTTTTTAGACCGTGTTTCAAAACAACTTTGGAAAATATCAGATTTATACTTTGTTATACGTAACAACGATGCATATGTGTGAAAACACTAGACGTTTCAACGAAACAATGATCACATTTTTCTACCACGTTACGCGAGAACCGTGTAAAAAGAACAAGCTTTTACAGCATGTTTCAAAACAACTGTGGAAAATATCACATTTTCACATTGTTATACGTAACAACGATGCATAAACATGAAATATTTAAACGTATCAACGAAACAATGATCATATTTTTCTACCACGTTATGCAAGAAACGTGTAAAAAGTACAAGTTTTACACCATGTTTCAAAACAACTTTGGAAAATACCACCTTTTGGCATTGTTATACATAACAACGAATCATAAAGGTGATCACATTTTTCTACCACGTTACACGAGATCCGTGTGAAAAGTTCAAGTTTTTAGACCATGTTTCAAAACAACTTTGGAAAATATCATATTTTTACTTTGTTATACATAACAACGATGCATATGGGGAAAACTTTAGACGTTTCAACGAAACAATGATCACATTTTTCTACCACGTTACGCAAGAACCGTGTAAAAAGTACAAGCTTTTACACCATGTTTCAAAACAACTGTTGAAAATATCACATTTTGGCATTGTTATACATAACAACGATGCATGAACATGAAATCTTTAAACGTTTCAACGAAACAATGATCATATTTTTCTACCATGTTATGCAAGAACCGTGTAAAAAGTACAAGTTTTACACCATGTTTCAAAATAACTGTGGAAATATCACATTTTGGCATTGTTATACATAACAACGAATCATAAAGGTGAAATCTTTAAAATTTTCAATGAAACAATGATCACATTTTTCTACCACGTTAAGCGAGATCCGTGTGAAAAGTTCATGTTTTTAGACCGTGTTTCAAAATAACTTTGGAAAATATCAGATTTTTACTTTGATATACGTAACAACGATGCATAAAGCTGAAAACTTTGAACGTTTCAACGAAACAATGACCACATTTTTCTACCATGTTACACGAGATCTGTGTGAAAAGTACAAGTTTTTAGACCGTGTATCAAAACAACTTTGGAAAATATCAGATTTTTACTTTGTTATACATAACAACGATGCATGTGGGGGAAAACTTTAGACGTTTCAACGAAACAATGATCACATTTTTCTACCACCTTACGCGAACACCGTGAAAAAAGTACAAGCTTTTACAGCATGTTTCAAAACAACTGTGGAAAATATCACATTTTCACATTGTTATACGTAACAACGATGCATAAACATGAAATATTTAAACGTTTCAACGAAACAATGATCATATTTTTCTACCACGTTATGCAAGAAACGTGTAAAAAGTACAAGTTTTACACCATGTTTCAAAACAACTGTGGAAAATACCACATTTTGGCATTGTTATACATAACAACGAATCATAAAGGTGATCACATTTTTCTACCACGTTACGCGAGATCCGTGTGAAAAGTTCAAGTTTTTAGACCGTGTTTCAAAACAACTTTGGAAAATATCATATTTTTACTTTGTTATACATAACAACGATGCATATGGGGAAACTTTAGACGTTTCAACGAAACAATGATCACATTTTTCTACCACGTTACGCGAGAACCGTGTAAAAAGTACAAGCTTTTACACCATGTTTCAAAACAACTGTGGAAAATATCACATTTTCACATTGTTATACGTAACAACGATGCATAAACATGAAATATTTAAACGTATCAACGAAACAATGATCATATTTTTCTACCACGTTATGCAAGAAACGTGTAAAAAGTACAAGTTTTACACCATGTTTCAAAACAACTGTGGAATATTTAAACGTATCACCGAAACAATGATCACATTTTTCTACCACCTTACGCGAACACCGTGAAAAAAGTACAAGCTTTTACAGCATGTTTCAAAACAACCGTGGAAAATATCACATTTTCACATTGTTATTCGTAACAACGATGCATAAACATGAAATATTTAAACATTTCAACGAAACAATGATCATATTTTTCTACCACGTTATGCAAGAAACGTGTAAAAAGTACAAGTTTTACACCATGTTTCAAAACAACTGTGGAAAATACCACATTTTGGCATTGTTATACATAACAACGAATCATAAAGGTGATCACATTTTTCTACCACGTTACGCGAGATCCGTGTGAAAAGTTCAAGTTTTTAGACCGTGTTTCAAAACAACTTTGGAAAATATCATATTTTTACTTTGTTATACATAACAACGATGCATATGGGGAAAACTTTAGACGTTTCAACGAAACAATGATCACATTTTTCTACCACGTTACGCAAGAACCGTGTAAAAAGTACAAGCTTTTACAGCATGTTTCAAAACGATGCATAAACATGAAATATTTAAACATTTCAACGAAACAATGATCATATTTTTTTACCACGTTATGCAAGAAACGTGTAAAAAGTACAAGTTTTACACCATGTTTCAAAACAACTGTGGAAAATACCACATTTTGGCATTGTTATACATAACAACGAATCATAAAGGTGATCACATTTTTCTACCACGTTACGCGAGATCCGTGTGAAAAGTTCAAGTTTTTAGACCGTGTTTCAAAACAACTTTGGAAAATATCATATTTTTACTTTTTTATACATAACAACGATGCATATGAGGAAAACTTTAGACGTTTCAACGAAACAATGATCACATTTTTCTACCACGTTACGCGAGAACCGTGTAAAAAGTACAAGCTTTTACACCATGTTTCAAAACACCTGTTGAAAATATCACATTTTGGCATTGTTATACGTAACAACGATGCATGAACATGAAATCTTTAAACGTTTCAACGAAACAATGATCATATTTTTCTACCACGTTATGCAAGAACCGTGTAAAAAGTACAAGTTTTACACCATGTTTCAAAATAACTGTGGAAATATCACATTTTGGCATTGTTATACATAACAACGCATCATAAAGGTGAAATCTTTAAAATTTTCAATGAAACAAAGATCACATTTTTCTACCACGTTAAGCGAGATCCGTGTGAAAAGTTCATGTTTTTAGACCGTGTTTCAAAACAACTGTGGAAAATACCACATTTTGGCATTGTTATACATAACAACGAATCATAAAGGTGATCACATTTTTCTACCACGTTACACGAGATCCGTGTGAAAAGTTCAAGTTTTTAGACCATGTTTCAAAACAACTTTGGAAAATATCATATTTTTACTTTGTTATACATAACAACGATGCATATGGGGAAAACTTTAGACGTTTCAACGAAACAATGATCACATTTTTCTACCACCTTACGCGAACACCGTGAAAAAAGTACAAGCTTTTACAGCATGTTTCAAAACAACTGTGGAAAATATCACATTTTCACATTGTTATACGTAACAACGATGCATAAACATGAAATATTTAAACGTTTCAACGAAACAATGATCATATTTTTCTACCACGTTATGCAAGAAACGTGTAAAAAGTACAAGTTTTACACCATGTTTCAAAACAACTGTGGAAAATACCACATTTTGGCATTTTTATACATAATAACGAATCATAAAGGTGATCACATTTTTCTACCACGTTACGCGAGATCCGTGTGAAAAGTTCAAGTTTTTAGACCGTGTTTCAAAACAACTTTGGAAAATATCATATTTTTACTTTGTTATACATAACAACGATGCATATGGGGAAAACTTTAGACGTTTCAACGAAACAATGATCACATTTTTCTACCACGTTACGCGAGAATCGTGTAAAAAGTACAAGCTTTTACACCATGTTTCAAAACAACTGTGGAAAATATCACATTTTCACATTGTTATACGTAACAACGATGCATAAACATGAAATATTTAAACGTATCAACGAAACAATGATCATATTTTTCTACCACGTTATGCAAGAAACGTGTAAAAAGTACAAGTTTTACACCATGTTTCAAAACAACTGTGGAAAATACCACATTTTGGCATTCTTATACATAACAACGAATCATAAAGGTGATCACATTTTCCTACCACGTTACGCGAGATCCGTGTGAAAAGTTCAAGTTTTTAGACCGTGTTTCAAAACAACTTTGGAAAATATCAGATTTATACTTTGTTATACGTAACAACGATGCATATGGGTGAAAACACTAGACGTTTCAACGAAACAATGATCACATTTTTCTACCACGTTACGCGAGAACCGTGTAAAAAGAACAAGCTTTTACAGCATGTTTCAAAACAACTGTGGAAAATATCACATTTTCACATTGTTATACGTAACAACGATGCATAAACATGAAATATTTAAACGTATCAACGAAACAATGATCATATTTTTCTACCACGTTATGCAAGAAACGTGTAAAAAGTACAAGTTTTACACCATGTTTCAAAACAACTGTGGAAAATACCACATTTTGGCATTGTTATACATAACAACGAATCATAAAGGTGATCACATTTTTCTACCACGTTACGCGAGATCCGTGTGAAAAGTTCAAGTTTTTAGACCGTGTTTCAAAACAACTTTGGAAAATATCATATTTTTACTTTGTTATACATAACAACGATGCATATGGGGAAAACTTTAGACGTTTCAACGAAACAATGATCACATTTTTCTACCACGTTACGCGAGAACCGTGTAAAAAGTACAAGCTTTTACACCATGTTTCAAAACAACTGTTGAAAATATCACATTTTGGCATTGTTATACGTAACAACGATGCATGAACATGAAATCTTTAAACGTTTCAACGAAACAATGATCATATTTTTCTACCACGTTATGCAAGAACCGTGTAAAAAGTACAAGTTTTACACCATGTTTCAAAATAACTGTGGAAATATCACATTTTGGCATTTTTATACATAACAACGAATCATAAAGGTGAAATCTTTAAAATTTTCAATGAAACAATGATCACATTTTTCTACCACGTTAAACGAGATCCGTGTGAAAAGTTCATGTTTTTAGACCGTGTTTCAAAACAACTTTGGAAAATATCAGATTTTTACTTTGATATACGTAACAACGATGCATAAAGCTGAAAACTTTGAACGTTTCAACAAGACAATGACCACATTTTTCTACCATGTTACACGAGATCTGTGTGAAAAGTACAAGTTTTTAGACCGTGTTTCAAAACAACTTTGGAAAATATCAGATTTTTACTTTGTTATACATAACAACGATGCATGTGGGGGAAAACTTTAGACGTTTCAACGAAACAATGATCACATTTTTCTACCACGTTACGCGAACACCGTGATAAAAGTACAAGCTTTTACAACATGTTTCAAAACAACTGTGGAAAATATCACATTTTCACATTGTTATACGTAACAACGATGCATAAACATGAAATATTTAAACGTTTCAACGAAACAATGATCATATTTTTCTACCACGTTATGCAAGAAACGTGTAAAAAGTACAAGTTTTACACCATGTTTCAAAACAACTGTGGAAAATACCACATTTTGGCATTGTTATACATAACAACGAATCATAAAGGTGATCACATTTTTCTACCACGTTACGCGAGATCCGTGTGAAAAGTTCAAGTTTTTAGACCGTGTTTCAAAACAACTTTGGAAAATATCAGATTTATACTTTGTTATACGTAACAACGATGCATATGGGGAAAACTTTAGACGTTTCAACGAAACAATGATCACATTTTTCTACCACGTTACGCAAGAACCGTGTAAAAAGTACAAGCTTTTACACCATGTTTCAAAACAACTGTTGAAAATATCACATTTTGGCATTGTTATACGTAACAACGATGCATGAACATGAAATCTTTAAACGTTTCAACGAAACAATGATCATATTTTTCTACCACGTTATGCAAGAACCGTGTAAAAAGTACAAGTTTTACACCATGTTTCAAAACAACTGTGGAAAACACCACATTTTGGCATTGTTATACATAACAACGAATCATAAAGGTGATCACATTTTTCTACCACGTTACGCGAGATCCGTGTGAAAAGTTCAAGTTTTTAGACCGTGTTTCAAAACAACTTTGGAAAATATCATATTTTTACTTTGTTATACATAACAACGATGCATATGGGGAAAACTTTAGACGTTTCAACGAAACAATGATCACATTTTTCTACCACGTTACGCGAGAACCGTGTAAAAAGTACAAGCTTTTACACCATGTTTCAAAACAACTGTTGAAAATATCACATTTTGGCATTGTTATACGTAACAACGATGCATGAACATGAAATCTTTAAACGTTTCAACGAAACAATGATCATATTTTTCTACCACGTTATGCAAGAACCGTGTAAAAAGTACAAGTTTTACACCATGTTTCAAAATAACTGTGGAAATATCACATTTTGGCATTTTTATACATAACAACGAATCATAAAGGTGAAATCTTTAAAATTTTCAATGAAACAATGATCACATTTTTCTACCACGTTAAACGAGATCCGTGTGAAAAGTTCATGTTTTTAGACCGTGTTTCAAAACAACTTTGGAAAATATCAGATTTTTACTTTGATATACGTAACAACGATGCATAAAGCTGAAAACTTTGAACGTTTCAACGAGACAATGACCACATTTTTCTACCATGTTACACGAGATCTGTGTGAAAAGTACAAGTTTTTAGACCGTGTTTCAAAACAACTTTGGAAAATATCAGATTTTTACTTTGTTATACATAACAACGATGCATGTGGGGGAAAATTTAGACGTTTCAACGAAACAATGATCACATTTTTCTACCACGTTACGCGAACACCGTGATAAAAGTACAAGCTTTTACAACATGTTTCAAAACAACTGTGGAAAATATCACATTTTCACATTGTTATACGTAACAACGATGCATAAACATGAAATATTTAAACGTTTCAACGAAACAATGATCATATTTTTCTACCACGTTATGCAAGAAACGTGTAAAAAGTACAAGTTTTACACCATGTTTCAAAACAACTGTGGAAAATACCACATTTTGGCATTGTTATACATAACAACGAATCATAAAGGTGATCACATTTTTCTACCACGTTACGCGAGATCCGTGTGAAAAGTTCAAGTTTTTAGACCGTGTTTCAAAACAACTTTGGAAAATATCAGATTTATACTTTGTTATACGTAACAACGATGCATATGGGGAAAACTTTAGACGTTTCAACGAAACAATGATCACATTTTTCTACCACGTTACGCAAGAACCGTGTAAAAAGTACAAGCTTTTACACCATGTTTCAAAACAACTGTTGAAAATATCACATTTTGGCATTGTTATACGTAACAACGATGCATGAACATGAAATCTTTAAACGTTTCAACGAAACAATGATCATATTTTTCTACCACGTTATGCAAGAACCGTGTAAAAAGTACAAGTTTTACACCATGTTTCAAAACAACTGTGGAAAACACCACATTTTGGCATTGTTATACATACCAACGAATCATAAAGGTGATCACATTTTTCTACCACGTTACGCGAGATCCGTGTGAAAAGTTCAAGTTTTTAGACCGTGTTTCAAAACAACTTTGGAAAATATCATATTTTTACTTTGTTATACATAACAACGATGCATATGGGGAAAACTTTAGACGTTTCAACGAAACAATGATCACATTTTTCTACCACGTTACGCGAGAACCGTGTAAAAAGTACAAGCTTTTACACCATGTTTCAAAACAACTGTTGAAAATATCACATTTTGGCATTGTTATACGTAACAACGATGCATGAACATGAAATCTTTAAACGTTTCAACGAAACAATGATCTTATTTTTCTACCACGTTATGCAAGAACCGTGTAAAAAGTACAAGTTTTACACCATGTTTCAAAATAACTGTGGAAATATCACATTTTGGCATTTTTATACATAACAACGAATCATAAAGGTGAAATCTTTAAAATTTTCAATGAAACAATGATCACATTTTTCTACCACGTTAAACGAGATCCGTGTGAAAAGTTCATGTTTTTAGACCGTGTTTCAAAACAACTTTGGAAAATATCAGATTTTTACTTTGATATACGTAACAACGATGCATAAAGCTGAAAACTTTGAACGTTTCAACGAGACAATGACCACATTTTTCTACCATGTTACACGAGATCTGTGTGAAAAGTACAAGTTTTTAGACCGTGTTTCAAAACAACTTTGGAAAATATCAGATTTTTACTTTGTTATACATAACAACGATGCATGTGGGGGAAAACTTTAGACGTTTCAACGAAACAATGATCACATTTTTCTACCACGTTTCGCGAACACCGTGATAAAAGTACAAGCTTTTACAACATGTTTCAAAACAACTGTGGAAAATATCACATTTTCACATTGTTATACGTAACAACGATGCATAAACATGAAATATTTAAACGTATCAACGAAACAATGATCATATTTTTCTACCACGTTATGCAAGAAACGTGTAAAAAGTACAAGTTTTACACCATTTTCAAAACAACTGTGGAAAATACCACATTTTGGCATTGTTATACATAACAACGAATCATAAAGGTGATCACATTTTTCTACCACGTTACGCGAGATCCGTGTGAAAAGTTCAAGTTTTTAGACCGTGTTTCAAAACAACTTTGGAAAATATCATATTTTTACTTTGTTATACATAACAACGATGCATATGGGGAAAACTTTAGACGTTTCAACAAAACAATGATCACATTTTTCTACCACGTTACGCAAGAACCGTGTAAAAAGTACAAGCTTTTACACCATGTTTCAAAACAACTGTTGAAAATATCACATTTTGGCATTGTTATACGTAACAACGATGCATGAACATGAAATCTTTAAACGTTTCAACGAAACAATGATCATATTTTTCTACCATGTTATGCAAGAACCGTGTAAAAAGTACAAGTTTTACACCATGTTTCAAAATAACTGTGGAAATATCACATTTTGGCATTGTTATACATAACAACGAATCATAAATGTGAAATCTTTAAAATTTTCAATGAAACAATGATCACATTTTTCTACCACGTTAAACGAGATCCGTGTGAAAAGTTCATGTTTTTAGACCGTGTTTCAAAACAACTTTGGAAAATATCAGATTTTTACTTTGATATACGTAACAACGATGCATAAAGCTGAAAACTTTGAACGTTTCAACGAGACAATGACCACATTTTTCTACCATGTTACACGAGATCTGTGTGAAAAGTACAAGTTTTTAGACCGTGTTTCAAAACAACTTTGGAAAATATCAGATTTTTACTTTGTTATACATAACAACGATGCATGTGGGGGAAAACTTTAGACGTATCAACGAAACAATGATCACATTTTTCTACCACCTTACGCGAACACCGTGAAAAAAGTACAAGCTTTTACAGCATGTTTCAAAACAACTGTGGAAAATATCACATTTTCACATTGTTATTCGTAACAACGATGCATAAACATGAAATATTTAAACATTTCAACGAAACAATGATCATATTTTTCTTCCACGTTATGCAAGAAACGTGTAAAAAGTACAAGTTTTACACCATGTTTCAAAACAACTTTGGAAAATACCACATTTTGGCATTGTTATACATAACAACGAATCATAAAGGTGATCACATTTTTCTACCACGTTACGCGAGATCCGTGTGAAAAGTTCAAGTTTTTAGACCGTGTTTCAAAACAACTTTGGAAAATATCATATTTTTACTTTTTTATACATAACAACGATGCATATGAGGAAAACTTTAGACGTTTCAACGAAACAATGATCACATTTTTCTACCACGTTACGCGAGAACCGTGTAAAAAGTACAAGCTTTTACACCATGTTTCAAAACACCTGTTGAAAATATCACATTTTGGCATTGTTATACGTAACAACGATGCATGAACATGAAATCTTTAAACGTTTCAACGAAACAATGATCATATTTTTCTACCACGTTATGCAAGAACCGTGTAAAAAGTACAAGTTTTACACCATGTTTCAAAACAACTGTGGAAAATACCACATTTTGGCATTGTTATACATAACAACGAATCATAAAGGTGATCACATTTTTCTACCACGTTACGCGAGATCCGTGTGAAAAGTTCAAGTTTTTAGACCGTGTTTCAAAACAACTTTGGAAAATATCATATTTTTACTTTGTTATACATAACAACGATGCATATGGGGAAAACTTTAGACGTTTCAACGAAACAATGATCACATTTTTCTACCACGTTACGCGAGAATCGTGTAAAAAGTACAAGCTTTTACACCATGTTTCAAAACAACTGTGGAAAATATCACATTTTCACATTGTTATACGTAACAACGATGCATAAACATGAAATATTTAAACGTATCAACGAAACAATGATCATATTTTTCTACCACGTTATGCAAGAAACGTGTAAAAAGTACAAGTTTTACACCATGTTTCAAAACAACTGTGGAAAATACCACATTTTGGCATTCTTATACATAACAACGAATCATAAAGGTGATCACATTTTCCTACCACGTTACGCGAGATCCGTGTGAAAAGTTCAAGTTTTTAGACCGTGTTTCAAAACAACTTTGGAAAATATCAGATTTATACTTTGTTATACGTAACAACGATGCATATGGGTGAAAACACTAGACGTTTCAACGAAACAATGATCACATTTTTCTACCACGTTACGCGAGAACCGTGTAAAAAGAACAAGCTTTTACAGCATGTTTCAAAACAACTGTGGAAAATATCACATTTTCACATTGTTATACGTAACAACGATGCATAAACATGAAATATTTAAACGTATCAACGAAACAATGATCATATTTTTCTACCACGTTATGCAAGAAACGTGTAAAAAGTACAAGTTTTACACCATGTTTCAAAACAACTGTGGAAAATACCACATTTTGGCATTGTTATACATAACAACGAATCATAAAGGTGATCACATTTTTCTACCACGTTACGCGAGATCCGTGTGAAAAGTTCAAGTTTTTAGACCGTGTTTCAAAACAACTTTGGAAAATATCATATTTTTACTTTGTTATACATAACAACGATGCATATGGGGAAAACTTTAGACGTTTCAACGAAACAATGATCACATTTTTCTACCACGTTACGCGAGAACCGTGTAAAAAGTACAAGCTTTTACACCATGTTTCAAAACAACTGTTGAAAATATCACATTTTGGCATTGTTATACGTAACAACGATGCATGAACATGAAATCTTTAAACGTTTCAACGAAACAATGATCATATTTTTCTACCACGTTATGCAAGAACCGTGTAAAAAGTACAAGTTTTACACCATGTTTCAAAATAACTGTGGAAATATCACATTTTGGCATTTTTATACATAACAACGAATCATAAAGGTGAAATCTTTAAAATTTTCAATGAAACAATGATCACATTTTTCTACCACGTTAAACGAGATCCGTGTGAAAAGTTCATGTTTTTAGACCGTGTTTCAAAACAACTTTGGAAAATATCAGATTTTTACTTTGATATACGTAACAACGATGCATAAAGCTGAAAACTTTGAACGTTTCAACAAGACAATGACCACATTTTTCTACCATGTTACACGAGATCTGTGTGAAAAGTACAAGTTTTTAGACCGTGTTTCAAAACAACTTTGGAAAATATCAGATTTTTACTTTGTTATACATAACAACGATGCATGTGGGGGAAAACTTTAGACGTTTCAACGAAACAATGATCACATTTTTCTACCACGTTACGCGAACACCGTGATAAAAGTACAAGCTTTTACAACATGTTTCAAAACAACTGTGGAAAATATCACATTTTCACATTGTTATACGTAACAACGATGCATAAACATGAAATATTTAAACGTTTCAACGAAACAATGATCATATTTTTCTACCACGTTATGCAAGAAACGTGTAAAAAGTACAAGTTTTACACCATGTTTCAAAACAACTGTGGAAAATACCACATTTTGGCATTGTTATACATAACAACGAATCATAAAGGTGATCACATTTTTCTACCACGTTACGCGAGATCCGTGTGAAAAGTTCAAGTTTTTAGACCGTGTTTCAAAACAACTTTGGAAAATATCAAATTTATACTTTGTTATACGTAACAACGATGCATATGGGGAAAACTTTAGACGTTTCAACGAAACAATGATCACATTTTTCTACCACGTTACGCGAGAATCGTGTAAAAAGTACAAGCTTTTACACCATGTTTCAAAACAACTGTGGAAAATATCACATTTTCACATTGTTATACGTAACAACGATGCATAAACATGAAATATTTAAACGTATCAACGAAACAATGATCATATTTTTCTACCACGTTATGCAAGAAACGTGTAAAAAGTACAAGTTTTACACCATGTTTCAAAACAACTGTGGAAAATACCACATTTTGGCATTCTTATACATAACAACGAATCATAAAGGTGATCACATTTTCCTACCACGTTACGCGAGATCCGTGTGAAAAGTTCAAGTTTTTAGACCGTGTTTCAAAACAACTTTGGAAAATATCAGATTTATACTTTGTTATACGTAACAACGATGCATATGGGTGAAAACACTAGACGTTTCAACGAAACAATGATCACATTTTTCTACCACGTTACGCGAGAACCGTGTAAAAAGAACAAGCTTTTACAGCATGTTTCAAAACAACTGTGGAAAATATCACATTTTCACATTGTTATACGTAACAACGATGCATAAACATGAAATATTTAAACGTATCAACGAAACAATGATCATATTTTTCTACCACGTTATGCAAGAAACGTGTAAAAAGTACAAGTTTTACACCATGTTTCAAAACAACTGTGGAAAATACCACATTTTGGCATTGTTATACATAACAACGAATCATAAAGGTGATCACATTTTTCTACCACGTTACGCGAGATCCGTGTGAAAAGTTCAAGTTTTTAGACCGTGTTTCAAAACAACTTTGGAAAATATCATATTTTTACTTTGTTATACATAACAACGATGCATATGGGGAAAACTTTAGACGTTTCAACGAAACAATGATCACATTTTTCTACCACGTTACGCGAGAACCGTGTAAAAAGTACAAGCTTTTACACCATGTTTCAAAACAACTGTTGAAAATATCACATTTTGGCATTGTTATACGTAACAACGATGCATGAACATGAAATCTTTAAACGTTTCAACGAAACAATGATCATATTTTTCTACCACGTTATGCAAGAACCGTGTAAAAAGTACAAGTTTTACACCATGTTTCAAAATAACTGTGGAAATATCACATTTTGGCATTTTTATACATAACAACGAATCATAAAGGTGAAATCTTTAAAATTTTCAATGAAACAATGATCACATTTTTCTACCACGTTAAACGAGATCCGTGTGAAAAGTTCATGTTTTTAGACCGTGTTTCAAAACAACTTTGGAAAATATCAGATTTTTACTTTGATATACGTAACAACGATGCATAAAGCTGAAAACTTTGAACGTTTCAACAAGACAATGACCACATTTTTCTACCATGTTACACGAGATCTGTGTGAAAAGTACAAGTTTTTAGACCGTGTTTCAAAACAACTTTGGAAAATATCAGATTTTTACTTTGTTATACATAACAACGATGCATGTGGGGGAAAACTTTAGACGTTTCAACGAAACAATGATCACATTTTTCTACCACGTTACGCGAACACCGTGATAAAAGTACAAGCTTTTACAACATGTTTCAAAACAACTGTGGAAAATATCACATTTTCACATTGTTATACGTAACAACGATGCATAAACATGAAATATTTAAACGTTTCAACGAAACAATGATCATATTTTTCTACCACGTTATGCAAGAAACGTGTAAAAAGTACAAGTTTTACACCATGTTTCAAAACAACTGTGGAAAATACCACATTTTGGCATTGTTATACATAACAACGAATCATAAAGGTGATCACATTTTTCTACCACGTTACGCGAGATCCGTGTGAAAAGTTCAAGTTTTTAGACCGTGTTTCAAAACAACTTTGGAAAATATCAGATTTATACTTTGTTATACGTAACAACGATGCATATGGGGAAAACTTTAGACGTTTCAACGAAACAATGATCACATTTTTCTACCACGTTACGCAAGAACCGTGTAAAAAGTACAAGCTTTTACACCATGTTTCAAAACAACTGTTGAAAATATCACATTTTGGCATTGTTATACGTAACAACGATGCATGAACATGAAATCTTTAAACGTTTCAACGAAACAATGATCATATTTTTCTACCACGTTATGCAAGAACCGTGTAAAAAGTACAAGTTTTACACCATGTTTCAAAACAACTGTGGAAAACACCACATTTTGGCATTGTTATACATAACAACGAATCATAAAGGTGATCACATTTTTCTACCACGTTACGCGAGATCCGTGTGAAAAGTTCAAGTTTTTAGACCGTGTTTCAAAACAACTTTGGAAAATATCATATTTTTACTTTGTTATACATAACAACGATGCATATGGGGAAAACTTTAGACGTTTCAACGAAACAATGATCACATTTTTCTACCACGTTACGCGAGAACCGTGTAAAAAGTACAAGCTTTTACACCATGTTTCAAAACAACTGTTGAAAATATCACATTTTGGCATTGTTATACGTAACAACGATGCATGAACATGAAATCTTTAAACGTTTCAACGAAACAATGATCATATTTTTCTACCACGTTATGCAAGAACCGTGTAAAAAGTACAAGTTTTACACCATGTTTCAAAATAACTGTGGAAATATCACATTTTGGCATTTTTATACATAACAACGAATCATAAAGGTGAAATCTTTAAAATTTTCAATGAAACAATGATCACATTTTTCTACCACGTTAAACGAGATCCGTGTGAAAAGTTCATGTTTTTAGACCGTGTTTCAAAACAACTTTGGAAAATATCAGATTTTTACTTTGATATACGTAACAACGATGCATAAAGCTGAAAACTTTGAACGTTTCAACGAGACAATGACCACATTTTTCTACCATGTTACACGAGATCTGTGTGAAAAGTACAAGTTTTTAGACCGTGTTTCAAAACAACTTTGGAAAATATCAGATTTTTACTTTGTTATACATAACAACGATGCATGTGGGGGAAAATTTAGACGTTTCAACGAAACAATGATCACATTTTTCTACCACGTTACGCGAACACCGTGATAAAAGTACAAGCTTTTACAACATGTTTCAAAACAACTGTGGAAAATATCACATTTTCACATTGTTATACGTAACAACGATGCATAAACATGAAATATTTAAACGTTTCAACGAAACAATGATCATATTTTTCTACCACGTTATGCAAGAAACGTGTAAAAAGTACAAGTTTTACACCATGTTTCAAAACAACTGTGGAAAATACCACATTTTGGCATTGTTATACATAACAACGAATCATAAAGGTGATCACATTTTTCTACCACGTTACGCGAGATCCGTGTGAAAAGTTCAAGTTTTTAGACCGTGTTTCAAAACAACTTTGGAAAATATCAGATTTATACTTTGTTATACGTAACAACGATGCATATGGGGAAAACTTTAGACGTTTCAACGAAACAATGATCACATTTTTCTACCACGTTACGCAAGAACCGTGTAAAAAGTACAAGCTTTTACACCATGTTTCAAAACAACTGTTGAAAATATCACATTTTGGCATTGTTATACGTAACAACGATGCATGAACATGAAATCTTTAAACGTTTCAACGAAACAATGATCATATTTTTCTACCACGTTATGCAAGAACCGTGTAAAAAGTACAAGTTTTACACCATGTTTCAAAACAACTGTGGAAAACACCACATTTTGGCATTGTTATACATACCAACGAATCATAAAGGTGATCACATTTTTCTACCACGTTACGCGAGATCCGTGTGAAAAGTTCAAGTTTTTAGACCGTGTTTCAAAACAACTTTGGAAAATATCATATTTTTACTTTGTTATACATAACAACGATGCATATGGGGAAAACTTTAGACGTTTCAACGAAACAATGATCACATTTTTCTACCACGTTACGCGAGAACCGTGTAAAAAGTACAAGCTTTTACACCATGTTTCAAAACAACTGTTGAAAATATCACATTTTGGCATTGTTATACGTAACAACGATGCATGAACATGAAATCTTTAAACGTTTCAACGAAACAATGATCTTATTTTTCTACCACGTTATGCAAGAACCGTGTAAAAAGTACAAGTTTTACACCATGTTTCAAAATAACTGTGGAAATATCACATTTTGGCATTTTTATACATAACAACGAATCATAAAGGTGAAATCTTTAAAATTTTCAATGAAACAATGATCACATTTTTCTACCACGTTAAACGAGATCCGTGTGAAAAGTTCATGTTTTTAGACCGTGTTTCAAAACAACTTTGGAAAATATCAGATTTTTACTTTGATATACGTAACAACGATGCATAAAGCTGAAAACTTTGAACGTTTCAACGAGACAATGACCACATTTTTCTACCATGTTACACGAGATCTGTGTGAAAAGTACAAGTTTTTAGACCGTGTTTCAAAACAACTTTGGAAAATATCAGATTTTTACTTTGTTATACATAACAACGATGCATGTGGGGGAAAACTTTAGACGTTTCAACGAAACAATGATCACATTTTTCTACCACGTTTCGCGAACACCGTGATAAAAGTACAAGCTTTTACAACATGTTTCAAAACAACTGTGGAAAATATCACATTTTCACATTGTTATACGTAACAACGATGCATAAACATGAAATATTTAAACGTATCAACGAAACAATGATCATATTTTTCTACCACGTTATGCAAGAAACGTGTAAAAAGTACAAGTTTTACACCATTTTCAAAAGAACTGTGGAAAATACCACATTTTGGCATTGTTATACATAACAACGAATCATAAAGGTGATCACATTTTTCTACCACGTTACGCGAGATCCGTGTGAAAAGTTCAAGTTTTTAGACCGTGTTTCAAAACAACTTTGGAAAATATCATATTTTTACTTTGTTATACATAACAACGATGCATATGGGGAAAACTTTAGACGTTTCAACAAAACAATGATCACATTTTTCTACCACGTTACGCAAGAACCGTGTAAAAAGTACAAGCTTTTACACCATGTTTCAAAACAACTGTTGAAAATATCACATTTTGGCATTGTTATACGTAACAACGATGCATGAACATGAAATCTTTAAACGTTTCAACGAAACAATGATCATATTTTTCTACCATGTTATGCAAGAACCGTGTAAAAAGTACAAGTTTTACACCATGTTTCAAAATAACTGTGGAAATATCACATTTTGGCATTGTTATACATAACAACGAATCATAAATGTGAAATCTTTAAAATTTTCAATGAAACAATGATCACATTTTTCTACCACGTTAAACGAGATCCGTGTGAAAAGTTCATGTTTTTAGACCGTGTTTCAAAACAACTTTGGAAAATATCAGATTTTTACTTTGATATACGTAACAACGATGCATAAAGCTGAAAACTTTGAACGTTTCAACGAGACAATGACCACATTTTTCTACCATGTTACACGAGATCTGTGTGAAAAGTACAAGTTTTTAGACCGTGTTTCAAAACAACTTTGGAAAATATCAGATTTTTACTTTGTTATACATAACAACGATGCATGTGGGGGAAAACTTTAGACGTATCAACGAAACAATGATCACATTTTTCTACCACCTTACGCGAACACCGTGAAAAAAGTACAAGCTTTTACAGCATGTTTCAAAACAACTGTGGAAAATATCACATTTTCACATTGTTATTCGTAACAACGATGCATAAACATGAAATATTTAAACATTTCAACGAAACAATGATCATATTTTTCTTCCACGTTATGCAAGAAACGTGTAAAAAGTACAAGTTTTACACCATGTTTCAAAACAACTTTGGAAAATACCACATTTTGGCATTGTTATACATAACAACGAATCATAAAGGTGATCACATTTTTCTACCACGTTACGCGAGATCCGTGTGAAAAGTTCAAGTTTTTAGACCGTGTTTCAAAACAACTTTGGAAAATATCATATTTTTACTTTTTTATACATAACAACGATGCATATGAGGAAAACTTTAGACGTTTCAACGAAACAATGATCACATTTTTCTACCACGTTACGCGAGAACCGTGTAAAAAGTACAAGCTTTTACACCATGTTTCAAAACACCTGTTGAAAATATCACATTTTGGCATTGTTATACGTAACAACGATGCATGAACATGAAATCTTTAAACGTTTCAACGAAACAATGATCATATTTTTCTACCACGTTATGCAAGAACCGTGTAAAAAGTACAAGTTTTACACCATGTTTCAAAACAACTGTGGAAAATACCACATTTTGGCATTGTTATACATAACAACGAATCATAAAGGTGATCACATTTTTCTACCACGTTACGCGAGATCCGTGTGAAAAGTTCAAGTTTTTAGACCGTGTTTCAAAACAACTTTGGAAAATATCATATTTTTACTTTTTTATACATAACAACGATGCATATGAGGAAAACTTTAGACGTTTCAACGAAACAATGATCACATTTTTCTACCACGTTACGCGAGAACCGTGTAAAAAGTACAAGCTTTTACACCATGTTTCAAAACACCTGTTGAAAATATCACATTTTGGCATTGTTATACGTAACAACGATGCATGAACATGAAATCTTTAAACGTTTCAACGAAACAATGATCATATTTTTCTACCACGTTATGCAAGAACCGTGTAAAAAGTACAAGTTTTACACCATGTTTCAAAATAACTGTGGAAATATCACATTTTGGCATTGTTATACATAACAACGCATCATAAAGGTGAAATCTTTAAAATTTTCAATGAAACAAAGATCACATTTTTCTACCACGTTAAGCGAGATCCGTGTGAAAAGTTCATGTTTTTAGACCGTGTTTCAAAACAACTGTGGAAAATACCACATTTTGGCATTGTTATACATAACAACGAATCATAAAGGTGATCACATTTTTCTACCACGTTACACGAGATCCGTGTGAAAAGTTCAAGTTTTTAGACCATGTTTCAAAACAACTTTGGAAAATATCATATTTTTACTTTGTTATACATAACAACGATGCATATGGGGAAAACTTTAGACGTTTCAACGAAACAATGATCACATTTTTCTACCACCTTACGCGAACACCGTGAAAAAAGTACAAGCTTTTACAGCATGTTTCAAAACAACTGTGGAAAATATCACATTTTCACATTGTTATACGTAACAACGATGCATAAACATGAAATATTTAAACGTTTCAACGAAACAATGATCATATTTTTCTACCACGTTATGCAAGAAACGTGTAAAAAGTACAAGTTTTACACCATGTTTCAAAACAACTGTGGAAAATACCACATTTTGGCATTTTTATACATAACAACGAATCATAAAGGTGATCACATTTTTCTACCACGTTACGCGAGATCCGTGTGAAAAGTTCAAGTTTTTAGACCGTGTTTCAAAACAACTTTGGAAAATATCATATTTTTACTTTGTTATACATAACAACGATGCATATGGGGAAAACTTTAGACGTTTCAACGAAACAATGATCACATTTTTCTACCACGTTACGCGAGAATCGTGTAAAAAGTACAAGCTTTTACACCATGTTTCAAAACAACTGTGGAAAATATCACATTTTCACATTGTTATACGTAACAACGATGCATAAACATGAAATATTTAAACGTATCAACGAAACAATGATCATATTTTTCTACCACGTTATGCAAGAAACGTGTAAAAAGTACAAGTTTTACACCATGTTTCAAAACAACTGTGGAAAATACCACATTTTGGCATTCTTATACATAACAACGAATCATAAAGGTGATCACATTTTCCTACCACGTTACGCGAGATCCGTGTGAAAAGTTCAAGTTTTTAGACCGTGTTTCAAAACAACTTTGGAAAATATCAGATTTATACTTTGTTATACGTAACAACGATGCATATGGGTGAAAACACTAGACGTTTCAACGAAACAATGATCACATTTTTCTACCACGTTACGCGAGAACCGTGTAAAAAGAACAAGCTTTTACAGCATGTTTCAAAACAACTGTGGAAAATATCACATTTTCACATTGTTATACGTAACAACGATGCATAAACATGAAATATTTAAACGTATCAACGAAACAATGATCATATTTTTCTACCACGTTATGCAAGAAACGTGTAAAAAGTACAAGTTTTACACCATGTTTCAAAACAACTGTGGAAAATACCACATTTTGGCATTGTTATACATAACAACGAATCATAAAGGTGATCACATTTTTCTACCACGTTACGCGAGATCCGTGTGAAAAGTTCAAGTTTTTAGACCGTGTTTCAAAACAACTTTGGAAAATATCATATTTTTACTTTGTTATACATAACAACGATGCATATGGGGAAAACTTTAGACGTTTCAACGAAACAATGATCACATTTTTCTACCACGTTACGCGAGAACCGTGTAAAAAGTACAAGCTTTTACACCATGTTTCAAAACAACTGTTGAAAATATCACATTTTGGCATTGTTATACGTAACAACGATGCATGAACATGAAATCTTTAAACGTTTCAACGAAACAATGATCATATTTTTCTACCACGTTATGCAAGAACCGTGTAAAAAGTACAAGTTTTACACCATGTTTCAAAATAACTGTGGAAATATCACATTTTGGCATTTTTATACATAACAACGAATCATAAAGGTGAAATCTTTAAAATTTTCAATGAAACAATGATCACATTTTTCTACCACGTTAAACGAGATCCGTGTGAAAAGTTCATGTTTTTAGACCGTGTTTCAAAACAACTTTGGAAAATATCAGATTTTTACTTTGATATACGTAACAACGATGCATAAAGCTGAAAACTTTGAACGTTTCAACGAGACAATGACCACATTTTTCTACCATGTTACACGAGATCTGTGTGAAAAGTACAAGTTTTTAGACCGTGTTTCAAAACAACTTTGGAAAATATCAGATTTTTACTTTGTTATACATAACAACGATGCATGTGGGGGAAAACTTTAGACGTTTCAACGAAACAATGATCACATTTTTCTACCACGTTACGCGAACACCGTGATAAAAGTACAAGCTTTTACAACATGTTTCAAAACAACTGTGGAAAATATCACATTTTCACATTGTTATACGTAACAACGATGCATAAACATGAAATATTTAAACGTTTCAACGAAACAATGATCATATTTTTCTACCACGTTATGCAAGAAACGTGTAAAAAGTACAAGTTTTACACCATGTTTCAAAACAACTGTGGAAAATACCACATTTTGGCATTGTTATACATAACAACGAATCATAAAGGTGATCACATTTTTCTACCACGTTACGCGAGATCCGTGTGAAAAGTTCAAGTTTTTAGACCGTGTTTCAAAACAACTTTGGAAAATATCAGATTTATACTTTGTTATACGTAACAACGATGCATATGGGGAAAACTTTAGACGTTTCAACGAAACAATGATCACATTTTTCTACCACGTTACGCAAGAACCGTGTAAAAAGTACAAGCTTTTACACCATGTTTCAAAACAACTGTTGAAAATATCACATTTTGGCATTGTTATACGTAACAACGATGCATGAACATGAAATCTTTAAACGTTTCAACGAAACAATGATCATATTTTTCTACCACGTTATGCAAGAACCGTGTAAAAAGTACAAGTTTTACACCATGTTTCAAAACAACTGTGGAAAACACCACATTTTGGCATTGTTATACATAACAACGAATCATAAAGGTGATCACATTTTTCTACCACGTTACGCGAGATCCGTGTGAAAAGTTCAAGTTTTTAGACCGTGTTTCAAAACAACTTTGGAAAATATCAGATTTATACTTTGTTATACGTAACAACGATGCATATGGGGAAAACTTTAGACGTTTCAACGAAACAATGATCACATTTTTCTACCACGTTACGCAAGAACCGTGTAAAAAGTACAAGCTTTTACACCATGTTTCAAAACAACTGTTGAAAATATCACATTTTGGCATTGTTATACGTAACAACGATGCATGAACATGAAATCTTTAAACGTTTCAACGAAACTGATCATATTTTTCTACCACGTTATGCAAGAACCGTGTAAAAAGTACAAGTTTTACACCATGTTTCAAAACAACTGTGGAAAACACCACATTTTGGCATTGTTATACATACCAACGAATCATAAAGGTGATCACATTTTTCTACCACGTTACGCGAGATCCGTGTGAAAAGTTCAAGTTTTTAGACCGTGTTTCAAAACAACTTTGGAAAATATCATATTTTTACTTTGTTATACATAACAACGATGCATATGGGGAAAACTTTAGACGTTTCAACGAAACAATGATCACATTTTTCTACCACGTTACGCGAGAACCGTGTAAAAAGTACAAGCTTTTACACCATGTTTCAAAACAACTGTTGAAAATATCACATTTTGGCATTGTTATACGTAACAACGATGCATGAACATGAAATCTTTAAACGTTTCAACGAAACAATGATCTTATTTTTCTACCACGTTATGCAAGAACCGTGTAAAAAGTACAAGTTTTACACCATGTTTCAAAATAACTGTGGAAATATCACATTTTGGCATTTTTATACATAACAACGAATCATAAAGGTGAAATCTTTAAAATTTTCAATGAAACAATGATCACATTTTTCTACCACGTTAAACGAGATCCGTGTGAAAAGTTCATGTTTTTAGACCGTGTTTCAAAACAACTTTGGAAAATATCAGATTTTTACTTTGATATACGTAACAACGATGCATAAAGCTGAAAACTTTGAACGTTTCAACGAGACAATGACCACATTTTTCTACCATGTTACACGAGATCTGTGTGAAAAGTACAAGTTTTTAGACCGTGTTTCAAAACAACTTTGGAAAATATCAGATTTTTACTTTGTTATACATAACAACGATGCATGTGGGGGAAAACTTTAGACGTTTCAACGAAACAATGATCACATTTTTCTACCACGTTACGCGAACACCGTGATAAAAGTACAAGCTTTTACAACATGTTTCAAAACAACTGTGGAAAATATCACATTTTCACATTGTTATACGTAACAACGATGCATAAACATGAAATATTTAAACGTTTCAACGAAACAATGATCATATTTTTCTACCACGTTATGCAAGAAACGTGTAAAAAGTACAAGTTTTACACCATGTTTCAAAACAACTGTGGAAAATACCACATTTTGGCATTGTTATACATAACAACGAATCATAAAGGTGATCACATTTTTCTACCACGTTACGCGAGATCCGTGTGAAAAGTTCAAGTTTTTAGACCGTGTTTCAAAACAACTTTGGAAAATATCAGATTTATACTTTGTTATACGTAACAACGATGCATATGGGGAAAACTTTAGACGTTTCAACGAAACAATGATCACATTTTTCTACCACGTTACGCAAGAACCGTGTAAAAAGTACAAGCTTTTACACCATGTTTCAAAACAACTGTTGAAAATATCACATTTTGGCATTGTTATACGTAACAACGATGCATGAACATGAAATCTTTAAACGTTTCAACGAAACAATGATCATATTTTTCTACCACGTTATGCAAGAACCGTGTAAAAAGTACAAGTTTTACACCATGTTTCAAAACAACTGTGGAAAACACCACATTTTGGCATTGTTATACATAACAACGAATCATAAAGGTGATCACATTTTTCTACCACGTTACGCGAGATCCGTGTGAAAAGTTCAAGTTTTTAGACCGTGTTTCAAAACAACTTTGGAAAATATCATATTTTTACTTTGTTATACATAACAACGATGCATATGGGGAAAACTTTAGACGTTTCAACGAAACAATGATCACATTTTTCTACCACGTTACGCGAGAACCGTGTAAAAAGTACAAGCTTTTACACCATGTTTCAAAACAACTGTTGAAAATATCACATTTTGGCATTGTTATACGTAACAACGATGCATGAACATGAAATCTTTAAACGTTTCAACGAAACAATGATCATATTTTTCTACCACGTTATGCAAGAACCGTGTAAAAAGTACAAGTTTTACACCATGTTTCAAAATAACTGTGGAAATATCACATTTTGGCATTTTTATACATAACAACGAATCATAAAGGTGAAATCTTTAAAATTTTCAATGAAACAATGATCACATTTTTCTACCACGTTAAACGAGATCCGTGTGAAAAGTTCATGTTTTTAGACCGTGTTTCAAAACAACTTTGGAAAATATCAGATTTTTACTTTGATATACGTAACAACGATGCATAAAGCTGAAAACTTTGAACGTTTCA
The DNA here is from genome assembly GCA_033807775.1 of Saussurea involucrata. Classification (NCBI taxonomy): domain Eukaryota; kingdom Viridiplantae; phylum Streptophyta; class Magnoliopsida; order Asterales; family Asteraceae; genus Saussurea; species Saussurea involucrata. The sequence goes on from JAWVWS010000617.1 coordinate 166,684, forward strand.
ACGAGACAATGACCACATTTTTCTACCATGTTACACGAGATCTGTGTGAAAAGTACAAGTTTTTAGACCGTGTTTCAAAACAACTTTGGAAAATATCAGATTTTTACTTTGTTATACATAACAACGATGCATGTGGGGGAAAATTTAGACGTTTCAACGAAACAATGATCACATTTTTCTACCACGTTACGCGAACACCGTGATAAAAGTACAAGCTTTTACAACATGTTTCAAAACAACTGTGGAAAATATCACATTTTCACATTGTTATACGTAACAACGATGCATAAACATGAAATATTTAAACGTTTCAACGAAACAATGATCATATTTTTCTACCACGTTATGCAAGAAACGTGTAAAAAGTACAAGTTTTACACCATGTTTCAAAACAACTGTGGAAAATACCACATTTTGGCATTGTTATACATAACAACGAATCATAAAGGTGATCACATTTTTCTACCACGTTACGCGAGATCCGTGTGAAAAGTTCAAGTTTTTAGACCGTGTTTCAAAACAACTTTGGAAAATATCAGATTTATACTTTGTTATACGTAACAACGATGCATATGGGGAAAACTTTAGACGTTTCAACGAAACAATGATCACATTTTTCTACCACGTTACGCAAGAACCGTGTAAAAAGTACAAGCTTTTACACCATGTTTCAAAACAACTGTTGAAAATATCACATTTTGGCATTGTTATACGTAACAACGATGCATGAACATGAAATCTTTAAACGTTTCAACGAAACAATGATCATATTTTTCTACCACGTTATGCAAGAACCGTGTAAAAAGTACAAGTTTTACACCATGTTTCAAAACAACTGTGGAAAACACCACATTTTGGCATTGTTATACATAACAACGAATCATAAAGGTGATCACATTTTTCTACCACGTTACGCGAGATCCGTGTGAAAAGTTCAAGTTTTTAGACCGTGTTTCAAAACAACTTTGGAAAATATCATATTTTTACTTTGTTATACATAACAACGATGCATATGGGGAAAACTTTAGACGTTTCAACGAAACAATGATCACATTTTTCTACCACGTTACGCGAGAACCGTGTAAAAAGTACAAGCTTTTACACCATGTTTCAAAACAACTGTTGAAAATATCACATTTTGGCATTGTTATACGTAACAACGATGCATGAACATGAAATCTTTAAACGTTTCAACGAAACAATGATCTTATTTTTCTACCACGTTATGCAAGAACCGTGTAAAAAGTACAAGTTTTACACCATGTTTCAAAATAACTGTGGAAATATCACATTTTGGCATTTTTATACATAACAACGAATCATAAAGGTGAAATCTTTAAAATTTTCAATGAAACAATGATCACATTTTTCTACCACGTTAAACGAGATCCGTGTGAAAAGTTCATGTTTTTAGACCGTGTTTCAAAACAACTTTGGAAAATATCAGATTTTTACTTTGATATACGTAACAACGATGCATAAAGCTGAAAACTTTGAACGTTTCAACGAGACAATGACCACATTTTTCTACCATGTTACACGAGATCTGTGTGAAAAGTACAAGTTTTTAGACCGTGTTTCAAAACAACTTTGGAAAATATCAGATTTTTACTTTGTTATACATAACAACGATGCATGTGGGGGAAAACTTTAGACGTTTCAACGAAACAATGATCACATTTTTCTACCACGTTTCGCGAACACCGTGATAAAAGTACAAGCTTTTACAACATGTTTCAAAACAACTGTGGAAAATATCACATTTTCACATTGTTATACGTAACAACGATGCATAAACATGAAATATTTAAACGTATCAACGAAACAATGATCATATTTTTCTACCACGTTATGCAAGAAACGTGTAAAAAGTACAAGTTTTACACCATGTTTCAAAACAACTGTGGAAAATACCACATTTTGGCATTGTTATACATAACAACGAATCATAAAGGTGATCACATTTTTCTACCACGTTACGCGAGATCCGTGTGAAAAGTTCAAGTTTTTAGACCGTGTTTCAAAACAACTTTGGAAAATATCATATTTTTACTTTGTTATACATAACAACGATGCATATGGGGAAACCTTTAGACGTTTCAACAAAACAATGATCACATTTTTCTACCACGTTACGCAAGAACCGTGTAAAAAGTACAAGCTTTTACACCATGTTTCAAAACAACTGTTGAAAATATCACATTTTGGCATTGTTATACGTAACAACGATGCATGAACATGAAATCTTTAAACGTTTCAACGAAACAATGATCATATTTTTCTACCATGTTATGCAAGAACCGTGTAAAAAGTACAAGTTTTACACCATGTTTCAAAATAACTGTGGAAATATCACATTTTGGCATTGTTATACATAACAACGAATCATAAATGTGAAATCTTTAAAATTTTCAATGAAACAATGATCACATTTTTCTACCACGTTAAACGAGATCCGTGTGAAAAGTTCATGTTTTTAGACCGTGTTTCAAAACAACTTTGGAAAATATCAGATTTTTACTTTGATATACGTAACAACGATGCATAAAGCTGAAAACTTTGAACGTTTCAACGAGACAATGACCACATTTTTCTACCATGTTACACGAGATCTGTGTGAAAAGTACAAGTTTTTAGACCGTGTTTCAAAACAACTTTGGAAAATATCAGATTTTTACTTTGTTATACATAACAACGATGCATGTGGGGGAAAACTTTAGACGTATCAACGAAACAATGATCACATTTTTCTACCACCTTACGCGAACACCGTGAAAAAAGTACAAGCTTTTACAGCATGTTTCAAAACAACTGTGGAAAATATCACATTTTCACATTGTTATTCGTAACAACGATGCATAAACATGAAATATTTAAACATTTCAACGAAACAATGATCATATTTTTCTTCCACGTTATGCAAGAAACGTGTAAAAAGTACAAGTTTTACACCATGTTTCAAAACAACTGTGGAAAATACCACATTTTGGCATTGTTATACATAACAACGAATCATAAAGGTGATCACATTTTTCTACCACGTTACGCGAGATCCGTGTGAAAAGTTTAAGTTTTTAGACCGTGTTTCAAAACAACTTTGGAAAATATCATATTTTTACTTTGTTTTACATAACAACGATGCATATGGGGAAAACTTTAGACGTTTCAACGAAACAATGATCACATTTTCTACCACGTTACGCAAGAACCGTGTAAAAAGTACAAGCTTTTACAGCATGTTTCAAAACGATGCATAAACATGAAATATTTAAACATTTCAACGAAACAATGATCATATTTTTTTACCACGTTATGCAAGAAACGTGTAAAAAGTACAAGTTTTACACCGTGTTTCAAAACAACTGTGGAAAATACCACATTTTGGCATTGTTATACATAACAACGAATCATAAAGGTGATCACATTTTTCTACCACGTTACGCGAGATCCGTGTGAAAAGTTCAAGTTTTTACACCATGTTTCAAAACAACTGTGGAAAATATCACATTTTGGCATTGTTATACATAACAACGTGTCATAAAGGTGAAATCTTTAATTTTTTCTACCATGTTACACGAGATCTGTGTGAAAAGTACAAGTTTTTAGACCGTGTTTCAAAACAACTTTGGAAAATATCATATTTTTACTTTGTTATACATAACAACGATGCATATGGGGAAAACTTTAGACGTTTCAACGAAACAATGAACACATTTTTCTACCACGTTACGCGAGAACCGTGTAAAAAGTACAAGCTTTTACACCATGTTTCAAAACAACTGTTGAAAATATCACATTTTGGCATTGTTATACGTAACAACGATGCATGAACATGAAATCTTTAAACGTTTCAACGAAACAATGATCATATTTTTCTACCACGTTATGCAAGAACCGTGTAAAAAGTACAAGTTTTACACCATGTTTCAAAATAACTGTGGAAATATCACATTTTGGCATTTTTATACATAACAACGAATCATAAAGGTGAAATCTTTAAAATTTTCAATGAAACAATGATCACATTTTTCTACCACGTTAAGCGAGATCCGTGTGAAAAGTTCATGTTTTTAGACCGTGTTTCAAAACAACTTTGGAAAATATCAGATTTTTACTTTGATATACGTAACAACGACGCATAAAGCTGAAAACTTTGAACGTTTCAACGAGACAATGACCACATTTTTCTACCATGTTACACGAGATCTGTGTGAAAAGTACAAGTTTTTAGACCGTGTTTCAAAACAACTTTGGAAAATATCAGATTTTTACTTTGTTATACATAACAACGATGCATGTGGGGGAAAACTTTAGACGTTTCAACGAAACAATGATCACATTTTTCTACCACGTTACGCGAACACCGTGATAAAAGTACAAGCTTTTACAACATGTTTCAAAACAACTGTGGAAAATATCACATTTTCACATTGTTATACGTAACAACGATGCATAAACATGAAATATTTAAACGTTTCAACGAAACAATGATCATATTTTTCTACCACGTTATGCAAGAAACGTGTAAAAAGTACAAGTTTTACACCATGTTTCAAAACAACTGTGGAAAATACCACATTTTGGCATTGTTATACATAACAACGAATCATAAAGGTGATCACATTTTTCTACCACGTTACGCGAGATCCGTGTGAAAAGTTCAAGTTTTTAGACCGTGTTTCAAAACAACTTTGGAAAATATCAGATTTATACTTTGTTATACGTAACAACGATGCATATGGGGAAAACTTTAGACGTTTCAACGAAACAATGATCACATTTTTCTACCACGTTACGCAAGAACCGTGTAAAAAGTACAAGCTTTTACACCATGTTTCAAAACAACTGTTGAAAATATCACATTTTGGCATTGTTATACGTAACAACGATGCATGAACATGAAATCTTTAAACGTTTCAACGAAACAATGATCATATTTTTCTACCACGTTATGCAAGAACCGTGTAAAAAGTACAAGTTTTACACCATGTTTCAAAACAACTGTGGAAAACACCACATTTTGGCATTGTTATACATAACAACGAATCATAAAGGTGATCACATTTTTCTACCACGTTACGCGAGATCCGTGTGAAAAGTTCAAGTTTTTAGACCGTGTTTCAAAACAACTTTGGAAAATATCATATTTTTACTTTGTTATACATAACAACGATGCATATGGGGAAAACTTTAGACGTTTCAACGAAACAATGATCACATTTTTCTACCACGTTACGCGAGAACCGTGTAAAAAGTACAAGCTTTTACACCATGTTTCAAAACAACTGTTGAAAATATCACATTTTGGCATTGTTATACGTAACAACGATGCATGAACATGAAATCTTTAAACGTTTCAACGAAACAATGATCATATTTTTCTACCACGTTATGCAAGAACCGTGTAAAAAGTACAAGTTTTACACCATGTTTCAAAATAACTGTGGAAATATCACATTTTGGCATTTTTATACATAACAACGAATCATAAAGGTGAAATCTTTAAAATTTTCAATGAAACAATGATCACATTTTTCTACCACGTTAAACGAGATCCGTGTGAAAAGTTCATGTTTTTAGACCGTGTTTCAAAACAACTTTGGAAAATATCAGATTTTTACTTTGATATACGTAACAACGATGCATAAAGCTGAAAACTTTGAACGTTTCAACGAGACAATGACCACATTTTTCTACCATGTTACACGAGATCTGTGTGAAAAGTACAAGTTTTTAGACCGTGTTTCAAAACAACTTTGGAAAATATCAGATTTTTACTTTGTTATACATAACAACGATGCATGTGGGGGAAAACTTTAGACGTTTCAACGAAACAATGATCACATTTTTCTACCACGTTTCGCGAACACCGTGATAAAAGTACAAGCTTTTACAACATGTTTCAAAACAACTGTGGAAAATATCACATTTTCACATTGTTATTCGTAACAACGATGCATAAACATGAAATTTTTAAACATTTCAACGAAACAATGATCATATTTTTCTTCCACGTTATGCAAGAAACGTGTAAAAAGTACAAGTTTTACACCATGTTTCAAAACAACTGTGGAAAATACCACATTTTGGCATTGTTATACATAACAACGAATCATAAAGGTGATCACATTTTTCTACCACGTTACGCGAGATCCGTGTGAAAAGTTTAAGTTTTTAGACCGTGTTTCAAAACAACTTTGGAAAATATCATATTTTTACTTTGTTTTACATAACAACGATGCATATGGGGAAAACTTTAGACGTTTCAACGAAACAATGATCACATTTTCTACCACGTTACGCAAGAACCGTGTAAAAAGTACAAGCTTTTACAGCATGTTTCAAAACGATGCATAAACATGAAATATTTAAACATTTCAACGAAACAATGATCATATTTTTTTACCACGTTATGCAAGAAACGTGTAAAAAGTACAAGTTTTACACCATGTTTCAAAACAACAGTGGAAAATACCACATTTTGGCATACATAACAACGAATCATAAAGGTGATCACATTTTTCTACCACGTTACGCGAGATCCGTGTGAAAAGTTCAAGTTTTTACACCATGTTTCAAAACAACTGTGGAAAATATCACATTTTGGCATTGTTATACATAACAACGTGTCATAAAGGTGAAATCTTTAATTTTTTCTACCATGTTACACGAGATCTGTGTGAAAAGTACAAGTTTTTAGACCGTGTTTCAAAACAACTTTGGAAAATATCATATTTTTACTATGTTATACATAACAACGATGCATATGGGGAAAACTTTAGACGTTTCAACGAAACAATGATCACATTTTTCTACCACGTTACGCGAGAACCGTGTAAAAAGTACAAGCTTTTACACCATGTTTCAAAACAACTGTTGAAAATATCACATTTTGGCATTGTTATACGTAACAACGATGCATGAACATGAAATCTTTAAACGTTTCAACGAAACAATGATCATATTTTTCTACCACGTTATGCAAGAACCGTGTAAAAAGTACAAGTTTTACACCATGTTTCAAAATAACTGTGGAAATATCACATTTTGGCATTTTTATACATAACAACGAATCATAAAGGTGAAATCTTTAAAATTTTCAATGAAACAATGATCACATTTTTCTACCACGTTAAGCGAGATCCGTGTGAAAAGTTCATGTTTTTAGACCGTGTTTCAAAACAACTTTGGAAAATATCAGATTTTTACTTTGATATACGTAACAACGACGCATAAAGCTGAAAACTTTGAACGTTTCAACGAGACAATGACCACATTTTTCTACCATGTTACACGAGATCTGTGTGAAAAGTACAAGTTTTTAGACCGTGTTTCAAAACAACTTTGGAAAATATCATATTTTTACTTTGTTATACATAACAACGATGCATATGAATAAAACTTTAGACGTTTCAACGAAACAATGATCACATTTTTCTACCACGTTACGCGAGAACCGTGTAAAAAGTACAAACTTTTACACATGTTTCAAAACAACTGTTGAAAATATCACATTTTGGCATTGTTATACGTAACAACGATGCATGAACATGAAATCTTTAAACGTTTCAACGAAACAATGATCATATTTTTCTACCACGTTATGCAAGAACCGTGTAAAAAGTACAAGTTTTACACCATGTTTCAAAATAACTGTGGAAATATCACATTTTGGCATTTTTATACATAACAACGAATCATAAAGGTGAAATCTTTAAAATTTTCAATGAAACAATGATCACATTTTTCTACCACGTTAAACGAGATCCGTGTGAAAAGTTCATGTTTTTAGACCGTGTTTCAAAACAACTTTGGAAAATATCAGATTTTTACTTTGATATACGTAACAACGATGCATAAAGCTGAAAACTTTGAACGTTTCAACGAGACAATGACCACATTTTTCTACCATGTTACACGAGATCTGTGTGAAAAGTACAAGTTTTTAGACCGTGTTTCAAAACAACTTTGGAAAATATCATATTTTTACTTTGTTATACATAACAACGATGCATATGAATAAAACTTTAGACGTTTCAACGAAACAATGATCACATTTTTCTACCACGTTACGCGAGAACCGTGTAAAAAGTACAAACTTTTACACATGTTTCAAAACAACTGTTGAAAATATCACATTTTGGCATTGTTATACGTAACAACGATGCATGAACATGAAATCTTTAAACGTTTCAACGAAACAATGATCATATTTTTCTACCACGTTATGCAAGAACCGTGTAAAAAGTACAAGTTTTACACCATGTTTCAAAATAACTGTGGAAATATCACATTTTGGCATTTTTATACATAACAACGAATCATAAAGGTGAAATCTTTAAAATTTTCAATGAAACAATGATCACATTTTTCTACCACGTTAAACGAGATCCGTGTGAAAAGTTCATGTTTTTAGACCGTGTTTCAAAACAACTTTGGAAAATATCAGATTTTTACTTTGATATACGTAACAACGATGCATAAAGCTGAAAACTTTGAACGTTTCAACGAGACAATGACCACATTTTTCTACCATGTTACACGAGATCTGTGTGAAAAGTACAAGTTTTTAGACCGTGTTTCAAAACAACTTTGGAAAATATCAGATTTTTACTTTGTTATACATAACAACGATGCATGTGGGGGAAAACTTTAGACGTTTCAACGAAACAATGATCACATTTTTCTACCACGTTTCGCGAACACCGTGATAAAAGTACAAGCTTTTACAACATGTTTCAAAACAACTGTGGAAAATATCACATTTTCACATTGTTATTCGTAACAACGATGCATAAACATGAAATTTTTAAACATTTCAACGAAACAATGATCATATTTTTCTTCCACGTTATGCAAGAAACGTGTAAAAAGTACAAGTTTTACACCATGTTTCAAAACAACTGTGGAAAATACCACATTTTGGCATTGTTATACATAACAACGAATCATAAAGGTGATCACATTTTTCTACCACGTTACGCGAGATCCGTGTGAAAAGTTTAAGTTTTTAGACCGTGTTTCAAAACAACTTTGGAAAATATCATATTTTTACTTTGTTTTACATAACAACGATGCATATGGGGAAAACTTTAGACGTTTCAACGAAACAATGATCACATTTTCTACCACGTTACGCAAGAACCGTGTAAAAAGTACAAGCTTTTACAGCATGTTTCAAAACGATGCATAAACATGAAATATTTAAACATTTCAACGAAACAATGATCATATTTTTTTACCACGTTATGCAAGAAACGTGTAAAAAGTACAAGTTTTACACCATGTTTCAAAACAACAGTGGAAAATACCACATTTTGGCATACATAACAACGAATCATAAAGGTGATCACATTTTTCTACCACGTTACGCGAGATCCGTGTGAAAAGTTCAAGTTTTTACACCATGTTTCAAAACAACTGTGGAAAATATCACATTTTGGCATTGTTATACATAACAACGTGTCATAAAGGTGAAATCTTTAATTTTTTCTACCATGTTACACGAGATCTGTGTGAAAAGTACAAGTTTTTAGACCGTGTTTCAAAACAACTTTGGAAAATATCATATTTTTACTATGTTATACATAACAACGATGCATATGGGGAAAACTTTAGACGTTTCAACGAAACAATGATCACATTTTTCTACCACGTTACGCGAGAACCGTGTAAAAAGTACAAGCTTTTACACCATGTTTCAAAACAACTGTTGAAAATATCACATTTTGGCATTGTTATACGTAACAACGATGCATGAACATGAAATCTTTAAACGTTTCAACGAAACAATGATCATATTTTTCTACCACGTTATGCAAGAACCGTGTAAAAAGTACAAGTTTTACACCATGTTTCAAAATAACTGTGGAAATATCACATTTTGGCATTTTTATACATAACAACGAATCATAAAGGTGAAATCTTTAAAATTTTCAATGAAACAATGATCACATTTTTCTACCACGTTAAGCGAGATCCGTGTGAAAAGTTCATGTTTTTAGACCGTGTTTCAAAACAACTTTGGAAAATATCAGATTTTTACTTTGATATACGTAACAACGACGCATAAAGCTGAAAACTTTGAACGTTTCAACGAGACAATGACCACATTTTTCTACCATGTTACACGAGATCTGTGTGAAAAGTACAAGTTTTTAGACCGTGTTTCAAAACAACTTTGGAAAATATCAGATTTTTACTTTGTTATACATAACAACGATGCATGTGGGGGAAAACTTTAGACGTTTCAACGAAACAATGATCACATTTTTCTACCACGTTACGCGAACACCGTGATAAAAGTACAAGCTTTTACAACATGTTTCAAAACAACTGTGGAAAATATCACATTTTCACATTGTTATACGTAACAACGATGCATAAACATGAAATATTTAAACGTTTCAACGAAACAATGATCATATTTTTCTACCACGTTATGCAAGAAACGTGTAAAAAATACAAGTTTTACACCATGTTTCAAAAAAACTGTGGAAAATACCACATTTTGGCATTGTTATACATAACAACGAATCATAAAGGTGATCACATTTTTCTACCACGTTACGCGAGATCCGTGTGAAAAGTTCAAGTTTTTAGACCGTGTTTCAAAACAACTTTGGAAAATATCAGATTTTTACTTTGTTATACGTAACAACGATGCATATGGGTGAAAACACTAGACGTTTCAACGAAACAATGATCACATTTTTCTACCACGTTACGCGAGAACCGTGTAAAAAGAACAAGCTTTTACAGCATGTTTCAAAATAACTGTGGAAAATATCACATTTTCACATTGTTATACGTAACAACGATGCATAAACATGAAATATTTAAACGTATCAACGAAACAATGATCATATTTTTCTACCACGTTATGCAAGAAACGTGTAAAAAGTACAAGTTTTACACCATGTTTCAAAACAACTGTGGAAAATACCACATTTTGGCATTGTTATACATAACAACGAATCATAAAGGTGATCACATTTTTCTACCACGTTACGCGAGATCCGTGTGAAAAGTTCAAGTTTTTAGACCGTGTTTCAAAACAACTTTGGAAAATATCATATTTTTACTTTGTTATACATAACAACGATGCATATGGGGAAAACTTTAGACGTTTCAACGAAACAATGATCACATTTTTCTACCACGTTACGCAAGAACCGTGTAAAAAGTACAAGCTTTTACACCATGTTTCAAAACAACTGTTGAAAATATCACATTTTGGAATTGTTATTCGTAACAACGATGCATGAACATGAAATCTTTAAACGTTTCAACGAAACAATGATCATATTTTTCTACCATGTTATGCAAGAACCGTGTAAAAAGTACAAGTTTTACACCATGTTTCAAAATAACTGTGGAAATATCACATTTTGGCATTGTTATACATAACAACGAATCATAAAGGTGAAATCTTTAAAATTTTCAATGAAACAATGATCACATTTTTCTACCACGTTAAGCGAGATCCGTGTGAAAAGTTCATGTTTTTAGACCGTGTTTCAAAATAACTTTGGAAAATATCAGATTTTTACTTTGATATACGTAACAACGATGCATAAAGCTGAAAACTTTGAACGTTTCAACGAAACAATGACCACATTTTTCTACCATGTTACACGAGATCTGTGTGAAAAGTACAAGTTTTTAGACCGTGTATCAAAACAACTTTGGAAAATATCAGATTTTTACTTTGTTATACATAACAACGATGCATGTGGGGGAAAACTTTAGACGTTTCAACGAAACAATGATCACATTTTTCTACCACCTTACGCGAACAGAACAAGCTTTTACAGCATGTTTCAAAACAACTGTGGAAAATATCACATTTTCACATTGTTATTCGTAACAACGATGCATAAACATGAAATATTTAAACATTTCAACGAAACAATGATCATATTTTTCTACCACGTTATGCAAGAAACGTGTAAAAAGTACAAGTTTTACACCATGTTTCAAAACAACTGTGGAAAATACCACATTTTGGCATTGTTATACATAACAACGAATCATAAAGGTGATCACATTTTTCTACCACGTTACGCGAGATCCGTGTGAAAAGTTCAAGTTTTTAGACCGTGTTTCAAAACAACTTTGGAAAATATCATATTTTTACTTTGTTATACATAACAACGATGCATATGGGGAAAACTTTAGACGTTTCAACGAAACAATGATCACATTTTTCTACCACGTTACGCGAGAACCGTGTAAAAAGTACAAGCTTTTAAAACATGTTTCAAAACAACTGTGGAAAATATCACATTTTCACATTGTTATACGTAACAACGATGCATAAACATGAAATATTTAAACGTATCAACGAAACAATGATCATATTTTTCTACCACGTTATGCAAGAAACGTGTAAAAAGTACAAGTTTTAAACCATGTTTCAAAACAACTGTGGAATATTTAAACGTATCAACGAAACAATGATCACATTTTTCTACCACCTTACGCGAACACCGTGAAAAAAGTACTAGCTTTTACAGCATGTTTCAAAACAACTGTAGAAAATATCACATTTTCACATTGTTATTCGTAACAACGATGCATAAACATGAAATATTTAAACATTTCAACGAAACAATGATCATATTTTTCTACCACGTTATGCAAGAAACGTGTAAAAAGTACAAGTTTTACACCATGTTTCAAAACAACTGTGGAAAATACCACATTTTGGCATTGTTATACATAACAACGAATCATAAAGGTGATCACATTTTTCTACCACGTTATGCGAGATCCGTGTGAAAAGTTCAAGTTTTTAGACCGTGTTTCAAAACAACTTTGGAAAATATCATATTTTTACTTTGTTATACATAACAACGATGCATATGGGGAAACTTTAGACGTTTCAACGAAACATTGATCACATTTTTCTACCACGTTACGCAAGAACCGTGTAAAAAGTACAAGCTTTTACAGCATGTTTCAAAACGATGCATAAACATGAAATATTTAAACATTTCAACGAAACAATGATCATATTTTTTTACCACGTTATGCAAGAAACGTGTAAAAAGTACAAGTTTTACACCATGTTTCAAAACAACTGTGGAAAATACCACATTTTGGCATTGTTATACATAACAACGAATCATAAAGGTGATCACATTTTTCTACCACGTTACGCGAGATACGTGTGAAAAGTTCAAGTTTTTAGACCGTGTTTCAAAACAACTTTGGAAAATATCATATTTTTACTTTGTTATAACGATGCATATGAGGAAAACTTTAGACGTTTCAACGAAACAATGATCACATTTTTCTACCACGTTACGCGAGAACCGTGTAAAAAGTACAAGCTTTTACACCATGTTTCAAAACACCTGTTGAAAATATCACATTTTGGCATTGTTATACGTAACAATGATGCATGAACATGAAATCTTTAAACGTTTCAACGAAACAATGATCATATTTTTCTACCACGTTATGCAAGAACCGTGTAAAAAGTACAAGTTTTACACCATGTTTCAAAATAACTGTGGAAATATCACATTTTGGCATTGTTATACATAACAACGCATCATAAAGGTGAAATCTTTAAAATTTTCAATGAAACAATGATCACATTTTTCTACCACGTTAAGCGAGATCCGTGTGAAAAGTTCATGTTTTTAGACCGTGTTTCAAAACAACTTTGGAAAATATCAGATTTTTACTTTGATATACGTAACAACGATGCATAAAGCTGAAAACTTTGAACGTTTCAACGAAACAATGACCACATTTTTCTACCATGTTACACGAGATCTGTGTGAAAAGTACAAGTTTTTAGACCGTGTTTTAAAACAACTTTGGAAAATATCAGATTTTTTACTTTGTTATACATAACAACGATGCATGTGGGGGAAAAAACTTTAGACGTTTCAACGAAACAATGATCACATTTTTCTACCACGTTACGCGAACACCGTGAAAAAAGTAAAAGCTTTTACAGCATGTTTCAAAACAACTGTGGAAAATATCACATTTTCACATTGTTATACGTAACAACGATGCATAAACATGAAATCTTTAAACGTTTCAACGAAACAATGATCATATTTTTCTACCACGTTATGCAAGAACCGTGTAAAAAGTACAAGTTTTACACCATGTTTCAAAATAACTGTGGAAATATCACATTTTGGCATTTTTATACATAACAACGAATCATAAAGGTGAAATCTTTAAAATTTTCAATGAAACAATGATCACATTTTTCTACCACGTTAAGCGAGATCCGTGTGAAAAGTTCATGTTTTTAGACCGTGTTTCAAAATAACTTTGGAAAATATCAGATTTTTACTTTGATATACGTAACAACGATGCATAAAGCTGAAAACTTTGAACGTTTCAACGAAACAATGACCACATTTTTCTACCATGTTACACGAGATCTGTGTGAAAAGTACAAGTTTTTAGACCGTGTATCAAAACAACTTTGGAAAATATCAGATTTTTACTTTGTTATACATAACAACGATGCATGTGGGGGAAAACTTTAGACGTTTCAACGAAACAATGATCACATTTTTCTACCACCTTACGCGAACAGAACAAGCTTTTACAGCATGTTTCAAAACAACTGTGGAAAATATCACATTTTCACATTGTTATTCGTAACAACGATGCATAAACATGAAATATTTAAACATTTCAACGAAACAATGATCATATTTTTCTACCACGTTATGCAAGAAACGTGTAAAAAGTACAAGTTTTACACCATGTTTCAAAACAACTGTGGAAAATACCACATTTTGGCATTGTTATACATAACAACGAATCATAAAGGTGATCACATTTTTCTACCACGTTACGCGAGATCCGTGTGAAAAGTTCAAGTTTTTAGACCGTGTTTCAAAACAACTTTGGAAAATATCATATTTTTACTTTGTTATACATAACAACGATGCATATGGGGAAAACTTTAGACGTTTCAACGAAACAATGATCACATTTTTCTACCACGTTACGCGAGAACCGTGTAAAAAGTACAAGCTTTTAAAACATGTTTCAAAACAACTGTGGAAAATATCACATTTTCACATTGTTATACGTAACAACGATGCATAAACATGAAATATTTAAACGTATCAACGAAACAATGATCATATTTTTCTACCACGTTATGCAAGAAACGTGTAAAAAGTACAAGTTTTAAACCATGTTTCAAAACAACTGTGGAATATTTAAACGTATCAACGAAACAATGATCACATTTTTCTACCACCTTACGCGAACACCGTGAAAAAAGTACTAGCTTTTACAGCATGTTTCAAAACAACTGTAGAAAATATCACATTTTCACATTGTTATTCGTAACAACGATGCATAAACATGAAATATTTAAACATTTCAACGAAACAATGATCATATTTTTCTACCACGTTATGCAAGAAACGTGTAAAAAGTACAAGTTTTACACCATGTTTCAAAACAACTGTGGAAAATACCACATTTTGGCATTGTTATACATAACAACGAATCATAAAGGTGATCACATTTTTCTACCACGTTACGCGAGATCCGTGTGAAAAGTTCAAGTTTTTAGACCGTGTTTCAAAACAACTTTGGAAAATATCATATTTTTACTTTGTTATACATAACAACGATGCATATGGGGAAACTTTAGACGTTTCAACGAAACATTGATCACATTTTTCTACCACGTTACGCAAGAACCGTGTAAAAAGTACAAGCTTTTACAGCATGTTTCAAAACGATGCATAAACATGAAATATTTAAACATTTCAACGAAACAATGATCATATTTTTTTACCACGTTATGCAAGAAACGTGTAAAAAGTACAAGTTTTACACCATGTTTCAAAACAACTGTGGAAAATACCACATTTTGGCATTGTTATACATAACAACGAATCATAAAGGTGATCACATTTTTCTACCACGTTACGCGAGATACGTGTGAAAAGTTCAAGTTTTTAGACCGTGTTTCAAAACAACTTTGGAAAATATCATATTTTTACTTTGTTATAACGATGCATATGAGGAAAACTTTAGACGTTTCAACGAAACAATGATCACATTTTTCTACCACGTTACGCGAGAACCGTGTAAAAAGTACAAGCTTTTACACCATGTTTCAAAACACCTGTTGAAAATATCACATTTTGGCATTGTTATACGTAACAATGATGCATGAACATGAAATCTTTAAACGTTTCAACGAAACAATGATCATATTTTTCTACCACGTTATGCAAGAACCGTGTAAAAAGTACAAGTTTTACACCATGTTTCAAAATAACTGTGGAAATATCACATTTTGGCATTGTTATACATAACAACGCATCATAAAGGTGAAATCTTTAAAATTTTCAATGAAACAATGATCACATTTTTCTACCACGTTAAGCGAGATCCGTGTGAAAAGTTCATGTTTTTAGACCGTGTTTCAAAACAACTTTGGAAAATATCAGATTTTACTTTGATATACGTAACAACGATGCATAAAGCTGAAAACTTTGAACGTTTCAACGAAACAATGACCACATTTTTCTACCATGTTACACGAGATCTGTGTGAAAAGTACAAGTTTTTAGACCGTGTTTTAAAACAACTTTGGAAAATATCAGATTTTTTACTTTGTTATACATAACAACGATGCATGTGGGGGAAAAAACTTTAGACGTTTCAACGAAACAATGATCACATTTTTCTACCACGTTACGCGAACACCGTGAAAAAAGTAAAAGCTTTTACAGCATGTTTCAAAACAACTGTGGAAAATATCACATTTTCACATTGTTATACGTAACAACGATGCATAAACATGAAATCTTTAAACGTTTCAACGAAACAATGACCACATTTTTCTACCATGTTACACGAGATCTGTGTGAAAAGTACAAGTTTTTAGACCGTGTTTTAAAACAACTTTGGAAAATATCAGATTTTTTACTTTGTTATACATAACAACGATGCATGTGGGGGAAAAAACTTTAGACGTTTCAACGAAACAATGATCACATTTTTCTACCACGTTACGCGAACACCGTGAAAAAAGTACAAGCTTTTACAGCATGTTTCAAAACAACTGTGGAAAATATCACATTTTCACATTGTTATACGTAACAACGATGCATAAACATGAAATCTTTAAACGTTTCAACGAAACAATGATCATATTTTTCTACCACGTTATGCAAGAACCGTGTAAAAAGTACAAGTTTTACACCATGTTTCAAAATAACTGTGGAAATATCACATTTTGGCATTTTTATACATAACAACGAATCATAAAGGTGAAATCTTTAAAATTTTCAATGAAACAATGATCACATTTTTCTACCACGTTAAGCGAGATCCGTGTGAAAAGTTCATGTTTTTAGACCGTGTTTCAAAACAACTTTGGAAAATATCAGATTTTTACTTTGATATACGTAACAACGATGCATAAAGCTGAAAACTTTGAACGTTTCAACGAGACAATGGCCACATTTTTCTACCATGTTACACGAGATCTGTGTGAAAAGTACAAGTTTTTAGACCGTGTTTCAAAACAACTTTGGAAAATATCAGATTTTTACTTTGTTATACATAACAACGATGCATGTGGGGGAAAACTTTAGACGTTTCAACGAAACAATGATCACATTTTTCTACCACGTTACGCGAACACCGTGAAAAAAGTACAAGCTTTTACAGCATGTTTCAAAACAACTGTGGAAAATATCACATTTTCACATTGTTATACGTAACAACGATGCATAAACATGAAATATTTAAACGTTTCAACGAAAAAATGATCATATTTTTCTACCACGTTATGCAAGAAACGTGTAAAAAGTACAAGTTTTACACCATGTTTCAAAACAACTGTGGAAAATACCACATTTTGGCATTGTTATACATAACAACGAATCATAAAGGTGATCACATTTTTCTACCACGTTACGCGAGATCCGTGTGAAAAGTTCAAGTTTTTAGACCGTGTTTCAAAACAACTTTGGAAAATATCATATTTTTACTTTGTTATACATAACAACGATGCATATGAGGAAAACTTTAGACGTTTCAACGAAACAATGATCACATTTTTCTAACACGTTACGCAAGAACCGTGTAAAAAGTACAAGCTTTTACACCATGTTTCAAAACAATTGTTGAAAATATCACATTTTGGCATTGTTATACGTAACAACGATGCATGAACATGAAATCTTTAAACGTTTCAACGAAACAATGATCATATTTTTCTACCACGTTATGCAAGAACCGTGTAAAAAGTACAAGTTTTACACCATGTTTCAAAATAACTGTGGAAATATCACATTTTGGCATTGTTATACATAACAACGCATCATAAAGGTGAAATCTTTAAAATTTTCAATGAAACAATGATCACATTTTTCTACCACGTTAAGCGAGATCCGTGTGAAAAGTTCATGTTTTTAGACCGTGTTTCAAAACAACTTTGGAAAATATCAGATTTTTACTTTGATATACGTAACAACGATGCATAAAGCTGAAAACTTTGAACGTTTCAACGAAACAATGACCACATTTTTCTACCATGTTACACGAGATCTGTGTGAAAAGTACAAGTTTTTAGACCGTGTTTTAAAACAACTTTGGAAAATATCAGATTTTTTACTTTGTTATACATAACAACGATGCATGTGGGGGAAAAAACTTTAGACGTTTCAACGAAACAATGATCACATTTTTCTACCACGTTACGCGAACACCGTGAAAAAAGTAAAAGCTTTTACAGCATGTTTCAAAACAACTGTGGAAAATATCACATTTTCACATTGTTATACGTAACAACGATGCATAAACATGAAATCTTTAAACGTTTCAACGAAACAATGATCATATTTTTCTACCACGTTATGCAAGAAACGTGTAAAAAGTACAAGTTTTACACCATGTTTCAAAACAACTGTGGAAAATACCACATTTTGGCATTGTTATACATAACAACGAATCATAAAGGTGATCACATTTTTCTACCACGTTACGCGAGATCCGTGGGAAAAGTTCAAGTTTTTAGACCGTGTTTCAAAACAACTTTGGAAAATATCATATTTTTACTTTGTTATACATAACAACGATGCATATGAGGAAAACTTTAGACGTTTCAACGAAACAATGATCACATTTTTCTACCACGTTACGCGAGAACCGTGTAAAAAGTACAAGCTTTTACACCATGTTTCAAAACACCTGTTGAAAATATCACATTTTGGCATTGTTATACGTAACAACGATGCATTAACATGAAATCTTTAAACGTTTCAACGAAACAATGATCATATTTTTCTACCACGTTATGCAAGAACCGTGTAAAAAGTACAAGTTTTACACCATGTTTCAAAATAACTGTGGAAATATCATATTTTGGCATTGTTATACATAACAACGCATCATAAAGGTGAAATCTTTAAAATTTTCAATGAAACAATGATCACATTTTTCTACCACGTTAAGCGAGATTCGTGTGAAAAGTTCATGTTTTTAGACCGTGTTTCAAAACAACTTTGGAAAATATCAGATTTTTACTTTGATATACGTAACGACGATGCATAAAGCTGAAAACTTTGAACGTTTCAACGAGACAATGGCCACATTTTTCTACCATGTTACACGAGATCTGTGTGAAAAGTACAAGTTTTTAGACCGTGTTTCAAAACAACTTTGGAAAATATCAGATTTTTACTTTGTTATACATAACAACGATGCATGTGGGGGAAAACTTTAGACGTTTCAACGAAACAATGATCACATTTTTCTACCACGTTACGCGAACACCGTGAAAAAAGTACAAGCTTTTACAGCATGTTTCAAAACAACTGTGGAAAATATCACATTTTCACATTGTTATACGTAACAACGATGCATAAACATGAAATATTTAAACGTTTCAACGAAAAAATGATCATATTTTTCTACCACGTTATGCAAGAAACGTGTAAAAAGTACAAGTTTTACACCATGTTTCAAAACAACTGTGGAAAATACCACATTTTGGCATTGTTATACATAACAACGAATCATAAAGGTGATCACATTTTTCTACCACGTTACGCGAGATCCGTGTGAAAAGTTCAAGTTTTTAGACCGTGTTTCAAAACAACTTTGGAAAATATCATATTTTTACTTTGTTATACATAACAACGATGCATATGAGGAAAACTTTAGACGTTTCAACGAAACAATGATCACATTTTTCTACCACGTTACGCGAGAACCGTGTAAAAAGTACAAACTTTTACACATGTTTCAAAACAACTGTTGAAAATATCACATTTTGGCATTGTTATACGTAACAACGATGCATGAACATGAAATCTTTAAACGTTTCAACGAAACAATGATCATATTTTTCTACCACGTTATGCAAGAACCGTGTAAAAAGTACAAGTTTTACACCATGTTTCAAAATAACTGTGGAAATATCACATTTTGGCATTGTTATACATAACAACGCATCATAAAGGTGAAATCTTTAAAATTTTCAATGAAACAATGATCACATTTTTCTACCACGTTAAGCGAGATCCGTGTGAAAAGTTCATGTTTTTAGACCGTGTTTCAAAACAACTTTGGAAAATATCAGATTTTTACTTTGATATACGTAACAACGATGCATAAAGCTGAAAACTTTGAACGTTTCAACGAGACAATGGCCACATTTTTCTACCATGTTACACGAGATCTGTGTGAAAAGTACAAGTTTTTAGACCGTGTTTCAAAACAACTTTGGAAAATATCAGATTTTTACTTTGTTATACATAACAACGATGCATGTGGGGGAAAACTTTAGACGTTTCAACGAAACAATGATCACATTTTTCTACCACGTTACGCGAACACCGTGAAAAAAGTACAAACTTTTACAGCATGTTTCAAAACAACTGTGGAAAATATCACATTTTCACATTGTTATACGTAACAACGATGCATAAACATGAAATATTTAAACGTTTCAACGAAACAATGATCATATTTTTCTACCACGTTATGCAAGAAACGTGTAAAAAGTACAAGTTTTACACCATGTTTCAAAACAACTGTGGAAAATACCACATTTTGGCATTGTTATACATAACAACGAATCATAAAGGTGATCACATTTTTCTACCACGTTACGCGAGATCCGTGTGAAAAGTTCAAGTTTTTAGACCGTGTTTCAAAACAACTTTGGAAAATATCATATTTTTACTTTGTTATACATAACAACGATGCATATGAGGAAAACTTTAGACGTTTCAACGAAACAATGATCACATTTTTCTACCACGTTACGCGAGAACCGTGTAAAAAGTACAAGCTTTTACACCATGTTTCAAAACACCTGTTGAAAATATCACATTTTGGCATTGTTATACGTAACAACGATGCATTAACATGAAATCTTTAAACGTTTCAACGAAACAATGATCATATTTTTCTACCACGTTATGCAAGAACCGTGTAAAAAGTACAAGTTTTACACCATGTTTCAAAATAACTGTGGAAATATCATATTTTGGCATTGTTATACATAACAACGCATCATAAAGGTGAAATCTTTAAAATTTTCAATGAAACAATGATCACATTTTTCTACCACGTTAAGCGAGATCCGTGTGAAAAGTTCATGTTTTTAGACCGTGTTTCAAAACAACTTTGGAAAATATCAGATTTTTACTTTGATATACGTAACGACGATGCATAAAGCTGAAAACTTTGAACGTTTCAACGAGACAATGGCCACATTTTTCTACCATGTTACACGAGATCTGTGTGAAAAGTACAAGTTTTTAGACCGTGTTTCAAAACAACTTTGGAAAATATCAGATTTTTACTTTGTTATACATAACAACGATGCATGTGGGGGAAAACTTTAGACGTTTCAACGAAACAATGATCACATTTTTCTACCGCGTTACGCGAACACCGTGAAAAAAGTACAAGCTTTTACAGCATGTTTCAAAACAACTGTGGAAAATATCACATTTTCACATTGTTATACGTAACAACGATGCATAAACATGAAATATTTAAACGTTTCAACGAAAAAATGATCATATTTTTCTACCACGTTATGCAAGAAACGTGTAAAAAGTACAAGTTTTACACCATGTTTCAAAACAACTGTGGAAAATACCACATTTTGGCATTGTTATACATAACAACGAATCATAAAGGTGATCACATTTTTCTACCACGTTACGCGAGATCCGTGTGAAAAGTTCAAGTTTTTAGACCGTGTTTCAAAACAACTTTGGAAAATATCATATTTTTACTTTGTTATACATAACAACGATGCATATGAATAAAACTTTAGACGTTTCAACGAAACAATGATCACATTTTTCTACCACGTTACGCGAGAACCGTGTAAAAAGTACAAACTTTTACACATGTTTCAAAACAACTGTTGAAAATATCACATTTTGGCATTGTTATACGTAACAACGATGCATGAACATGAAATCTTTAAACGTTTCAACGAAACAATGATCATATTTTTCTACCACGTTATGCAAGAACCGTGTAAAAAGTACAAGTTTTACACCATGTTTCAAAATAACTGTGGAAATATCACATTTTGGCATTGTTATACATAACAACGCATCATAAAGGTGAAATCTTTAAAATTTTCAATGAAACAATGATCACATTTTTCTACCACGTTAAGCGAGATCCGTGTGAAAAGTTCATGTTTTTAGACCGTGTTTCAAAACAACTTTGGAAAATATCAGATTTTTACTTTGATATACGTAACAACGATGCATAAAGCTGAAAACTTTGAACGTTTCAACGAGACAATGGCCACATTTTTCTACCATGTTACACGAGATCTGTGTGAAAAGTACAAGTTTTTAGACCGTGTTTCAAAACAACTTTGGAAAATATCAGATTTTTACTTTGTTATACATAACAACGATGCATGTGGGGGAAAACTTTAGACGTTTCAACGAAACAATGATCACATTTTTCTACCACGTTACGCGAACACCGTGAAAAAAGTACAAGCTTTTACAGCATGTTTCAAAACAACTGTGGAAAATATCACATTTTCACATTGTTATACGTAACAACGATGCATAAACATGAAATATTTAAACGTTTCAACGAAAAAATGATCATATTTTTCTACCACGTTATGCAAGAAACGTGTAAAAAGTACAAGTTTTACACCATGTTTCAAAACAACTGTGGAAAATACCACATTTTGGCATTGTTATACATAACAACGAATCATAAAGGTGATCACATTTTTCTACCACGTTACGCGAGATCCGTGTGAAAAGTTCAAGTTTTTAGACCGTGTTTCAAAACAACTTTGGAAAATATCATATTTTTACTTTGTTATACATAACAACGATGCATACGAGGAAAACTTTAGACGTTTCAACGAAACAATGATCACATTTTTCTAACACGTTACGCAAGAACCGTGTAAAAAGTACAAGCTTTTACACCATGTTTCAAAACAATTGTTGAAAATATCACATTTTGGCATTGTTATACGTAACAACGATGCATGAACATGAAATCTTTAAACGTTTCAACGAAACAATGATCATATTTTTCTACCACGTTATGCAAGAACCGTGTAAAAAGTACAAGTTTTACACCATGTTTCAAAATAACTGTGGAAATATCACATTTTGGCATTGTTATACATAACAACGCATCATAAAGGTGAAATCTTTAAAATTTTCAATGAAACAATGATCACATTTTTCTACCACGTTAAGCGAGATCCGTGTGAAAAGTTCATGTTTTTAGACCGTGTTTCAAAACAACTTTGGAAAATATCAGATTTTTACTTTGATATACGTAACAACGATGCATAAAGCTGAAAACTTTGAACGTTTCAACGAAACAATGACCACATTTTTCTACCATGTTACACGAGATCTGTGTGAAAAGTACAAGTTTTTAGACCGTGTTTTAAAACAACTTTGGAAAATATCAGATTTTTTACTTTGTTATACATAACAACGATGCATGTGGGGGAAAAAACTTTAGACGTTTCAACGAAACAATGATCACATTTTTCTACCACGTTACGCGAACACCGTGAAAAAAGTAAAAGCTTTTACAGCATGTTTCAAAACAACTGTGGAAAATATCACATTTTCACATTGTTATACGTAACAACGATGCATAAACATGAAATCTTTAAACGTTTCAACGAAACAATGATCATATTTTTCTACCACGTTATGCAAGAAACGTGTAAAAAGTACAAGTTTTACACCATGTTTCAAAACAACTGTGGAAAATACCACATTTTGGCATTGTTATACATAACAACGAATCATAAAGGTGATCACATTTTTCTACCACGTTACGCGAGATCCGTGTGAAAAGTTCAAGTTTTTAGACCGTGTTTCAAAACAACTTTGGAAAATATCATATTTTTACTTTGTTATACATAACAACGATGCATATGAGGAAAACTTTAGACGTTTCAACGAAACAATGATCACATTTTTCTACCACGTTACGCGAGAACCGTGTAAAAAGTACAAGCTTTTACACCATGTTTCAAAACACCTGTTGAAAATATCACATTTTGGCATTGTTATACGTAACAACGATGCATTAACATGAAATCTTTAAACGTTTCAACGAAACAATGATCATATTTTTCTACCACGTTATGCAAGAACCGTGTAAAAAGTACAAGTTTTACACCATGTTTCAAAATAACTGTGGAAATATCATATTTTGGCATTGTTATACATAACAACGCATCATAAAGGTGAAATCTTTAAAATTTTCAATGAAACAATGATCACATTTTTCTACCACGTTAAGCGAGATCCGTGTGAAAAGTTCATGTTTTTAGACCGTGTTTCAAAACAACTTTGGAAAATATCAGATTTTTACTTTGATATACGTAACGACGATGCATAAAGCTGAAAACTTTGAACGTTTCAACGAGACAATGGCCACATTTTTCTACCATGTTACACGAGATCTGTGTGAAAAGTACAAGTTTTTAGACCGTGTTTCAAAACAACTTTGGAAAATATCAGATTTTTACTTTGTTATACATAACAACGATGCATGTGGGGGAAAACTTTAGACGTTTCAACGAAACAATGATCACATTTTTCTACCACGTTACGCGAACACCGTGAAAAAAGTACAAGCTTTTACAGCATGTTTCAAAACAACTGTGGAAAATATCACATTTTCACATTGTTATACGTAACAACGATGCATAAACATGAAATATTTAAACGTTTCAACGAAAAAATGATCATATTTTTCTACCACGTTATGCAAGAAACGTGTAAAAAGTACAAGTTTTACACCATGTTTCAAAACAACTGTGGAAAATACCACATTTTGGCATTGTTATACATAACAACGAATCATAAAGGTGATCACATTTTTCTACCACGTTACGCGAGATCCGTGTGAAAAGTTCAAGTTTTTAGACCGTGTTTCAAAACAACTTTGGAAAATATCATATTTTTACTTTGTTATACATAACAACGATGCATATGAGGAAAACTTTAGACGTTTCAACGAAACAATGATCACATTTTTCTACCACGTTACGCGAGAACCGTGTAAAAAGTACAAACTTTTACACATGTTTCAAAACAACTGTTGAAAATATCACATTTTGGCATTGTTATACGTAACAACGATGCATGAACATGAAATCTTTAAACGTTTCAACGAAACAATGATCATATTTTTCTACCACGTTATGCAAGAACCGTGTAAAAAGTACAAGTTTTACACCATGTTTCAAAATAACTGTGGAAATATCACATTTTGGCATTGTTATACATAACAACGCATCATAAAGGTGAAATCTTTAAAATTTTCAATGAAACAATGATCACATTTTTCTACCACGTTAAGCGAGATCCGTGTGAAAAGTTCATGTTTTTAGACCGTGTTTCAAAACAACTTTGGAAAATATCAGATTTTTACTTTGATATACGTAACAACGATGCATAAAGCTGAAAACTTTGAACGTTTCAACGAGACAATGGCCACATTTTTCTACCATGTTACACGAGATCTGGGTGAAAAGTACAAGTTTTTAGACCGTGTTTCAAAACAACTTTGGAAAATATCAGATTTTTACTTTGTTATACATAACAACGATGCATGTGGGGGAAAACTTTAGACGTTTCAACGAAACAATGATCACATTTTTCTACCACGTTACGCGAACACCGTGAAAAAAGTACAAGCTTTTACAGCATGTTTCAAAACAACTGTGGAAAATATCACATTTTCACATTGTTATACGTAACAACGATGCATAAACATGAAATATTTAAACGTTTCAACGAAAAAATGATCATATTTTTCTACCACGTTATGCAAGAAACGTGTAAAAAGTACAAGTTTTACACCATGTTTCAAAACAACTGTGGAAAATACCACATTTTGGCATTGTTATACATAACAACGAATCATAAAGGTGATCACATTTATCTACCACGTTACGCGAGATCCGTGTGAAAAGTTCAAGTTTTTAGACCGTGTTTCAAAACAACTTTGGAAAATATCATATTTTTACTTTGTTATACATAACAACGATGCATATGAGGAAAACTTTAGACGTTTCAACGAAACAATGATCACATTTTTCTAACACGTTACGCAAGAACCGTGTAAAAAGTACAAGCTTTTACACCATGTTTCAAAACAATTGTTGAAAATATCACATTTTGGCATTGTTATACGTAACAACGATGCATGAACATGAAATCTTTAAACGTTTCAACGAAACAATGATCATATTTTTCTACCACGTTATGCAAGAACCGTGTAAAAAGTACAAGTTTTACACCATGTTTCAAAATAAATGTGGAAATATAACATTTTGGCATTGTTATACATAACAACGCATCATAAAGGTGAAATCTTTAAAATTTTCAATGAAACAATGATCACATTTTTCTACCACGTTAAGCGAGATCCGTGTGAAAAGTTCATGTTTTTAGACCGTGTTTCAAAACAACTTTGGAAAATATCAGATTTTTACTTTGATATACGTAACAACGATGCATAAAGCTGAAAACTTTGAACGTTTCAACGAAACAATGACCACATTTTTCTACCATGTTACACGAGATCTGTGTGAAAAGTACAAGTTTTTAGACCGTGTTTTAAAACAACTTTGGAAAATATCAGATTTTTTACTTTGTTATACATAACAACGATGCATGTGGGGGAAAAAACTTTAGACGTTTCAACGAAACAATGATCACATTTTTCTACCACGTTACGCGAACACCGTGAAAAAAGTACAAGCTTTTACAGCATGTTTCAAAACAACTGTGGAAAATATCACATTTTCACATTGTTATACGTAACAACGATGCATAAACATGAAATCTTTAAACGTTTCAACGAAACAATGATCATATTTTTCTACCACGTTATGCAAGAACCGTGTAAAAAGTACAAGTTTTACACCATGTTTCAAAATAACTGTGGAAATATCACATTTTGGCATTTTTATACATAACAACGAATCATAAAGGTGAAATCTTTAAAATTTTCAATGAGACAATGATCACATTTTTCTACCACGTTAAGCGAGATCCGTGTGAAAAGTTCATGTTTTTAGACCGTGTTTCAAAACAATTTTGGAAAATATCAGATTTTTACTTTGATATACGTAACAACGATGCATAAAGCTGAAAACTTTGAACGTTTCAACGAGA